>OZ030379.1:4302585-4741537 GCA_964023945.1 Ectemnius cavifrons
CCCTTCATGTATACATCGGCTGCTACTTAAATACGCGAAGTTTACAGAACGTTTCTTTGTTCAGCCTTTTGTCCCGTTCTTCCCTAACTTGCGAGCGTCATGAAATTTTTTTGCCAACCTCACTAAAATGTAACTCACGTTTTACTGATTGCCGGTCTCGGTTTGCCTTTAATACTATCAAGAATTCACTTAATTCACCCACACTGATCACACCAGCGTAACGAGCATATCGAAAGAAGTATATCTGTCCTTTTTCATTGGATGTACATTTTATTAAAACTCCTGGATTAAATGATATTGAACAAGAATATCGGATGTACTCCCGCAAATTTGCAATCTTTGGCCGATACCACTGGTGAACAAGTGGACCGCAGAGCACACTGGACCGATTCCAACCGCGGGCTTCTGCCCTCTTTTTTCCTCTCTTTTCTTCCCAAGAAATTCAATATGAACACTTTCAAGGGTTCAACGATTTCGTAGCCCGTGTCACGAAAAGCCAATCGTCCCGAGAGTGGAAAACATCGTAATATAAAATATCGCACTCCGTTAAATAACGAGATTTCGCAAATCTGTTTAATTGATAATCATCGAAGATATATTACAAGTTTAAAGCAATTCGTAAGAACAGTATTTGTGTGACGATTATAATATGTTATGAAATTACTAAAACAATTAAATTATCACAGAACAAATGAAAGCCGTGTGCGATACGGAGAGTAAATCAACCGCATTTAGGAAGCAAATCGATCGAAGCATTGAATCTATTGGCGCAGCCGTAGAAATCGATCCGAAGTACAATAGAAAAGTTGATAAGATAGAAAAAGAAATACGTACAGCCATTCAAGATGTCAGTGGACGGCCGATGAAGTTCTATCGTTTTGTCAGGACAAATCCCAGGATCGAAAGGGCTCGTAGAGGTGGAGGTCAGGACTTGCTGCCGCTCGCTTGATACATTCTAACGACACTTTTATTCGCTTCGGAAGGAGAGTGTTTCTGGAGAGAAGTGGCTTTTATAAATTGGCCGTCGGCGTTCGCCTCCATATAAATGCCGAAAAAATCTATGGTTCCCTGTAAATGCCAGCGGAGAATTTAAGGGGCGCGTGGCGGTTGTCGGGGAGCTCGAAGGGAAAAGGTCGAATCTCCGCGCGAGAGTCGAGTCTTCTTAGCAGACCCGTATAAAGTTTCGACTTTCGAACTTTACTATTTCGTCATGCTGACTTCTCGCCGCCGCCGCCGCTGCCGTCGCTGCGAGGGCTCTCGAAAATGGAGCGATCTTTTTTTCTCGTCAAGCTTACCGTAAGCCAAACTGCTATGGCCATAAAGTTCCAGGTCGCCCCCGAGAGTATTTTCAAATGTTTAATTATACTTCACCCGGACTACCACGCCCAGGCGAATCAGTAGTTAATCGGAATTCTCTTAGGAAATTTAGTTATTTGAACTTTCTGCTATTTCAGTATTTCAACACTCGAACCACACGCAGTGGCGTGTAAGATTAATAATACTGTAAAATGATATAAGAAGATCTGTTCGAATTTCCTTTGGGATTGCTACGTACTCGTACTGGTTTTCATGAAAAATATCAGCGTATAGTAACGGATTTTTCAATGCTTTTGGAAATTCACAT
Organism: Ectemnius cavifrons; assembly: GCA_964023945.1. Taxonomy (NCBI): domain Eukaryota; kingdom Metazoa; phylum Arthropoda; class Insecta; order Hymenoptera; family Crabronidae; genus Ectemnius; species Ectemnius cavifrons. The sequence continues at coordinate 4,304,210 of OZ030379.1, forward strand.
TGCAATGTTAGTGTTTCTGAGAATATAAATCGTATTTTGAAATTGGTTTACTTATGAAAAATGCTTATGAGCGTTAAACATTGAACTAAATAATCACAGGTGAAAATTCCGATACAGGAATTATTTCTTTGTGTAAACGAAGGCATTTTCACACCGACTGATGCATATTCATTCCAGTTCTCATTTCTCATTAATAACAGCACATCAAATATATAAATTAATAAAGCTCTTGTGATTTAATGCAACATACATGTATCGTCTGTATAGAATATAGATTATCGCTATTACTGCTATTCGGAATCTCACTTTGTGGTAATTATTACGATGCTTATACTCAAAGCATCCGGTATTTACACAGGAGGATGCATTTCCCGTTAATTTGTACATAACAGTACTCATAAAAGATTAATCGACACTTTTACACTTTATGTCTTTTTAATGGGGAATTAGTTTCTCACGAGTGGTGCTATGATTTCGATGGCGGTGTTCGGTGCATCCGTCGCTGAATATGCCCCTGCGCCAGTAATGAGATGTTAATGGACTGCCCGTGAAAAAGGGGGTGTGTCGTTATATTAAAATATCGACAGACCCTTCACTCGATAGCTCTTTCGCGGCTTTTACCATCCATTTAATTTTTAGGCAACTCTCTTTCCCACCCAACCGGATAAATCCATCGTGTACACTTAGTATAGCTGTCTGGCATTTTAACCCACCAAAGGCTAATTTTCCCTTTTGCTTCTTCATCAATGCTAATACTATCAGCTAATGGCAGATTCAGTCTCTCGAGTGACTGATATTAAGTCTCGCCTTGGAAATCCGTAACTTTGCTTTCATCAAGCTTTAAGACCTGTTATATTTCTTTCAATAATATTTCATCAAATTTCTCTTCAACAAATCTCCAACAAGCTCTAATAATAAAACGATCGCTTTCCAAAAATACACAACAACTAACGCAAACACAAATATCGACAATACAATAATTCCAAACTCCAAATCATTGTCTCCAATCGAATCACCAAGTGTATCCAAAAAAAACCAACCGGATCTATTCCGCGTCTCCAATACAACCAGCCAATTCCCGGCAGACTCGTCGGCCATAAAACTGCCGGAACTCAATTAGCGATGCACTTTGAAAATCCCCGGTAACAGAGAGCAAACTCCAAGTGGATCGCACTTGAGCGCTGATAGTTCGGAAATTGAATTACACACGGCGGCGGCGGCGCGTGCCGACGAGCAGCTTGATTAGTGGCGTCCGAAATAAATATTAATGGAGTGGAAAGGAGGATGCGAGGGGGGGGGTGGCAGAGGGAAAGCGAATGAGAGGGAAAGAGACAGAGAGAAAGAGGGAGAGAGAGAGAGAGAGTGAATGAGAGTGCGGTGTGTGCAGGGGTGCGTATGTTCGCGTTGCAATATTAGAGGGTAAGCGGTGTGTCAGGCCGCGAGACGTACAAATTGCATGGCCATCGTCGATTCGCTTGACACGTACACCCACTGTATCCAACTCACCCCCTCCCTTCTCCTCTCTCCTCTCCTCCCCCCCCTCTCTCTCTCTCTCTCTCTCTCACACACACACACACACACACACTTTGCCACTCTCTACACGCTTAACCAGATCTGGAAGATAAAAGGTTCGCGCGAGGGGATATATATTTCCCTACCTATTGCACACTCGTTTTAACGCGCCGCCGGCACATGATACGTCCGGCGAGCGGGTGCGTCTGCCTCTCTGGCTCTCTCAGTGCTGCCAACATTTTTGCCACCTCTCTTCTACGATCCTGTATGTGTCTCTCTGTGTGTGTGTGTGTCTGTGTGTCCGTAAGTGTGCTGCTGCACTGAAAGCCTCATTATCGTTCGCTTTCATTTCGTCGTAATGAAATGTATTAGCAGCGGCTTTTCGAAAAATGCGTGGAATCATGGAATCACGGGTTCTTGCGACGCGGCGAGTAGAGCTTTTCATTTTGCGGACCGAGTGGCGAGATCTAAATATCGAAAGTTCGAGAGTGTTGAAATTTGAGTTCTGTAATGGGTTGGGATGTTTGGCCGAAGGGAAAGTATTTTGCGATAGGTTTATTTGTTTCTTCAATTTTTTTTGGGCGAAGTGTTCCTTTTGTTACGATTGTAAATGAAAGAGAAAATTATGATATTTTATATATACTATATTTTTTATTTTTTATTTTATGTAACCAAGAAGTGATGGAGATATCGATACTCGCAATGCACCAGTTCGTAGGAAAACTCCACAAGTTTTATTGATCTCCTTTCGCGTTCCTTTTTTATTCGCAAAATTTTACTTTGCGAATTTATTGCGGCAAGAAGCCACTTTCGCGATTGCTGAAGTTACTCGAGATCGACACGAGTTTCCGGGAGAATTCGACTAGCAGCTTGGTATCTGCCGCGTCACTAAGGGTGAAGATACATGAAGCATCTTTAATTAGTTGTAAAAAGCTTGGAAAGTGTTCTTCTCAGAAATGTGCTGTGTGCATTTTCAGATCCTGAATAATTTCGGTTGAAACAAGGTTGAAATTATCTCTTTTATTCATGGCAACACTGTGTAATATTAAAAGTATAAGAGGTATGATAAATTGTCAAGAGACACGGTAAAATGGACTTTCCAGCTAAATGTAGGAGACGACTTCGGAGCACACAGGAAGCACGTACTTTGCTTAACCGGAGCATGAAGGCACACTCGTGTCGAATTAGGTAATTCAAATCGTACCGTGCGAAAGCGAGAATCCCTTCCAAATGAGTTCCGCGTGAAATGAACATTAGAAATTTACATTCCAAAGAGTGGAGAGAGCGCAACGCCGGAGTAAGTCGAAGGTGCAGCAATTCAGAGATTAAACTGCCAGAGACGAAATCGCCGTGGCAGTTTACTTTGCGAATTACGAGCGGGCGGAAAAGTATTACTGCTTTAAATGTACCGTGTTACATCGAACAGTCCGAGAAAGCTCGATATGGAAGGGAATAATAATTCTTTATATTGGTATTTCGAATGGCGGAACATTAATAGTTTAAATTACGGGGAAGACCTGAGCATAAATTCATTTTGCAATTTTGCGAAAGTAGCAGGGCTTTCAATTAGGTATTAATTGAAACATGAATTTAAAGCGAATTTTGGAGTGCTTTTTTTATGCTGATGCAAATAGAAAAAATGCGGACACATTGTCGTTTCTCTACAATTGAAGATAATAGCTTCCTTCATATTAGTACCTTTTATTAAATCAGCATATAATTCAAGTTAAAGGTTGTCCTGTGAACGTCAACATTTTTACTCTGCTTCATTCATTCGAATAATCATACTAATAATTATTATATTCACACACATAAATTAAACATACATGGAGAAATTAGAGCATTAATGTTGTACGAGTAAACTACCTGTACTCGTAAATCCAACTACAACATCATTCATCCATGATACCACACATCACTGCTACCCTATTAATTCATTTCATGCTTCACCCCGCACCTTTCCCACCCTTAAAGGGCGAAAAGAAGGTACACAATCTAAAGAAAAATCCTCGCCATTCGTCTGCTGACTCGGCGATTTCTCGAATTCGCAGACGAACTTCGAGGAAATATGCTGCATAGCAGAGCACAAAGTAAACGCGAAGGGAGTATGATACGGTTTACAATTGAGGTCCAAGGGTATACTGGTAGTCTTAGGCCGATTGCACAGTGGCATATTTTCTCTGGAAACATTTTCTTTTTATTACGGACAGTCAAGAATATCATATATCGTATGTCATAATATTTATATCTATGCTAGAATTAATTATACATCAATCAACATATCTGAAAAGGGGTGCATCAAAATATTAGGTTGAAAGGTGCTTACGACGAAGAGTGTTGAGCTGATAATCAGTGTGCAGGTGGCTTTAGGGGTGCTGAAGAGAAAACAAGGAGTAGGAAAACAGAGGGAGAGAGATGAGGGTGAGAGGACTTCCCTGTCTCTCCAAGTTTGGCAGGAGGAAGTCGTGCCGGAGGGTGTGGGCGGCGTGCAAGGGGGTTGAAAGGTTAGGAAAGGGCTTGAGGGGGTGGCGCCGAGGGAGAAGGGGAACCTAACTGGTGGAGTATGGGCTATGCGCGCCACGTGTAATTAGCAATGTTCCGGGGTGTCGGGACTCGACTTTAATGGAGCGCGTCGCATTAACCCCGGCATTTACACGTCAGGCAGGAAGATCGAGTGGAATCGGAGAGCGTGCCTCCTTCGAGCGGCTTAAATGGATTCGCGTTGTCGGCTTATAAGGTCTTCTCTCTCGCGCGAGAACTCACGCCACCGCCCGTAAATAAACAACAGGACTCGAAAGCGGGACTACCGTCTACCGGGAATCCCGTTGGCGACGCGCGCGACAAATGGGAACACTTTGTGACGGTCGGGCGAGACAATTTTCTTTATTGTTAAGATTCCGCCGCGCCCGGAAAAGGATATGCTGCTGGAAAGCCACTGGAAACTGACGCTGGTAATCTCAAGTGCCTCTGGGACTGACAAATCCTTAAACATTTAACTGTGCGTAGTATTCTTTAGTTATTAATAAGTGCAATTTAAGAAACTATAAAGTCGTGTAAAGAAACATATTGTATACGTTATTGTAGCTTATTTCTGTTTTATAATACTTTACGCGTTCCAACTTGGTTGGCTTTCCCGTATAATAGAATGCACATAAAATTCTTAAAATACAGAAATCAATGAAACAAAATTCAAATTGCTATTAAATTATTTCATTGGCTGAGTCCAATAAATAATATAAATATGCATCGTATCTCCAAAATGCCACACTAATAATCATATTTACATATACGCGTATCCTCACCAGACAAATAATTAAACAACCTCAACAATTCCCAAAAGAATCCAACCCCCCTGACAAAAATTATTAACAGAACACTCATAACGATATCCCGAATGGTTCCAATTTCCACTGGCATTATCCAAGAACCAATTCCACCCCTGAGAATAATTCATCGAACGTAGACGGAACAAAAGTTGGCTGGAATTTGCTTCCTTACTTACTGAGCGCACCGGGAACCCTCTCGAATCGTGTCATTCTATTTCGCGGCTGCCGGGCTTTTTGGCTTTCCCCCCTCTTTTCCCACTTCTTTCGCCGTTCCACCTCTCCGGCATCCGACTTCCCCCGTATAAACTTAGTTTCCGGTGGCAGGCCAGACGGCGGAGGGGGTGCCGGTTATGCTCTCGCCGTCTTTCTTCTCAGTAAGTATGTCAGAAAAAGTCCGAGAGGCACTGGAAGGAAAAGAGTGAAGGAGAAAGAGAGAGAGAGAGAGAGGGCGCCAGGGGGTTGCTGGAGAGAGGAGGGGTGGTATATTCGGAATACAGGTCCAAGAAAAGGAGCAGAGGTAGATGGTGTCGAAGAGAGGCAGGAAAATGAGCGTACGATTCGAAGTGAGTGAAGTGCTCGGAGATCTTGGAAGTGAGCATGGTGAAAAGAGAGGGAGAGAGAGAGAGAGAAGGGGTGGAAGGGCTGAAACAGCTTCGAATGGGAATATGAGCCGTGGAGTGGGAGAAAGATCCAACTGTGCAGGTTCGGCGAGGCTCCAGAGCGAAAAGTGAACAGGATGGAAAAAGCTTTGTTCCCATGACGTCATGATAGAATGTGTCCCGTAACTTCTCCGCCGGAAATTGGAGAAGTATTGTGATGCTGGACGGAGCCTGGCAGACAAGGAAGCCTTCCCATTCCTGTGTTAGGAGTGGGAAGGACTACTCCTTCGCGCTTTGACTGTTCGTTGACCCGATCCGAGTCTCTCACTTAATAAGATTACACCCGCGAACTTGGTATTTTTAATTGGTGTCTGTTTACTGGTGGCTATTAGAGAATAGAAAGTCGATAGCGAATGATACTGGATTATTTGTGGTGGGATCGGAGAGTTCACAGTACTCGGAAGGGTTAAGAAAGATAGATGGTAAGAGACAATGTTTATAATAAAGGATTATAATGTCGAATAGCGATTAAAATAATAATGAACGTGGAAAAGAGTAGGAACGATAATTAATTAGAGGTATTGTTATCAAATAATAGCGTTAATAATACAAGATCCAGACAATCCGTAACAGATTTCATCAGCAAACACAGCTGTAATGTGCTAGGGCTTGAAATACAAGGGATTAGTTGGATTAAGTAGATTATACAGTCTGTAAAATTATCGCCGAACTTTGTTCCATAACATTCCAGCATGAAATTGGAAGGTTGGCGTGTCCGTTTTACAGGAAACTCTCAAAGCAGCAAACTTGCAATCAACCAAAAAGCTTGAAAGCATGTTCGACGATTTCGTACGGCAGTTCTCCTTGAATTTTTCAACCGGCGTTTCCTGATCTCGTACTTTTCGCTTTTCGGCGGCAACATTAGCAGAAGCATTTTCACTCGGCGGTGCGGGAACTTTTCACTCTTTCATCTTTATTTGTCTCCCCGGCGAGCTACACCACTCCTCTCCACATCCAACCATCCCCTCCGCCACCGCCACTGCCGCCGCCTCGGACGGCTCTTTCTTTCTCACCCCTGCGCCGCTTGGCGTCGCCCGGCGTCGCGCCGCAATCTCTCACTCGATGGAGTTCATCTAAGTTAAGCTCCAGTGATTTGCATTCCAGAGCTAAGGATGTTCGAAGTTCGATAAGGCAATAAGTGTGAAAAAGTAATTTCCCGCCTTTCTTGCCCGACCACCGCCTACCGACATAGAATTTTTTGTCCCGGCTCCGCCACCGCTCCGCACAACACGTAGATTAAAGCCGAAACTACTTTCCACGCGTATGCCGCGCATCGAATCATAATCTCCTGCCCGTCTGTCCCTAAAGTACGTGTCGAGTACGCCCTATCGCCGTATAAATAAAACGTGTCTTCTTTAATAATCATATCATATCATAATCATACGGTGGCTGCTAGTCGAGACGTTATACTTTCGACATAAAATTCACCAGTTACATGGACGACGGGAAATCAAAACACGCACTCTCTATTCGAAACTCCAGTATTTCACTTATGAAGGAAATAAATCAATTAAAAAGCTTCACAGAAACTGAATAATAACGAACCAGTCGGACAAATTGAAATTAAACTACCATTCAATATATCCTGCTTTGTGTCCAGTGTTCGTTAATTAAATGCCGGGGCCAATGAAAATTTTACTTGAGAAACAAATGAATAAATTTTTCCAGCCAACATTACGTCCTCTTCCACGCACTGAAAAGGTGGAGTCGGGGGCGTTTATATAAATGAAAATATTCGTTGAGAGAGCCAGAGTGAACAAGTGTTGGTCACCTGGGAGTGGCGTTAAAATTTAAGAGTTGGCCGCTAGTATTTCCGAAAGAGTGGTGTGAATAATGAAGAAATATCCCGGAGATGTGAAGTTTGATTGTCCCCCACTGTATTGCCGGCGTGCCGCAGAGCGGTCGGGTGGTCGGAAGGGTAGGTGTGTCCCACTTGAAAGAAAACGTTCCCGTATATCAGCGGAACGACGAGGGAGGACGATTCTAGTTCACGCGAAGTCGTTTCAGCCTGACAAACTCGTAAAAGCGAGGAAGGGTCGTAAACCTACCCGGCAGGTCGGCACACCACTGAATATTCACGAATTCACAGGCATTGCCTTACATCTGTGATATCTCGCGTATGGACCGACATTCGCGCGAGGGGCTACCGGGAAAAGAGGAGGATCGTCTTGTACGTTCAAATATCTTATATTTCCAGAATAGCTGTTCGCTTTCATTCGCGCCTCTCCTGAAACACGCGCGCCGCACTGAGGGCAACTGCCTGCTCCAGGAAAATCGTTTCAGGGAAATTGAAAGGAAAATAGAAGCGGGGTACAAGGTGGACATAAAGATACCCTGACCGTTCAATCGCTTTTTCTATTATTCTATTGTATGCTCGCAAGTCTGACGGAGTCTACAAGGTTATTGTGTATGATTTCAAATTTAAAACATTCTAGTTTTAGCCGAATTTATATAGAATTTAGTGAGTTACAGACTTGTAAAATTTATTATTATTTCATATTCTGATATGGATTTATGTTCGAACATATCGAGTATATAATTTTCTTATGAAAGGAAAGGATACGATTTGAATTTATATCAATCCTTTTCGTTCCAAATATTTCTGCGACTCTTTAATTTATCTGCATATACAAATTATGTCATTAAGCAATTTCATATTACTTTTTTATAAATACAGTGCTGTAGAAACCTGTATTAAATTTATCTAGTGGAGCAATTTAATACAATAATCAAATAACAACATTTGCTCCGTATTCTATCCATACCATATTTTCATTTAGTTCAACGAGCGACGAATTTATCAATTAAATATGATTCCTAACTTTATTTTTACCATCTAAAACCGTAGCATCACAATGAACGGAAAAATGAAACGAAAATCCCGGAACAATAATTAAAATCCACGGCGTGCTTCAGTGTGTCATATTTTCCGTCAATGCTGTTATGAAATCTCCAGAGTTACAACGGAATATTTTCGCCCCGGGCAGATCGATTCGTATTTTTTCCAAATTGATAAAGCGTGAAAATCAAATCTCTCTCCGAACGCACACATACAGAAATACAAAGGTTGCGCTTGTCCCTGGCTATGGGAATGCACGTATGGGGCAGATATGCCAGTTCATGTAGAGCAGTGTAAATTAAAATATAGAGCGCCGATCCCTTTCATCGAATTCACTACGTACAGGAGTTATCCGAGTACTAACACGCGCAGGGCGCTTGTTTCTCTTGTTTGTGGTGCGGATCGGCTTTACTTTCGGTAACGAACTGCAGTATTCTGTGTTTCGTGTTCCGCATTTAACATCGGTAGTCTTCCTTCTCTACACCGGCTTTGTATCCCTCTCTCTCTCTCTCTCTCTCTCTCTCTCTCTCTCTCTCTCTCTCTCTCTCTCTCTCTTTTTCTCTCCCTCTCTCTTTCTGTACGAGTTTGGATTCACAAGCGAAAGAGTACTTTCGCAAACATTGTCTTCGGATATCGGTGAAACACTTTTGATCAATAAATAATGCATCCGTCGATATGCCGGAACTTGCCGAATATGAATAAACAGAAATATTTTCCTTGCAAATTGGTGTTTCGTATACTGCTGCTCGGCGCAGCCGGCCACTCCGCAATAGTTTTGAAAGCGGAATCGAAAGAATTTCGTTTGAATAATTGTTTTTGGATCTGCTGCAAAAGGGACTTATGAATTGCGTGGACGACTTCATCACTGGTGATAGTACTTGGATGTGATATTGATGCTTCAAGTAAATCCAAAAGGATATTATTGCTATTCAGAAGACCCAATTTTTAAATATTTCGATTTTAACTTATCAAAAATATGTAATTAAATATGTAATAAACTATATTGTGAATTTTTGGATTATTCTATTTTTAATACAATGAAATTAACGTGCCGGAAAAACTTTTTCCGTGACTCATAACTAGATTACAAAAGTTCTTGCAAAATGTGGCACATTTGTATCCTCGACGATACATTATTTGAAAAGTAATACAATAATTATACATAATGTAATTTATAAGTAATGAAGAAAAATATGACTTTGCAGAAAAATCCGCAATGTGCTCATAACAAAATTGAATAAAAAACAAGTAGAAAGTGTTTCCTGTGGGAATCAAATCCGCGACAACTAGTTTCATAGTGTGAAGTAGCTGTTATACAGGAAATAAATGTCTTGGGATGACACCGGTCTCTTTCTTACTGTCGCAGACATGCTATGCGTCAGAAGAGTGGAAGCGGTGGCCCACGTGGAAGATGACAGGGTAAAGTAGATAGCGGAATAGCAGCTTCCATCGAGGGACACTTCGTCGCGTCTTCCATGCAGTGCAGAATGCTCTGCCATCAGGCTCTATTCGTTCTTCTCGCTGTCAACACGCCACTCGGTGAGTACAAGGTTCAACTACGTGCAATCTTGGTTGTCCGCTCCTGTTATCCACTGATTCTTAGATTCTTAAAACAATCGTCTTCGTCAACAATATTAATAACAAACATAATTCGGATATTTTTCATAGATAAAATATTTATCTATGTGCATTTATGTGCAAGTTGTTTAAGTATACTGTTTTGGATTATTATTATTTAAATGAGAATATTTAGTACAGTTTGTACGATTGAGATCTAATAATTGTCTATAAAGCTTTCGAATTCTAGGAACTCAGAGTTCCGTAATTTTGCATTGATGGCAGTGTTTAAATGATTTTCAAATTACAGAATATTTAAAATCACAGAAATCTGATTTTCGAGTTGGATTAGAAAATATAATCACACATTTCTATCTTCCCTAAAAAATAATGGTTAACTTTACCATCTTATATTTGTCTTGTTAATATACCAACATTTCTATAACCACGAAATTGGCGTGTGTGCGACAATTGCATTAACCAGTGCAGTGAAACGTTCGGTACATTAGAGAGCACTGATTGGACGAGTGCAATTCGTGGGATGCAAGGGTGGTTAAAGGGATAGAGGGGCGGATGCGATTGATATGGTAAGTAGAAGAAAATCAGTAGTACGGAAGAACGACACGAACGTGTCCAAAGCAGACGGGGGTTGGAGGAGCCGCGCCAAATACCTTTTATGCTCGAGGGTAGATACCTAGCCGGAAAACGGGTTTCCCCCAGGATATGCGCATCCTCGAAACGAACTGGGACGTCGTGTCGCCCCGGTCAAGTTCTGCTTCTGATGTTTATTCGTTGGGACACCACTATAAGCACTGCACTGCACTTGTCGTACGAATTAATTAGCCGCTTCTCTAGTCAAGACTCTGTCGAAGCCGCCCGGATACCACAGATACGCCGCGATCGGAAAAGACAGAAAACTCAGTGGAAGAGAAATTCGTTCGATAAACACAGGGTTGGAATTTGGTTGAAACGGGAAAAATTGGAGATCGAATGCGCCTCGTATACTGTAAGAGACAAAGTGTTGAATGTTCAAAAGGAATATTCTGATCAAAGAAGCAATATTTATGATGGGTGCTACTCGTTTTGCTAGGTTTCCGTTTAAGCAACACTGGTTTGAGCTTCGTAATCGGTATTCCATGGATTACTAGTGTCAGTATAATTACAAACCATTATAGATTCCTTAGAATTGTGTTATTGAATAATATTCAGTGAAGCCTGTAATTTATATCGAATAACAAGTACATCGCATATTCTCTCATACATGTATATTAATTAATAGGCAAATTCTCTTTATGTTCTAATTATTATGCATCAATGGAGATTGCTAAACCAAAACTCGAAACATATTCCTCACACATGCAAACCCTTCGATATCCTACATAATTTATTTACAATTAATTCTATTCAAACATACTTTCCCTGATAAATTCTCTAAAACACACACAAGTAAACTAATTCCTAGAGTAAAACTGAAATCATTGGAAGCGAACTAAGCCAGCGGCGAAACAAATTCCATCTAATTGACTCCTAAAGACGCATACAAATCTCAATCGAGTGGAAAAGCTCGGTGGCACGTACGAGCACGAGTGGAGTGTGCAGCGTTAAATGTGCGGGGGAGTCTTAATGTAGCAGGTGCTTTGCTCGAGTACGGAAGAGCACGGAAGGCAGCTCAGCAGAGCCAAGAGACAGAGAAAAGCTGTGGAAGAATGTCGATATCTCTTTGTGCGGTAGATAAAATTGTTTGTCTATACTAGTTGCTGTCTGTACTAGAGGATCAGGCGTGGCGGGACGTTGGAAGGGGTCGCAGGCGGACTAGTCAATTGTTCTACGGGAACACTATCTCCTTGAGGTTGTCTGTGTAGCTCGCGCCCTTATCTGAAAGAGAACGACCTTTCCGGCTAAATTGGTTGGCTCGGCTGGAAGTCGAGTAAAACGTGATTAATTGCCTGCTTCCTTCCGGCCGCCACGTCTCACCGTGTGTGCGTGTGTTTCTCGCATACAACGGCTAGGAGCTTTGTATGCGTTCGTCGCTGCTACTCCATGTGTGTGTGTGTGTGTGTGTTGTGGCATCAGCAACAGTGATCGCAGGAGAATCGTTGGGGCGATGCCTTCGTCTCAGCCTGGCATCGTTGTGCCAAGGGTTGAAGAGAGGGAGAGAGAGTGGAGAAAGCGAGAGTAGGAAGATGGAGACGGTGGTGGAAGAGGAGAGACTGAGCCCATCCTGGTATAGAGTGATAATCGGATAACTGCGGTCCAGAACCCAATTGGATTCTCCGGCTCAAAGGGTCAGATCCGCACATCATGTTCCTTCGCCGAGGAAAAAGGTAGCGGCGCTTGCTAAAGTGTCCGTTCGTTAGGGCCACCCCACTTTTTCCTAGGAAACTTCCTCCCCTTCTATCTCGGAGTATCGGTGATACGAGTTTTAGTTCTTCTTCGGCCATCTTCTCGTTTGCCTGATTGTGATAGTAACCACCTTCGCCTTTCCACCGCCACCGTCACTGCTTGGGGAATTAAAGTTGCCCGCTCTGGTTTGAATGCACTTTTTATTATTAATAGGACCAAAACACTTGGAAGAAGTGGAATAATGATTGTACCGGGACTGCAGTGTTATTCCCGAATCACATATATTTTAAACTACCAATTTATTTTCTATTAACTAATGGAAATATACTGTATTTTTTGGTATTATACAGAATTAAAAGCTGTTGGAAATTTCAGACAACTTTCTGTTTTTAAACAGGAAGTTGTTTTTAAATGGGATTAAAACAGGATGAAGCTGTCGATATTAGTATTAAACGAATTAAATGCATTAAAAGTTAAAAAACACGTCAACAAATTACATCAAATTTTAATATAGATATCAATTTTGTTCTTTAAACAATGCGATGCACTGAACTGCACTTAAATATCTCACACAATTTTCATTCCAATTCAATTGCACACATTTAAGTAACCCTGCAAACAGCAAAACAACTTTCCCACTCAACAATAATTCAATTACCACTAGCCTGTTTAAATTTCTCTTAAGTCTAACGTCTAGCGAGTCCAAGGGTAGTTTCATTGAACAAACAGTTCAACAACCATCTAAATATCCCACACAATTTTCATTCCAACCCAGTTGCACACATTTAACTAACCCTGTAAACAGCAAAACAACTTTCCCACTCAACAATAATTCAATTACCACTAGTCTGTTTAAATTTCCCTTAAGTCTAACGTCTAGCGAGTCCAAGGGTAGTTTCATTGAACAAACAGTTCAACAACCATCTAAATATCCCACACAATTTTCATTCCAGGCCAGTTGCACACATTTAACTAACCCTGTAAACAGCAAAACAACTTTCCCACTCAACAATCATTCGATTACCACTAGCCTGTTTAAATTTCACTTAAGTCTAGGGTAGTGCAAGGGTAGTCGCGGAAGGGAAGGGTTGCGTGCCGACGTACTCCTATAACCCAGATAACTGGGAGTATAGATTCGAGTATGGTTGGCGAAGCGAGGGGCGGCGGGGGGGAGAAAGGCATAGGTATGTATATACATATATAAAGTTGCATGTACATACGCAGTTCGGGATATATGTATGTATAGAGAAGAGAGAGCAAGAGAGAGAGAGAGAGAGAGAGGCAGCCGATTGCAAGTCCGTGACAGAAGGGTGCACGGGGTTCGATTTGATCGCATTGCATTGGGAGAGGCAGAGGCTGGCTTGTATCGGTCGTGGCGAGATTCGAAAGTAGATTGGGAAGAGCCGGGGCAAGCGTGCGGCAGACAGGCGAGGTAATACATACAATCTCCCTTGTTGTCTGGCATCCAGTTGTCGTAGGAAGAGAGACGACGACAACGGATGGAGATAGAAGGGGGGGAGCGTGCTCACCAGAGAGAGAAAGAGAGAGAGAGAGAGTGAGAGGGGGGGGGGTGAGTCGGCAGTGCGAGGAAAGAGCATGTCAGCGAGAAGAGCAGACCTATACAGAGTAGAATCGTGGAGGATGAGAGAGAGAGACAGAGAGAGAAAGAGGAGAGAAGCAAGAGGCAGAGGTAAACTCGTGAGGTTTGAGGGGGCCGTGTGGAAGGCCTGCTGTATACGGGGAGGACGTCCCGAGTCCCGAGGACGGGATGAGGGAGAGGCCGGGCTGAGCTTTCGCAAGCGCGGCAGCCACCGGAAGTCTTATAAACAATCCGAAGAGCGATGGAAACGGGGACCGAACAACCCCCCCCCCCCCCCCGCCCCTGCCCCTGCCCCCCTCCAACCTTGCGCAAAGAGGATCAATGGTGAATGGAATGCCTGTAAGCAGTGATGCAGCGTTACGCGCTACTCTCGGCCTTTCCCCACCCGCTTGCACCTTCTCACACCCTCTTCGCCAGAGCACTGCCTACGTGTCTGTCTCCGTGTGTCTATGTGCCGCTCTCCTCTGTCTTTCTATTTACCGGGGCTGGCGTACTCAAGAACAACGCGACCACCAGATTAGGTTACCATTCAAATGGCATTGCTTCTTATGTAGATACTCCGGCCCCGTAAATCCATTACTTCGCCAAGGCTCGCTGGGAACGCGAGAGTGCAGGCCTCTGTCGTTTCATGTGTGTAACGCGAACGTTAGAAATTTAGTAAGAAGTGTGATAGGCGGCTTGGAGCTTCCCGTCCCTCACGGGAGCTCCGTATCGGTTACCTATGACCTTACTCGTGTCTGCCTTGCGAGCCTTGAATTTTCCCTGATCGCACAACCATAGGATGGATTACGCGATGCGAGGATGCTCTTGAATGTCATTCAACTTTTATTGCCCCAGGCTTCCGGGATTTTGGTGCCGGAAGTATGCTTGGTGCTCGAATAATCGTTGTTTTTATGAGATGAAATATTTGGAATGAAAAAAGGCGGTGTTGCATTATCGAAGCGAGAAATAATCCAGGGAATAATGAAACTGGGATTTTTTAAATGAATCAAATATTAATTTGGATGACGCGTTACTGGTGGATGATGAGAAACTGGAATAATAGTTTAGCAAATAAGAAAAGGGAGATGCTGGGAATAACCGCGCTCGAGGACACCCGGCGGAAACCAAATTGAGTTCGCATAATTACACGAGCGGCGGACAACTTTTTAATCTACCTACTGTTGGAGTTTGAATTCCCAGCGAATTTTTTCTCCCCCCGCTACCACGCCCTGTTAGTATTACACGTGTGTGCCTGTGCAACTGTTTCGAAGCGCCAATTATCATTAGTGAAAAAAGTTTTTCGTCGAATTTTGGATTCTATGGTGATGGGATATTTTGGAATAAAATATGAGATTAGGAGCTTGTTCTTGATAGAATAATTTTGATAAACTTATTTAAATACAACGTTACAAGGAATTCAAAATCTAACATACGAAGACTATCTTATTTTTTCTATTAGTCCTTAAGAACAATATTAAATATAAACATACAAACTACAATTACAATTATTCGTTATAACAGTTTCAATTCAATATTAAAAGCAGAATTTGCAAAGCAAGGCTAATTAGAGTACGAAATTTCAATTAGCCGGTACATTAAATAACAGACACGCCAGAGCCGCAATGTTTCTCAATGCGTGATCGAATGCGCATTGCTATGTATGACGGGCGAGAAGATACGCAGAGAGGAGTACACAGCGTACATTATGCATCAGGCTACAATGCTAGCTGGCGGCGTAACGCCAGATTTCCGAATTCCTTTTGCCCGTTTTGGAGCGACAGTCGGCCCAGGGATGCTGCGCTCTTTCGATCCCTCGCACGCTTGAGAGATCGTTTCGCATACTGGCTTGCACCCCTTTGCCGCGCCTCATGTTTCTCTGCCCTCCCACTTTCGCATTTCCCCTGCCAAGCTACCAGCTCATATATTTGCTTAACGCCTGATCCTCGCGGCCCGGCGCGCACGGCAAACCACTTGCCATGTAGTTCACGTGCGATCGGAGAAACCGTTTTCCAACCCCGCCCGCCTCTCACCCCCAACCACCCCCCACCCCCCGTTCCCCCTTTCCCCTGCTGCCGGGGCCTCGTTTTCTGATTATGAAATTATATCGTGCCGCTGGGAATCAGTACCGCGCGCCGAGATTACAGAACCTGGCGAATCGTTCTTCCCCTCCCCGCCCTTTCCTCCCATGCATCCACACCGAGCGCTATCCTTCTCTCCTCCCCGCTGCCGTTTAAGTTGCGGTATCCCTTGACATACGTAATAGCTGGTGCCGCGCAGGAAGTTTCGAGTGCAATTCCGGGAAATTCTATTCCATAGGTTTTGGCGAGGATTACTCTTTTCAACGGGGCACACGCTGGTCGTTGTGGTATTCCAGGTTTAGTTTTCGAGATTGTGCTTCGTCGTGAAATTCTATGCCAAAATAGAGAGAGAGAGAGAGATTGATATTGTTAATGATTGTTGGATGTTTAGTATTTGGGTACGATTTAATTTATAACGTTGATTGGTTCGATAAAATTGAATGGTTTCAATTTTTGATGCGGTTTAATGAAAAAAGCTAGGCTTGCAAAATATTGCGATGCGATTGTACTCTGTTTAAGAATTAAGTGGATAATTATATGCTTTTATTGCGACTTCTTTTTGCCCACTCGTTTCTCCCCGAGTGAGCCGGGATTATATAATTTATGGGAGAGAAGTCGTTTCGAGAACAGTTACACCGTCGCTGGTGGTTTGTACCGGCAAACGCGCGCGCGCGCCTTTAATTCTAATGGACTCTATGTTTATGACGTATTTATGGTCGGACAATTCGGAGACAATTCGCGCAGCACGGCTGGCGTACGCGACGAGCATGGCGAGGAGTTGCATTTGAATATTTTTGTCATTGAGAGAAGCGACATATAGGAGGGTGAATCTCACCCTACCGCTTGCAGTAGCGCGACCGCCACTGCTCCGGAATGTCCAGCGCTGTTGCTTTTCCGTTGCCTTTCCGATTTAGAGTAAATTGCGCTTTATAGCCGCGACAGTAGTCCGAAAATTCGAGAGTAAAATTTAAAATGACTAAAGTGGAAATGTCATCTCTCACAAGAAATAAAACATTACAAACAACCTCTTTTATTTAAAAGATGAAAAAAGGATAAGCCTGTCGACATCAGTAATAACAGAACTAAAGGCATTTAAAGTGACATAATATGTTTATAAATTGCGCTGCATTTTGGTTCACATATGTTTCGTTCTTTAAATAAAGCAGTCTAATTTTCCTGACCTTTCGCATGTGGCAGTTTTAATTAAAATCTGGTAACTGAAAGGTTTCACAGTAACTGCATTCATGCATTTCACTTTTTTTTTTACTTTTATGCCATACACAATTTAATATCCGAATCAATATTCCGTACAATTCCCATTTTGGATAGTACGAATCAGAAATATTTGACAACAAATATTCAACATTTCTATATAAAGAGTTGGAGAAGTGCAGACTTGATAACAATTATCTGTGAATCCTAAGAAATTAAATCATTTATCTTATATTGTGATTGGTACAAAAATAGCTCGCTGGTAATTCAACAATCCAGTATAATCGAGTGAAGCAGCGATAGTCGATTGAACCTTAATGAGAGATTGAGACTAGTGCATTGAATCTTTGATCGCGCATCTTCCAATAAAGATTTAATTGCTCGTATAAATTCTAAAATTAGTAAGTCGCGTGTTAAATAATTTTAACCATTTCGTTTGATGCAGCTGTGTTAACGCCACAGATTTTTTGACTTTGACAGTTCTCTCGACTCGTATCGAACTATAAAAAGGTTTTGCGAACAGGCAAACCTCTATTGACTAATTTGTAAGAATATTCTAACATGTTGGTTATGATCACAGCGAAGCAATCTCTTTGATGTTCAAAGCGAATGATATTGCTCTGTGTGATCATCAGAAATTTCAATAGCAGTCGATGATCACCCGCTGCTGGTTCTTTGAAGTTCGCATATGCCAGCTGTAATCTCGTGGACGACAAGCACAATGGATTGAAGAGACGAAGAATTAATAGATTAATATCACATATACATTCAAGACACGAATTAAATTTCTCGATACCATTTTTACAAAAAGAATACAATTTGTTACAAACACCTATGATATAACTCCAAATATTGAATTGAATTTTTCTTTTGTATGCTAATTATCGGTTAAGATAATTGTACTATACTATTTTTTTTAGGATTTGCCTCACACTTGTATGACTTACAAAGGCGATTATTAACTAACATTCGATTTAAAACTATATCTTTTGTGTAATGACAATCGATGTGTAATGACAAAATGTACGAACTTACCAGAAATCTTTTTATCTTCAACAAAACAAGAGAGTATCAAACAGTCTCAAACGCGTAGTCATAAGCGATGCACATCGAAAGATAAAATGACTAAACCCGTCGCGCCCCGAATAATTCCACCATCCACAGCAAACCAGGATCCAGTTCTTTTTATTACGTAATCCTCTTTTGCGCCTTGTACAATTCAGACTTAAACTACCTCGAAAATTAACGGCTCCCCTCGGACCGTGTCGTTTTCCGAATCGAGGGAGCTGTCGATCGGCGAGGAATCCCATAGAGGAGTCGCAGCTCTAAAGGGACATGCAGTGAAACCGAGGCAAGTGCGGCATCAAGCGTCCTTGTCACCGGTTTAAAGCATGCGGGACTTCCTCACGTGCGATCTAAACGCGCAGCGCGCAATGATTCCCGATCTAATCGCGTAGCGGAAACCCAGCAGGGCGATGAGCTTCGCAGAGAAGCCATTGAATACACAGAGCCAGTGTATAACGGCTCCCACGGCTGGTAGTTAGACCTGAATTAATTTCGCTGGCGCGCCATAGAATTGGTGCGAGCAACTTGTTTAAATCCCCGCTCGATTCAATGAGAGATGACCATTGCGCCTCCTATCCGTCGAACCCTCCCCTTCTGGATCGGTCCTGCTAAGCACAGGATTCATTAGCCATACGTGTTTCGACCAATAACTCTCTGCCTTTGATGGGATCTTCAATTAACGCCAGGCTCTGCTTATACGTTAGCTAATTCGGATTTTGAATTTTCGAGTGAATGTGCTCGGTCTAATATTTAGGTTCTCATTTCAGTAGAAGGAACACGGAGTTCCTATGAGACGTCTAAATTTCATGCAATCGGCTGTCTAATTAGAATTGCAAGCTAAGCAGTGGAACTGCAAGAATTGCACGATATAATAGTTTTTAATATTTATCAAAGAGTTATTCGATTATCTGTAGATAGTATGATAATAATTACTTTTGCTAGTTAAAGATAGTCTATTCTTTATTTTAAACCAACTATAGTGAGAAGTAAATACATAAACTTCGATTATTAATATTCATAATTTTCTAATGAAAACATCCAGTATATAAACAATTCTGTTCCCTCTTTGGATTTGGTACAGGAGCTTTTATATGAAAAAAAAATAAATAAAAATCATACAATAAGAAACCAAGGTGATCGTGACAGTCCATTAAATTCTAATGATTAAGACGACTACGGTGCTGTAAATATTGAAAAAGGTCGGCTTATCCGGTGGAAAGTCAGCGGAGCATTATAAGAAAATCAGACTGGTGAATAAATCCAGTTGAGGGCGAAAGCAGGGTAGCGCGAAAAGTCGAGCAAACAAGAGTGAGTCTGGCGTTTCCGTATGCCGCGATGCAGGATGCTCGGCGAAGGGGTGGGGGGCGGAAGTGGGATGTTGAGAAGGTGATATGGGGAAGCGAGGGAATATAGGTGAACGTAAAACCGTACGACCAAAGCAATGAATAACAGGACGGGCGCGTGTGGCGCGGAAGAGGGCAACATTCGAAGAAGGGAATATGACGTAATACAATATGTGCGGTGTCGCCTCACTCGTCCCATTTGTTCGTTCACGCGCTCACCCACCACGGCCGACCAACCATCTCTGGTCTCCTGTGTATACTCGCGCATCTGTGTATGTGGCGGAGAAAAACGCTTGAGAAGTCCGCGCGTGCCGCTCTTTTCAAACGAGTCGCCTCGACACTGGAAGATGGATGGACCGACAAGAGAGAAAGAGAAGAGAGCGCGTCTTCGAAGGAAGAAGCGAATTCGACAGGTCTGCCGGGTCCGGAAAAAGGAGAAGGCTTCGAATAACGAGTGCTAGGCGAAGGCATCGTCACAGATACGAAGCAAGTCAGAATGCGCCTTGACATTCCTCGCCAGCGAAAGTGTACGAAGAGAAAGAAGCTGGAGGTCCAGGTGGCAGAGCAGGAGAGGAACGAAGAGAGGCCGAGATGAGCGAGTGGGAGAGCCGGAAGGCCGGAAAGAGAGGGCGCGAGCTGCACGAGCGTTGATAACGACTCGGCGTCGTTCATATTTTACGCGACGCTCATCAATAATTCATGCGGTGAATAATGCAGCACTGTTTCGCGTTACTTTATACCACGCTTTCACCCCCCCCCCCCTCCCGCTTTCCGCCCCATACTCCTTCGAGGGGATGCTTCGCTCTCTGCTTTCTTCCTCCTTCCTTCCTCACAGTCCACTCGGCCCTCTTTACTTCCTGTAGATCCACCGCTCGCCCTATTTGCGAAGATCTGTACGTTTGTAGTCTCTCACCTTATTCTTTCACCCTTGTCTCTTCATCTTTTCGTCCTTCGTTCGTCCTTTTCCCTCCCTTTCCGCCTCCGTCCCACTCTTCTGACGGCTGATACACATTTTTGCTTGGAACCCCTCGCTCCCCACTCCAACCTGTGTTATCTTTGTGGATTGTATTCGAGGATACTCGGCTCGCTTTTTCACTTCGGCCTCGGCTATAGTGATGGGAGTCACGCTCGAGTGTCAACCCTCCGGTGAAACTTGATCCACCGGTTCTTGACTCCGACGCTTCTTTTTCAAGGTGGCGCGATTTATAATCCAAGCTTCTTGCCGAGCAGGAATATATTATGTTACAGTCAAGAACGGATCTGTCAAGTTGTATGTATATTATTGATTGTACAAGTTCCGTTGTGTGATTTTAGTAGTTGTACTTTCGTAGAGAGACGAATCGAGTTTTAATACGATGTCCTACTTTCCGATGGGTTTCTTTGTACGTCATTTTGAAAGTTTCATTATATTTGGACTTTGTTTTTAAAATAATCTTCCGGCGGAATACATGAATGCGGAGGACTTTTATTTTCAGATTATACAGAGTTCGCCTACTTTTCAATTTGTAACTTTGGAAACTTGATCCTTTTGTATGCAGTTATTTAATTGAGTTGATCGAAATAAGTTAAACGATTCTATTCTAAATTAATGATGAATTGTATTTTATTCCAATTTAAGTTCTCTGATTAGAAAATTGCTGAAGTACAAAGATTCCTGACACTAGAATGCAGTAAATGAAAGAAAAACTTAAGCGCAATGTATTCTTGTAAATAGAAATTAAAATACCTAAAAGTCTACAATCCATTAAGCAAATTATAACTGTAATTCATTTATCGCTAATTATCAAGATTCTGATGCAACAATAATCTAAAAACGACAAGAATATTCCACCTTCCAATTATGTTCCCATTTACAAGTTCTCTGAATTCGTATTCTATGGCAAATCGTCCACTGGATTACTAAAGATCATTGCTTTCACGCGATATTCAAAGATGCCTTTTGTCACCGGAACACAAGCGCGGCTCGAAACTATTAGCCGCTCTATAATGGGAGAGGAAATGACGCGATTACGCGCAGCAGCCCCTCTCTGCGCTCCACTTCCTCCTCCTCGCCAAGCCCGACTAACTCAATCTGTCCGAGGGAGAAAGCTCGATTACCAATTCCGGTAGAAAAGAGAAATTGGACATTAGTAGAATTGTTAGCGTATTATCGCATTACTTCTAAGCGATATGCTCGATCACTTAAGCTTATCTCTGTCGATTTCTACACTCTGGTGTTCGGTATTCGGTACCAGAAGAATTTTGCACGCTCGGCGTATTCTAAGCGCTTGAGTGCTTTCGACGACTGTGATATGCGCATTACATTCGAGATTCCGATTACTCATGCTCTTTCGGGTATATCTTTGTTACGTTTGATTGGACACGATTTCGTCAAATGGTTTTCGTTTCCGTTTCTGCAATACTGGCTAGCGTAAGCGCACTCTGTCACAGTGTCGTTTGAATAATTAGCCTTTGTAAATGGTATGTCCTGTAAGTTTGTGAATGATAATACGTACTTGTGGATCTAAACTGAAATTGGGTAATAAGATAGAAATACTATCACTGAATCTTTAATTCTCTATTCACTAATTTCTAATAAATCACTCAAATGTATAGAATTTCGTTTGAACTTTCGCAGTTAATTTATTACAGATTTATTACTATAAATAACAATGGAGTGAAACAAATCGTACAATTTTATTTTTCATTGAACGTTGTAATTTAAAAGTTTCATAGGGCAGTAGTACATTAAATAAACGTTTCACCGGCTAAAGTTAATAAAGAACGAGCGATTAAAGGGAATGCGTGAAAAGTCGTGCGTTCTGCACGAGCGAATAAGGAAGAAGGACAAGAATTGAAGGGACTGGCGAGCCTGCGCCGCCGGGCAAAGGCCGGAATGTAATTTGTTGGCGGTGGTGCCCCGAAAAGTGCGCAGTACTTCAGGCTTTAATTATAACGGGCGCGTTTCTACGGGAGCGCCGGAGAAAATATTATGATTTCACGGAGAGGTCAGTAATTCCGCGGTCACAGTGAAACAATGGCGCGGGCTGCCCTTCCCGTACGAAGGGCCGACGCCCGACGCCGCGACGCCTTACTTTTGATGAATGCGCGCGAGCCTTTCGTGATTGTGGCATGAATTTCCCGTCATTAAAATACTTTTCAGTAGCGCGATCTTAGTGCAGGCGCCGCGACGCCAACGCCACTATTCACATTCATCATTCCACCGAGTCGGACACCCTTTGCGTCAATTACTTTGCCATCTCCCTTACGTGTGTCTACTAGATAGCACCGGCGTTGCTACATGCCCACTAACTAAACCCTTTAACCCTTACGCTGCTTAATTCATTCCCCCAACTAGTTTTGGAAAGTGCTTATTTGAGAGCAAAAGGAAACATTGTTCAGCCTTCAGCTTTTCTCTAGCTTTCATGTTACTGCCACATGTAGTTTGCATTGCTTTTACACCATTTTTGTTTATTTCTTCATCGTAGAGACATTCGAGTTTAGTTAAAAATCTCAGGCATAAAGATTAGTTTGATAAGACGGATATGGTTATACAAACTGTGCAATAATTAGATTGACAAGAAATTTATGAGGAAGGTCAAAATGTATTTAAAACTAGATTTTCCAGTTTAACTTCTTTCCGGAGTCACTCTCTGAGTAAACGATGAGGAGTAAAAGGAATCCTCTAATTCGAATCCATATTGCTGGAGAGCATTCGTTATACGGGAAAAAGGATCGTCCGATAAAAATCATAAGAAATACTTGGCGAGTGATTGTTACAAGGGCTGGTTCGTCCCTCGATCGTTCTCCCCATCGAGAATTGTCTGTGTGTTTTCAATAACTTGCCGCTTTCACAAACAGTTCCTCTCGCTCTATAAACTTTGTCCCTGTCCTTCCGAGGCTTCTTCATCCCTCTCTCCTTCACTCGGTACATCGACGCCTGTTCCGTTTACTTTCTATTAATCTCGAAAGTAAAAAAGTTGAAGTTTATTCTCCCCAGACTCGGCACGTCCGTATCGCCCCGGTTATTGTAAGGCTAATGGTCGTAAAAGATGGTGGCTGCTGGGAAGAAGGCATATAGCGCTTCTTTATTGTTAAAAGACATGTCAAACGAAATTACGAGTAAACTTAACATTCACTTCCTCATGAACTTTCTTTGCTGTTCGGGTCTGAAAAGTATATTGTAAAATATACTGAAAAGTATATGCTTATTTGTTTAATTGAATATTTGATTCATTAACTGTTCGTTCAGATGAGAGTCTAAATATTTGGCAGTGTATTCTCTGTTTTCGAATTTGATTTTAATTTCGACACTGGGAATTTTTAGAACGGAAGGAATTGAAATCATCCAATTTTATTTATGGATTATTTTCAATGATCCATTTTCGCAATTATTCAATTAATTGATTTTAGTGTCTTATTGTATTACGCGAAAGTTTTCAAGCGGCAGTGGTTCCAGCATTGTTTCAAGTAAAACATTGCTTGCATAATTTCTTTGCTTATAACTGGTCAATCATTCGATAATTAAACAAAAGTATCGATAACTGTGAATCTTTAAAAAATGTTTTAGAAATTTCAGACAGAGAATGTTCGATTTTCATTTTGGCTTCGGTCGGCATATCAAAGACAAAGTTAATATCAAGTCTAGAGAATGCGGATCGATCGGGGGGAAAACCCGTAGTGAATCTGTGGCCAAAGCAATACACCAGCTTGATATTTGTCCGGCTTTCAGCGATCGAAAACTATCGGGCTCGGTGCATTGACTTTTGTTTTACTCCCATGGAGACATTCTCCGGGGCCGAGAATATCGATGAAAAGAACTGGTGCTCGCTCCTACATATACTCCATACAGGATATCCCAAAAATGGTCCACGAGCTTCTCGTGTTTATTGATGGGTTATTTGACACCGATTTAGTCTTTTGCATAACGTGCGATCAAATAGACTTCTTTGGTATAGATTTTTTTTGTTGCTATTAGGGTTGCTAGTATAAATTCACCCCTTTTTTTGTATAGATAATCATTACTGACAATTTACATTTGTAGTGTCTTTCTATTAACAAGAGTTACTGTATTACCAAAAAAGTTACTATCGATAGAGGACTATTTTGCACAAAAGCCATTAAACTATAGTGGGTAATCAGCAAGCAGTTATAGTGATTACAATTTTTGAAACTTGAATGAATTTCTGTCCTTTTAATAATACCTAAGCCTCGGAATAGATTTTCGTATCATTACGTGGATGTACCACGTTTATTCGAATCGAATAACTTTCCAGAGATTATTCGCGTGCCATCATAATACAATATTTAATCCACTCATTAGAATTTTTTAAACTTAAACGAAATTCTTTTTAGTCTGATTCTCATGTATATTAGAATCAAATAACTTTCGAAAGATCATTCGCTCACCATTAGAAGGTCGTTTATGTTCATCACAGTGGTGAATAATATATTTATAATTTATCTTGGTACCCAATACAATACGTAATGCATTGATGAACATTTTTTAAACTTAAACGAAATTCTTTTTAGTGTGATTCTTATGTATATTAGAATCGAATAACTTTCGAAAGATCATTCGCTCACCATTAGAGGGTCGTTTATGTTCGCCACAGTGGTGAATAATAGATTTATGATTTATCTTGGCACCCAATGCAATACGTAATGCTCCGCGTATGTACACCGGTGCTCACCTATCCCCATTTCTCCTTTTACAACCATTTCAGCCCTCGATATACATGTCTACATAGGTATACGTGTCGTCCCAGGGATCTCCCCATAGAGGGCCGAGATTCAGAAAACGTTTGCGGGAAATCCTCTCGGTATAATGCCACTCTGCACACATATTGAAAACACGAAGATCTTCCGCTCCGCCTGCGCGCATCGCGACTCTACACGTGCAACGCGTTTATTCTACTCGGCTGCGCAGCCTACACGCTATTCTGTTGCAAGGGTTATGCGATTGAATAAACTGTCATGGATTTAATTCATCGAGATCCATCAAGATCAAGAATGTAAGCATTGTAGATGTTTAAAAATCGTAAATTCAAATTGAAAGATAATACTTGTACAGGATTTAATATTGTTAGGCGCGTCAATTTCGAGAGCATTTTTTTTTGTTTTAAAGTGTTAAATAAGATGTTGACATGTAAAGAATTTGATAAAATATGTAAAAAAGTGCTAAATTTACAAGTTATTACAACTTTTTTAAAAACCATAAACCGTGAAGATAGTTTTGATTTTTATTCGATTTCTAGCATTTTTTACCAATTTCGAAAAACAGGAGGTACTCAATTCGACCGCTATATAATTTTTTTAAATGTTTGTCCGGCGAGATTTCTGAAATGGATGGACCGATCGGGATAAAACCTTTTCTATCTTATAAAGGCTGCTCACAATTTGGTCTCAATATAAATGTTTACGAAACTATTTAATGCTAACCATTGTTATTGCATAAAAACTGAATTTTCAAACCGAACATTTCGTTTGTCCGGCGATAACTTTACAACGAATGGACCGATCGGGATGAAAGTTTCTCTACCGTATAGATTGCCTCCGAAAGTTCCGGTAAAAACCCGATAAAAGCTCCGAAAAGTTGCAGTATATTTAAACTTAATGCAGGAAGGTTGCCAAAATCGCATATTATGACTGCAAATTGATGTAAACATGTAAACAACAAATTATTTTTTAGTTTTCAGACCTCCGATTCGAAGTGTAATTCTGCACCCTAAACCTTACTTATTAGATTCTAGTCAATTATACATTCAGCTATCAGGAAAATATCTACTGATTTCAACCCCAACCTGACTACATAACCCCAATAAAATCTTTACGCGTCCTTTAATATTGTATGCATACATACAGCCAGATAACAAGCGTAATCTCGAATAATAAAATCGAATCAGCGTCCCGGAAGGGCTCGATTTTCCATGCTAAGCATTAAGAGGTAGCAATGGCAAATAGCTGGGCTACTTTCCCAGTGGGATCGGACGTAAACCTATGCTTATTCCGCTCGATCGTCAAAACGACGTGGCTCCTCGTTGGCGGACAATGAGAATGTGGCCGTCGAATTTGCGTAGGTAATCCGCGCGGGTAGTATGCGGCGAAGTCGAAACGGCGATCGGAGATCTCCCAAGAGGCGCAGTTGGGCAGAGGTAGGAGCCATCAGAAGGCAATCGGGAATCGGTTCAAGATCGAAGAGGGATACGAACATGGCCGAGATGTTTCGCGAGCAGTAGACGAGCCGGAAAGGTATATCGGCTTACGGCGAGTGTTCTCGCACGCTCGCACGACGGCTTTCAAGTTATCAGAGTCTCTTTCATCCGAGACATTTCGGCCAATTCCCAGAGCAGCGCGCTACTACCGCCACACATATCCGACTAATATCGAGAACCTTTACTTTCGCTCGAGCGTCTCGTGTCAAATTAGCGAGAAAGTAGTGGCATTTTATCCCGGCGGGAACGGAGTCGCTTCTCGTCGGTACATGCTCCAATCCTGTAGGACTGCCTGGGAGACTGGGCCGTCGATGTTCCGCTGTCCTTGCATTCCTCTAATTTAAGTTCATATTGGAAGCCTGCCTCTCCAATCGATTCCACTCGCTTCCCTTGGGCCATCCGAGTACCCCGTGTGTCTTAACATTTCGACCTGTCGCAGCCAGTGATACCCTCTTCCTTCAGATCTGACTTTCGAGACGGATTATTCGACTCTTTTCCTCACAAGGGTTAGACTTTCAGGCGATTATCGAATAAGAGTTTAAGTTTCAGTAATGCGAAATTTATTGGAGATTATCCTTATGCTTATACATCATACTTATCTTGTATTTCTACAGTGTGTAAAGATTAATTTTTATTGGTAATGCGAGTTCTTTCATTCGAATTAAAAGTCTAAGTGAGCGAAAGTGAAGCTAAACCAATGTAGTATTGTTTTACTGTATAATTGACAGTTTCAATGTTGGCAAAAAAATAGGGTGAATTAATTACAAATCGTAATAATTAAAGAAAAATATTATAAATATAAATTATTTGCCGGTAAGGAAAATCCTTTAATTTTCGTATTTTAATATCTTCCTTTTACCGAGATTCTTTATGAGTTCGCATGTTAAAAAAATCTCTTAACGCATTTTCTTATGACACTAAAGCTGCTATAAAAATAGAGTATTTTGAAGTATTAAAACGTTACTGTTTTAGCCGGATCTAGTTAAGTCTGTATATTACCTTTCACGTTTTCAGTACGTTAAAATGATTGAGACTTGACGTGCGAAATGATAGTAAAGTTAAATAAATCTTACTTTGGCTAACTCTATTTTTCCGCGAACCTTGTCAGGAAGGGAACTGAATCCGATTTTGAAGGGGAAAATAGGAGGACAGTAGTTAATTCTCAAACGAATTATTTCTGTGACTCCTGTCGCTGACAATAGCCGAATCCAATTTACATCCACTTAAGTCCGGATTACCTAATTTCGTGCGACGTCCCTCGCTCTGGCTCTTAACAAGTTCTTCCCTCTGTTTAACCACATTTCGCGCTCGCCACGTGTAACTAAATTCCAAGTGACCCCCCTTCCCAAGAACTTCGAACGCGGCAGAAGAATTTGAAGAACCTTTCGTGTGTTTGCTGAACAGCTAACCCAAAACCGGCGAACCAGTCTGCTGAGTAAGGAAGAACGGAAAAACAATGAAATTCCATTTGTCAATAAAAGTTAAGAAACAAAGTTTCTATTCTCTTACTAATAAACTGCACTGGTTTATATAAATATAGATATATATTTATCGATTAGTAATTGATGTATAAAGAGTCGATCGAATATGTTCAATTATTCTTAAACTAAGTTTTGAAATTTAAATCTCCACTAACGTTATCATCGAGTTCCTTTTTCCTCAAGTTTCTAATTAGTAAAGCTATGCTATCCGATAAATTCGAACTAAAAGCATCTTTCTTTTAATAACTTTGCAACTACCCACGAAGTCCAAATCAAGTATCTTAATCAATAAAAGTTCATTAGTAAGAAATATATTCGATTCCTAAAAACCGGAAGAAAGCCTAAAAGAATATTTATCTGAATTTTAAGGGTATCCACTTGAACGTGCCACGGAGAATCGTAGAAGAAATTTCCGGTCGGGTCAATGGAAAAACAGATGGCAGGACACTGCTAGGTGTAATAGCGTTTTCAGGGAGGAGGTTTCATTTGAATTTCCCGATCCGTTTCTAAATACATTGTCGCCGGTAAGAAGGCAGCCTTCCGTGTTGCTCGCGTGACGATTTCGTGAGCCAGGTGCAAACAAAGTCGGGTAAACGAGTTGAATATCAGATCTAGACTTTCAAGATCTCATTAGGATTTTCAGCTCGGCGTGTTTCTTCTCTCCGGGAGAGTGACAGAGAGAGAAAGTGCCGTTCGTGGCGTACACAATGAAAGACGGAGAGAGAGAGAGAGAGAGAGAAAGAGAGAAAGAGAGAGGCTGTAAACAGAGAGAAAATAGTTGCCTGGCTTTCGAGACAAAGACGCGCAACTTGAGACGAAAGTACGAAACTGAAGGGGGAAGAAAAGCTCGAGCGGAGCGGGACGCGCAAGAAATAAGCGGTGCATATGAATAGAGAGGACTGAAAAGCACTGTAGGAAGAACGAACCACGAATATTCTGGTGGCCGACGCTGCGTAGACAGGCTCGGCGCCACCGCCATCCTTGTTAAAGGAATTTCTTTCCCTTGTAGAGGATCGGAGCTCTCGGGTAGACATCAATTTTTAATTCGCACTGAAAGCTGTTCTACTGACCCATTTCAAGGTGATACAATTCCTTGTGATGGAAACCCCACTCGGCTCCTGCTGCACTCTTCTGAACTATGTTACAGCCACTGTAAAATCGTTCGCGTACAGCCTGGAAACTCCTCCTTTCAATTCATATCTTATAATTTATAAGAATTTTGTAATATTCGGCTGATATAAGGATAGTAGGGAAAAATAGAAATTTAATTGTTATCAGTGATTTTGAAAGTGAGAAGTATTGGAATCTAGATTATCCGAATGTAATTGGAATCCTGTTAAGTTTTAACTACTTTGCAGTTAAATTTATTATACAAATGTGAAATGAGAGTAATAAGTCAGATAGTGTAATGGTGTTTT
This sequence comes from Ectemnius cavifrons, assembly GCA_964023945.1. Taxonomy (NCBI): domain Eukaryota; kingdom Metazoa; phylum Arthropoda; class Insecta; order Hymenoptera; family Crabronidae; genus Ectemnius; species Ectemnius cavifrons. Next base: position 4,333,818 of record OZ030379.1, read on the forward strand.
AAAAACATACGTTTGATAAACGGCCGAAGAGACATATAAATAACGCTACAAATACATCACTAATACGTCTTTAATACGTGAATGCACTACATTCTAAAAGCAGTATTTCAAAATGTTCATTCTATTATACTGTTGGAAGTATACGTGCAACTACCAAACAACTGTATTTTAAAGGCATTTGTAATATGTTCAAAACATGTAAAGTTTAGACGTTGTCAAAACATCTTTTGTTCGATATGTTTGCAACGCTCTAAGAATACCACAAAGAGGTAGACGTAAAAATGACATTTCGGAGACGTTTTAAAAATAAAAAAAGAACATGTTTAAAAATCGCATAAAGAAGACATCTTTAAGCCGTTGCGTGCTATTCGATAATGCGTGAACGAATATTAACATTACTTCGTTTCACTAAGTAATGACTGGAATAGTGCAAATGCTTTAATATAATTTTTACAGTAAAGTGGTAGTTAATGCAATATTACACTAATACCAAACTAATGATTCGATTCATCGGAATTCCATTCGTGTTCGCTTTTCAATGGATCCTTTCGGAATTTACTTACCCTCGGTGCTCAATGAGCGCGCTGTATTGCTCGTTGGATTATTGGCCTCTTTATATCGACGCATTTTTCCATGGAGCGCGTGCTCCAGCGACGGGTCGGGTGCATTAGTTTGGCGTCCGATCGCCGGCATAATTTCATAGGGAATTATATGTGGCGATCGATAAACGGCCGCGTAAAATAGCATTCTACGACCAGTAATTGTGCGCCAGTAATTTTCCCCAGAGGTGTAACAGCTAGTAATGGCGCATAGCCTGACTTTAATGGCCTGTGAATTAAGCCGCATTACAGAATACTAGTAAACCCGGCGGCCTCCGCAACGCGCTCCAGGCTGTGCTGCCCGACGCCGCCGGAACTGTTAACAGCAGCCACTGTTTTCGTTGAGATTTGACATTTAATTATATTTTAGCTCCACGCCTCTTGTCATTACAGCGTTATTAGGCGAAGATTACACACATCAAAACAGAGGCATATTATTGTATTTTATTGTTCGAGGCCCCGCGAAACTGATTGTTTTTGAGTATCGCCCGTAGCATTGCGTAATCAGTAATCAGAAATTTGTGGCGGCAAATATGATATTTCAGATTTGGATGTAATGACTTCGAGAATTCTGCATTGTGTTTCACTCGATTATATTTCATTTCTGTTTTAGTCCATTTTCTTGTCTCGTTGCTCTTATATTTTCTCGTGAATTCTCATAATTTTCTTGTTATTTTTCTTGGTTAAGAACAGGTAATTTGTAGTACTTTGTACTCCAAAGATTTATATTATACTTAATCTTTAGAGAATTTGCTAAAGAATAACTGTCCTACATTTGTGTCCGGTTTATTTGATACACTAATTTAAACAGTGGCCAAATAAAAACTTGAAATGCGCAAGAGTACAATTTCCTGGGATGTTAATTACGCAATCCAAATATCCAACAACTCGTTTCTCTTTTCTTTTCTCTTCTTTCCATTATATATATAAAAACTAAAGACGATTTTTCTGTTTGTCCGCTTATAACTCGAGAACTACTCATCCAATTTTGATACTGTTTATTCGAAAGTGTAACGTGAGTCTCGGGGGAGATTATCGGCTATTGATTATCGTGATAGCAAATGTAGACAATGAACATACAAACAATCACTGTTCTGTGTTTGACACTGCGTCAGCTAATCGAGCGGACGAGATAAAAATAAAGATGATATAAAATAGTAAGATTTACTGACGACAAACAATAATATCAGTAAAACTATTACATACAATTTCTCAGTGACACAAACCCATTCGCGCTATTTTCTAATAAATTAAACTTGCCCAAATAAAATCTACATCACAGTTTTCCCAATGCAAACTACTTAACAAATCGCTCTCCATTATCAGGCGCGACTCTCCCATTTCCCGGAGCAACAAACAAGACAGCACGCACAGTGCTCGCATAAATCTGAAATTCTCGCGAGCCACGAATTTTTCGCGAGAGCGTCGCTGTTCAGGGCCGTTCAATATTCATACAAAATTTACGAAAAAGGCTCGAGCATGCTTGGAGAGGGAAGTTTGGCAAGCAGTCCCGCGCATTCCGACAGGGCCGGAATTTAAAATCGCTGGTTCGCACCAGTTTACATACGCTCATGCATGCGGCGTGCAGTGTTCCAAAGGGGTAGAAGAGGGTGTACACACACGGATACTTTGTTGCGAGAGAAGTGTCGCGATGCTGGAAGGCGGGTCACGGCAACATACAGACACACACACACACACACATACACAATGCATAGCATCTTATCATCGAACGGTGGAATCAGTCGACAGGCACACACGTGTACGTCCGATCGGTTGTACGCGAGCTATCTCGTCACGAGTGAAGGACGAATGAAAGTGGAGCTTGCCGAGGAAAAGGAGGAGAAAGAGATGGCAGAAAGTATGACAGAGAAAGAGCGAGCGAGCGAGTAGCAAGAAGACAGAGAAGGGGAACGAGAAGAGGGAAGCAAGGACTAAAGGGGGTGCGAAACGTCGCGTCGTCTTGAGAGGCGAAGACGCCGAGAAACGAGAGGGAGTAAAAGACAGGAGAAGGAAGACTAAAGAAAAGTCTCTGCTCGATGGAGTGGCGGGTAGTGGGGGGGATGAGAGGGAGCGAGAATGTGGCACCACCGCCGACTGAATTTTACGAGGGTATTTACATGAGCGCAATATTTTATAGAGCACTTAATGCCAGGTCACGTCCTGTCCCTCACTGCCGAGGCGGCCACCTATGAATCAAAGTGCGCTTTAAAGATTTCTTTCTCATCCCGCGCTGAAGCGGATAAGGAACTCGTTCAAGCCCGAACCACCACCGTCGCCAACCCCCCTCTGGACCAGCCAACCACTGGAATATCTCTCGCCCGCTATCTTCCCCACTTTTTCATCTCCAAGATCGCCCCCTGTTAGCTCGCCACACACTTTTGTCTCACCCCCGAGCCCTCCCCCTCTCATTCTTTTCCATTATTCGCCTTCTTATCCACACTTCTTCCATACGCACGCATTCCAATATGGTCGACTTGCTCGTGGATTATGATAATTGATAGAAGATCGGATGAAGATTTGAAGTTTATTTTTAATTAATTGATGGAGTTAATAGAGTTTCATGCGGGACAACTGAAATCATTTCTAATGTAGAACTTTATTTGAAGTTTTTAGGAAGGGAAAGTTTTATTTTTGTATTAAACATGTTTTATAAACACACATCGCGATGTAAGGAAATTAGTTGTTATATTATTACATTTAATACAACTGTATATACAAAATACACAAGCTAATATTTCGTAAATATTTCCCAGTGTCTTTGGTGAAAGCTCTCTTGTTAAAACCAATGAAAAGATTAGAGAAATTACCACCTTGGGGAAGGGACGACGTTCTATTTATCATCGTTAAATGCCAGAAACACAGTAGTAACGATGCAGACGCGTATTTTTATCATGAGAACAGCAGAGAACTAGGAAGTCAAGGAAAGGGAAATCTGGAGTCGCAGCGGCAACGGGAGAGATTTCGTGGCAGTGCAAATGGCAAGACGGCGTCGGCAGAGCGCTTTAATTTCGCCTGGCAGAACCTTGGAAGGCGAATGCAATTACTCTTGCAATCAATTTGGATAACTCGCAGTAGAACGGCACGTAATTGTTAATGCGATTATCCAGCGCAGTCGGAAAGTCGTAGAAGGTGGCATAATGGACAAGACTAGGCAGAAGATCCGGAAACTCACGCCACCTCCTCTTCCTCCCTTTTCACAGAGCGAGCTTGCCCTCTTCGAGGCCCCTGGCTTGTCTTTTCCTCATCATCCGTTCTGTGTCTCAGTCACCGGCACTCCGAAGAAGATGGAACAACGTAGCCTGCCAACTTACGATTCGCTTTCAGATCTTCCTCTCGTTGCTGACTCAAGCGCTGGGAATGCAATCCAAAAATCGACCCTGTCCGCTCGCTCTGCCTTCGTGCGTTTCGCGAATTCGAATGACAGCATCTGTTATATCATCGTCTCATAGATATTCCAGTCTTGTCTGCGGCGACTTACGCGTCTGCATGATCCTTTTCCACTCACCTGTCTTTTCACTGTGTCTACGTGGGTATTCTCGTATTTTTATATTGTCAGAAATTCTTGGAATCGAAAATTATTGTGAGGGACTTGCTGACAAGAACATGACAAATTGTGACTTTAATTCCGGATGTTATATTGAAATGAGAATAGAAGAAGGAATAAATTTCAATGACTAGTATATCATAGTAATAATCATCATAAATTTATAATAAATAAATATGCATACACATTGCGGGTGGAATAACCCCGGACTTAATGCAACCCTTGCAAATAATCCAATTAAAAAAAAAGAATATAGTTAATTAAGTTGATTAGCGTAATTTTATAGCGTATATGAATTACATTCTATGAATTACAAATGCGAGGTTTCGCAGTTACACGAGACTCTCACAAATTACGATACTCAAATATACATCGAGATTTGTATCGCGATATGTATCGGTACAAATCGGAGAGCGCGTATGTCGCCCTTAAGGGAGTAAGTTCCACGCGTATCAGAAGTGGGCAGAATGAAATCTGCAGGGCAACCTGTGGGAAAGCCGGTTAATTGAGTGCGGTTCCCGAGGGCAAGTAACCTTCCAACGGAATGTCAGCATGAAAATAAAAGCGAGCGTCTCTGAGTGCCGAACCGATGATGAGAAAGTGAGGAGACCCAGCGGTGTGTATATGTGTCTGTGTGCGTGCGGAAGTCGAATCACGCGCGAAGGTGATCCAGTAAAGAAAGCAACTTGGCTTGGCTCACTAAACAGTATCCAAGCATGAGCGGACGCCGCCAGGATTCGGGAACGAAAGGAAGAACGAGATGCGAGCAAGGAACATGGAACATCCCCCACAATCGTGTGGCCAGTTTTCCTTCGCACGCCAAGAGTTTGTTTCAACCTTTCTCTCAATGGCAACTGCTTTCTCTCCTTCCCCCTCTCGGCACTGTTCGCGCGCGTTCGTTGGAAAAAAGTGGACGAGGGAGAAAGATGCTTGCGGCTTGGTTAGACAGTTTGACTGTCGAGAGTCTGGAGACCGTTTCTACTGGGTGGCTCAAGAATGTATGCTGAAATTCCGGTGACTAGTAAAAGGTTTAAATTTAAATATTAAGAAATGGAGGTTATTTAATATTTTTAATTTAACATCTGTTATGTGGAATGGTTGACTTCTAGTGTTGTCTTCGTAATTTTAAAAGGCAGTCGAGAATAATAATATTCAGTCAAATGAAGTAGAATTTTGCCGAACTGAAAATCGTTCTTCTTATTTTTTCCAAGATTAAACACTATTTTCACAAATTGTTACACATTTTCAAACAGAACAATTACAAAAATGGAAGACATGGCAAAGACATAAAGGTTCCTAGTGAACTACGAAACCCTTAAAACGATTAATTTCGTTTTTTCTGCTTTTAATGCGTAATACATTTATTTCGATTCGACCGACCCTTAATCTCAGCTCGCCTCAAACGAAGGTTGCTCTAACAGCAAAGAAGGTTCCCTCACGCGTAGAATCACTGTTAGCTGCGGTAAGAATCTATGCGTCACAGTGGTCCTTGCAAGTCAAAAGTTGTCAGTGGCTTTCAGGTCACCCTATACAGGCAAGCGTAAGGAATACTGAAGGAGCGGAAGAATAAGAGTGGGTTTGAGAAAAGGTTGGGGTAAGAAAGGTCGAAGAGAGAAAGAAAGGGAGAGCCGGAGGGAGTGAGAGCTGATCGGCAGCAATGCTGTTGGCCGGGGTGATGGTCTCCGCGGTCGGATCCCCGTGGGAGACTTCGGATAGGAGTGTTATTCGCCTGTGACTCCTTATACACCCTGTACGACCCTCTCTTGACCCATGACCCCGCGCTTCTCTCCATAGCTAACCTTCCAACCCACTTTTTCCTTCCCACTCGCTACTTCCCCTTTATACTTTTCCCTCGCCCTCTCTTTTCCCTTCGCTCTCTTTTCTCTTTCTCTTTCTCTTTCACTGCGACTCGGATCCTCACAGTTCTCTCATGCCTTTTTCACGATACTGCTCGCCGCCCCATCACATCCTCTCACTCGTCAGAGTTATGACCCGATCGGCGTCGGTCATAAACGCCTTCCCCGCCACCCCCCCCCCCCCCCTTTTTCCCTCAACCCCCTCCTTTTTTTCGCCGCCAGTTCGATCTCGTTGGAGGTAGCCGCCGACTGCTATCTTCGCTCGCAGCGACAATTATTGTTAGGACGCCGAGGTAGAAAGAGTAACTGACGGTTCTGCTGAGCACGTGCTACTTGTCTGGGAACGCGTAACCGCCCGAAGTCACGGCCGCACTTCTTGCTGCTCGATCGGCACACGCCACTAACACCCCTTACGATCAATTTTATGGATAGCTCGTCGATACTTCTGCCCATTCTGCGACTTGCGTTCGCCTGTCAGTTGAGTCGTGTTCGCTCCCAACTAACCGCGATCGACGCTTTTATTCTCTGCTTGTAATAGTTTTGATGGTGGTTATTTTTATGTAATGCGGAAGTTTAGTGTGGAAAGGGTTTAATTCTTTGCGCTCAAGATTTTCTATTTTTCATTCACTTTGATGCCTTGGAAGGAATTGTTGAGTGCAAAGGGTTAATTGTAGTTTTTTTGCTTTTTTTTGCATTGCTTGAAATAAAAATACAGTACTCACATATGTTTTTTTTAAAATAAAGTGAATCGATAAAGTAGAAGGTTAACGTAAGGAACTTCTGTTAAAAATAGTTAGAATTGAGATTCAGATTTATTTAATAATCGATTCTATGCGTATCGCACTTAAAGGTGGTCTATATTCAGATCCATTTCTAATTCGAAAATCCTCCAGAATTTTATATTAATTAAACACTCCTTTCCAAATTTGAATCTTTTGCACCAAATACAATACTAAACCAGATTCAATGTTTAAGATCATCACTAGTTTAAACGAGTAAAAAAACTCGGAGGAAACAACTTTAATTCAATAAACTAAAGTCCTGTTAAAGCTAAACCAATAACGACATACATCTGCCATGAATCGGTGACATACAAATAAAACAATGATCGCAAAGTATGAAAATACTCGATGCACGAAGTTGACAAGCATTGAGGGAATTGTATTTTTTCAGTAAACCCATCTATCGAGGCAACAGCGCGCGCGCTCTCTTTCTCTCTCTATCATTCGCTCTTGTTGCAATGTAGTGCTTGGTAGAAATTTTTGCAAACAGTCGAGCGGATCCAGTTTGCTCTCGGACAGCTCTCGATGATTCGAAAAATATTTCACACTCCCAAACTGTTTGCACGAACGGTTACTGTATTTGCGTTGCGTCGCGTGAAAGTGAACATATCCGGTGGCTCAACTGCTATTTAATGCGATTTTTTGCAGGTGAGCGCGGCAGCCAATATTTCTAAACAAGAGTACGGAATTGTGTCATTTTGTAACATGGCCTTCCTGACAATCTAGTTTTTTGGTGGATTTAACAATTTGAGTTTCCTGAATATTTATGAATTTCTGAAAATTTATTTTGTATAGAAAGCACGGTAAACCAGGATAGGAACGGATGAGACTGAAATAGTGTGTGTTCTCTTCTCTTTCACTCCTTTCGTGAGCTTCTTTCATCCGCTCTTTTACTAGACTGCAGAGAATAACGATTGTATTTAAAGTTTCTGAAACTCGATTTGAACAAAAGTTTATTAAATCGAGTTTTTCGAGATCTAAACTCTATTTTATTACACACATATGGGCGTTTTTCTGGGACTGAAAGGGTTAAAGTTGTTCCTTTAGTAAAAGTGATGTTATATACAATTGATATAACAGCATACAAAGAAGTTTTTAATCGATTTCATCCCTTATTTTAAAAAAGTATTACTTTTCAATTATTCTTTCAGTTACTCTATTTTTTACTTTTTGCATAACAATGCTGTAATTATAACGAAATCTTCTTTATCATATTTTTTATATTAAAATTTTCAGAGTCACTCATAATTGGGTAGTAATTTATTTAATCACAGATTTATCTTGTTTCATACTTCCGACAAATTGCTGCACCGCTTGCTATTACTTTTCTGATAAATTTATTGCCCTAATTACTTTTATAATAATTTTGTAACTAAAGGCTAGTCTATTATTGAATTTTTAACATTTTGCACAATATCAGAAACACATTATTGCACAGAATTTTTGGCTTCCGATTTTGTTAGAGACTACTTTACATTCACACGCATAATAAGATAAATGAATTTTTACAGTTTCCAAACTATATATGTATGCGTTCAATGCCAAAACCATTCTATTCATTCTTTCTCCGAATAAATGCATAAAGCACTCAGCGCTGGTGCCTGAAATATGCAGGCGTGCCGCGTGACAAAGTGCATAAATAAATTCGATCAGAATACCAAATAATACGTGAAATATACACACGTGTAATATTCTATGACGAGGCGACGCTAATATATAAAGGGTTGTTCACCGGTAATAGAGAAGAATGGCGGATATATGGGACGCGTTCCCCAGGGACCGAAGAATTCGTTGTACGCGCAAAATTAGCGGCTGACTGCGACGAATGGTCATTGAAATTACTCGAATGTCCATTTCCTTCTGCCGTTCGAGTGAGTATGTGTGCGACCGAATGTCCCACGACGAAAAGCGGATGTGGACGATGAAGTGTCCTGCGAATTCTCCGCCGGGGAATCAACATCGGCTCCGACAGACTCGAATTCGACGAGAAACAGATCGCCTTAGTTGGTCATTCCTCCTAGGAAAAATATCCCATTTACATCTCTCATCTGCGATAGTGCTCCAGTTTCACTCTTGATTCCTCGTTGCTTCCCATAATTTGATCCCGCAGCTGACGTTGGTATGGAAAAATAGTTCTCATGGTGCAATTTGTTCGGAAGAATCGCGATCGTTTATGCTCATTTTCTTGAAAGCAAGTGTATGGTTGTAATCGAGTAAGATTAATGTTTCGAAGTGAGTTTCGACAACCAGAGCAGAAAAATTGTCGATGCATTTATTAAAGTTAGCTTTTTTATAATTTGGGAGAAATTTGAGAGTTTATATCCAAGATTATTTCTTCATTGCCACGTTTAGTTTTATTTATAATACATTCTTCTTTATGCCTGCCGCCCATTCCTACTAATTGGCTATTATATTGATAAATATTGAAGAATAGGAGAAAATTGCAGGCTCGAAAACTAATTAACTTTATGTTAATTAGCGTGACTATTTCTGGCTTTAATATGCTCCTTTTGCCTGGAAAATCTCTTTCCACCAGAACTTAACAAATCGTTGTGCTCGTAGAATTCTAAAACTGCAATTAAACCGAGTTTTTACTAAAAAGTGGCGAATCTCTCTCGCCACGTTGGTATTTCCGCTAAATATACAAGCTGTGCATTTCTATTGCAAGAAGCAATAAAAGTAAAATAAATAAAACAGTAGATACTGCGAGTGGTTGCTTTCTGCTATGCAATCTAAAAACGGATACAAGTAAACAACTAGAATCTTCTGAATGTCATATACAATTACGAAAACTAGAAAGATGAAAAAACAAATTTTGTAAAAATCTTCCCACCAGCATTAGCCTGACAGCCCAACAGAAACCATGAGTCAATATAAAAGCATATAATAACACATATTATTAATAATACTAAAATTATTATCGGGAGACGGAAGTCTAAAAGTATCGTTGGGTCTTAAAAGTGGATCAGTTTGCCAATCCCAGGATTTACAAGACTAACAGGAGATAGGAAGATACGAAGATGTTTTGCAAGCCGATTCAGTATGTGGGCCGAATCCTTCAAATGCCGGGCTACCCAACGTAATCCGATACGTCCGGACACTTTATCCTCCCAAGTATATACATCTTCAGTAGGTTAACAATAACCGGCCAAGTGTGCATACATATGTGTGCGGCATATATGTATGCAGCCGGCCAGTACGCGGCATACAAGGATTAAATAAGCCCTTGTGAATCGTGGCTAGAAAGGAAATTTTGCGAGCAGTTTTGAGGAGCTTTTCATCATTTTACAGCCGCTTTCATTTGTTCTGTCTTAACACCCTGAAACATAGAATTACGTTTTTAATTCTGTCGTATTAACACGATTGTATTAGATTCGTCTTTTTACTGCAATCTCTGCATTCAGCTGGATGTTCAACTCAGTTTCTTTCTTTGCGTTATGAATTACGCAATACAAACTAGTGGTAAAAAAAATGTATTTAAATAATCTTTATTAGCAGAGAGAACTGTAATTTTCCAGGAATGTTACGTTTTAGTATTTGAATTCTTTGTTGTACAGGTTTAAATTCGTAGATGAATATGTTACAGTCCATAAGTAATATTGTGGGTTTTATTAAATTTCATACAAAGCTTATTCGCGCATATTTGTAATTCTAGTAAGCTCAGAATAAAATATTATTTGCTATAGAGCAAAAGAAAGTGGCTGTCTCATTTTGAACTAAAAGTGTTTTTTAAATAATTTAAACTTTTCTTCGGCCACGAAGGAATTTTTGAAAGAATAAAAACCTGACCAAACTGTATCAATTGGGAATCTCCTGACTCCCAATCTGCGTATATGGAATCTATATAAACCTGCGTTGATCTTAAATACTTTGTAATCTCTCTTCCATGATTTTTCTCTGAATTCTAATTTAATTTAATTTTCTCTAATTTAATAAATAATAATAAATAGTAATTCTGGACAAACTACTGTTCCTTTCAACAAATCTCTGACCATTTCATATAATAGTAACGTATTTGACATTACATTGACATTAAACAGTTAAAAAGAGAAGTAACATTAAAAAGTTTATAATTTACACTATCGCCGGCAAGAAACAGCGAGTGGTATACTTATTCAGACACACTGCCTGATAGATTCGTTCTTTCAAGCGAGGAGATAACCAAAGAGGGGAGTGAGAAAACTGCTCGAGAACTGAGTGCATGGAGGTTCGTGCGAGCATCGGGCACATGCTTAAGATAAAAAATTCATTGAGGAATATCCTCCCGGGTATCGGCAGGGGCATCCTACCAATCCAGAGGTAAACTGCGGAAACGTTTTTATCGCTACAACCAAGACTCGCTACTCGAATAGTATTCCAGTCCGCCATTTGCTTCTTAATATTTTTTGCAAAATTCAACACTCTTATACGCAGGGGAAGTCTGGGCAAAGCGGATAGGCTGACGAAATATATGATACGAGAAAAAGAGAATAGAAGAATCATGAGTAATTTTTATTATATTTTTTAGTAGTTAAATAATCGTGAGTCAATAAAGAAATAGACAATACAAAAAATCAATATTAAGATTGATTATTTCGAGAAGAACTAAGGTAATACATGTCGTTCATGAAGATCGATCCAGGCTAAGGAAATAATGCTTAAAGTTAGTATTTAATCATTAACAATAATATAGACATTTCTTACACACATTTACTGGACTTGGAATAATATTCTATATGTTGGCACATTACAACTGAATTTCTTCTGCAGGCAACTGTCGATTCAACCGATATTTCCTAACCTTGTCAGTTCACATTTCAAAACATATTTCTACCTAAAGAGAATATCAAAATAAAATGCATAAACCACGCGTAGATGAATAATGACTCGACATAAGACTGCAAAATATCTCTTACGTCTTGTAAAGTTAAACCAACACCACTGAGCCTTAACCATTGACCTCTGCTCGATGGTGGAATCGGAACAGGAGAGAATCGAATGTGTCGATATTTGCACGAGTTGATTAAGGGCATCTTGGCGAAAATACATGAAAGAGTTTTGAAGCGAGGCAATCTCATTTCCCTCCCTCTTCGTCCAATCGGCGAAGGGCGGTGGGGGGGAAGGGTGGGGAGCAATCAGGCGTACGCAAGTGTAACTGTCGGTACGTGGGGGTATACGGACATGGACTCGGAAAGCGCTGACGAGGTATTTTCAATTCGAGCAGCAACGTTACGTGACCGCCGCTACAGAACAAAAGGTTCAGAAACAGTTATTGGTTGTTTCGTCTTTCTTGTCAGTCGAGGGTAGCCCGGCGTGACAGATCCGACCAGCCAATCCGCTTCACAATGTACCGTGTTCTCTCTGTTTTCGTTACAAAGCCGTGCAATCCACTGTCCTACTGCGTTGCGACCTTGTGTTATACTTCCCGTTTTTCCCCCTCGCTCGTTTTCTCTCTCTCTTTTGCGCTGCAGTCGCTTTTGTTTCTACTCGCTTGCACGTCCTCTACTTTTTTCTGCTCGGCTCTAACAAGCCGTGAATTTTATAGATAGTCGAACCCGTTTTACCTATGAACGCTGTGTGTGTAAATACCTAATTCAATTTTGTGTAGTCAATGCATTTAACATTTAATCCGGTGGTGGGTATCGGTGATTAACTTGGTGTGTCAGGAAAGCTCATTAGGTAGTCGGTTAATCATCGATTCTTTTGATATCGTCGATAGTAGTATTTTTTTATAGTTAAGAGTAAGTTAAATAAGAGCAGGCTTGTACATATTTCCTTTGCATTTATAATATAATATAAAATAAAAATTTAATTGCAGAACAAATTTATCTATTTGTCTTAATGGACAAATAAAATAATAAATCAAAGATTTTGTGCACTATAGAAATTGGAAAATAGAGAAATGATAGTTTAGAATTTGTTGTGTATCAAAGAATTATCCATTGTCTATGCTTCCATGAAATGAATTCTATGAAAAGCAGCAATATTAGTGTTCCGGTTAATGCAAATTACCAGTGGAAATGAACAAAATTCCTTAATAGGAGCGACACATTTTTGCCATCAATATCGGCTACGGTGTCAGTTACTGTTAGAGGGGGGGAACAGTTTGCCTGCGGGATGCCGGCTCGCTAATAATCGCGGCAGCTTTATACCGACGATTGTGTAAAACTGCATTTCCGAACGCTTTACGCCCATTCCGGGCAATAATTCCGTTGTTATGTTTGGTACTTTATTTCAACGCACGCGCACACTCTGCACCATTGCGAATTTACGCTTTGCATTTTACTGTGTGGAGTTGTACGCGCGCGCGCTCGCGCGCACGCATACGGGGAACGAGCGCTTAATATCCAGTGTCGGCACAAGCCCGCCCCCCCCGATAAATACATTTTTACAACCAGTACCTGGCTGGAATTAGCAAACGGCTTAATACCCCTCGACTGCCCTATTCCTGCTATTCATTTATTCACCCTTTCGATACTTTTTCCAACCATGCATTGTCCCGGCGATACTTTGATCGTCCAATCAAAAGATTGTGCATTGCCAATTAATTTTGATTATTGAAACTCCGTATTTTGTTCCTCTTGATATTTTTCTTCTGTTTCAATTTAACAACACCCTTTTTATTAGCAATTCTTCGCTCACGTGTTTCGCTAATTTTTTATTGAACATTTATTATTGTTTAAAGTTGAATGAATATATGGTTTTCGACAGATAGATTTTTATGTTTGGTTTGATGTCTTTTCATTTACATTTTGAGAACTCGTGAATAATTATGGGGAAAAAGTAAAGATGTCATCAATTCAGTCATTTAGGATCTGTCGATAGATTGATCTAACATGACATTCAAACGGGCGGAACTGGATAGATTCGACGAGTGCATGTACAGTCTCGTACAGTATGTACGAGGAACAGTGGTTCCCGTGGCCCAAATTCCAGTTGACCGATTTTTACCTATTATCTAGCTGGGCCAGCTGCTCATTCGAGTGGACGTTCGAGTGATACGAGTCATTCAGTGGCCTCTCCACTATTCAACTCTACAAAGTTAGACCCATTCATTCTCTAACTTCGTATCCCCCATTTCCAGTTTACTTGCATTTATAATTCCTTGCTTACAGTTTTCGAGCGTGATAAAAGTCGACAAGTTACAGAATTAGCTAACTAAAATGAGAAGTAAATTTTACTTTGTATTAAATATGTGAAGCATAGTCGAAGTAATAATTATACAATCTTAAAATATTTTTGTTACTAGCTTCTTGTTATATTTTAATACATTTTTGGTACACAATTCAATAGTTCAATATTTTCGGCCAATAAAGAATATCATTGGAATATTTGGAATTTTATAATAACAATATTATGATTTCAGCAGCTTAAATTGTATGATCGCATCAACCGAATTTATTCGATTTATTTAGAAACCACTGCTTCTCCACGTTCGTAAAAAAGGCTATTACAAATGTTGGTACGATCGTTTAGACTTTAACGAGGTCGTCAAGTTGCAATTATTACGAAAGTTTCGGAACGTTCATCATTCTCCCACTAAGTAATTATTGCTTTACTGCATGGCCCATTCATTCCTAGCAATGCGCCGCGCAACGTTTCTATCAAAGCGGTCAGCTCTTTTTTGCGAAGCCTATTTCTTCCGAAGTGCGATATCACCGGAGAACAGCCGTCGCAAATTTGGATTCGGAACGTTCGCGTTTTTGCACGAGCGACACACTGCCGGAGACGTTCCCATGAATTTCTTTCTTGCGGCCGCCGGCCAGCGAGCATCTTATATGGGAAACGTATCTTTATCTTCCGGTAACGCTCTCACCCAGCTTCCACCCGTTGCAACACTCTTCTTCTCGATATTACTCGCCGCAGGGGTTATTGCAATCCTCTTGGCGACTTTATTTTGTCGAATAGGATTTCGAAGACACGCACGCGCGCGATGATGCTGTCCTGATATTTATTGTCTGTTTTTGAGTTCATTATGTTACGTGAGTATGTTGTAATTGCAGATTGCAAGGCAAAGTTTACATAATTTCGACCGATTTCAAAAGATTGATAAAACATTCGTGAATAAAGAATGTAATAGTGTTGGGATTAACAAAGTACACCTTGTTATCCTAATAATTGAAGAGAATATCAATGGAAAAAATAATCAACATATGTTTAAATTTTTATGTAGTCAAATGAAATTTATAATTGCAGTAATTAATTATAGAGTTTCTCTATTTTATTAGTATGCGAACTGCAGAAACAGTGCTTGACTGCACTACTTAAACATTAGTCCAACGTTAACTGATATTCATTGAGTGCAGACTCGAGATAGAAGGACAATCAAAATTAATTATGATTATCCTGAGCGACCATCTCGATCTTAAGGACAAAGAAGAAAGAGCTCCAGTACTCTTCTATTTTATTAACAAACGTTCTAGAAATTAGCACAGTGCTTGATTGCGCTACTTCAACATTAGTCCAAAGTTAATTGATATTTATTGTGTGTAGACTGGAGATAGAAGGACAATCAAGATTAATACCAATTATCTTGTACCAAGTTTGAATAAAGGTCGTATAATATAAAGTCTGTGTTTAATATAGGCCTTTTGTGTTTGCCTGTTCCAGTGATGGGATTAGAGCCAGACTTTGTGAAACCGCTGGAAAATCTTACGATCTCGCAGGGTCGGGACGCAACCTTCACCTGTATGGTGAACAACCTCGGTGGATACCGGGTGAGTTCTTCCTCCTCCTCCGCGAGCGGAGATCACTCTGGCGGCAGCAAGGCCCGGGTAACTATTTTGAGCATCAACGAGAAAGCAAACAAACCAAACAGAAAACGCACTGACCTGTGTCCGCCTTGTAATGGATTATACTTACCTTGTCTCTACTGTACTCTTTCGAACTTACTACTCTTTTACCGCCACCTTCTCTACTACTACTTGCACTCCACTATTTTATATGCGTGCCCGCACCGCGTGCCTGCACCTCACAGCACTTGCACTTTACTGTACAGGTTCACCCAACAGTCACTTGCCAGACTTTACTCTTTTCCACGACTGTTCAACCCTTTCTTCCTTCGACTCGGTTGACACGGTTTCTTTCACTGTTATTGCTAAATTCATTTGTCTCCGGTTAGAAATTCAGATTTCTCTGACGTACGAATTCTTGCTTGGTAACGGTCAATAGTTTCCCGGTAAAGAACGTTGAAATGTATTTAAACATTGGATACGTGAATAGCATGTTTTCAACGGTAAAGATCGCGAAGAATTAATGATGACTAATGTTTCGAATGTATTACAGACAGCATTTTTTTTAGTGACGATTATAACTTTTATCAGAGTCATCGAGTTTCTTTTTAATATGTTATACCCATTTTAGTCGGTAATTTTAGATTTTATTATTAATTATTTAGAGAACGAAATAGAAGTCGAAATAGTCTTTGATATTGAACAATTCCGAGGTCATTTATTTCGAATCGATGCATTCCGTTTGTTTTGAATAAAGACTGATTCCAAAGTGTATTCTTGGCGAGGTTTTACAGTCATCGAGTCTCGCAAGAGACTCTTGGGTCACTCTGAATACTCTGATCGTTTGCACCACAGTTAATGCCGGCTATGAGAAAGAGTCTGTCACCGCTCTGCAGCTACTTATCATTGTATGACTTGTCATCATGAGAACTACTTCTATCTCTCGCTCTTTCGAATCTCTTGGTCTACCAGATAGAAAGACTCATATACTCGAGTGTCTTTTGACGCTATAGTTATCATCGAGTTCGCACTTCCTTCTCTTCTTTCTTCATTCTATCCCTGATCTCTCTATTTTCAATTTCCGGAGTCTACACTCTAATTCTACGTCATCTTCGTAGGAATAGCCTGCGAGGTTCTTCATCTAGTGAGCGATCTAGCTTGCCCGATTTCAGCTCATTATCATATGGTGCAGCCTGTTCGGTTAATGTGTTCGAAATTTTCAGATCTGATTCTACACTGTACGATTTGCAAAACGTGTGGTATAAAAATATTTTGGATTCGGATACTTTATTTGATTATTGATAATATGATAATATGTTCTTTTTTGATATCGAATTATGTATCAATACATAATTCAAATAATAACAGTAATAAATCTGTAATATTGTTAATTTGTACGTTTCACAGCTAAACTCTTTTTCCATTTCAAATAATATGTGATCAGGACATCCATAAACAGATAACAATTAATAATAAATTCGTTTACAAACTAGAAGACATCATCAGTGACAAAGCATTAGACGTTATTTACGTTGTCTCTCAATTCTGCAATGTCTGTAATTAAATAACTAAATCCAATTGAAACAGGGTTTGCCCAATATTTTCGCTTTCCATCAGAGTGTCGAATCAATCCTGAAAATCTAGGCTGCATGTAATCGAACAGCTTGCAAATTGCATAGGAAAGCCGGTGCATTCCACGTATACATGTACTCGACGGACGATGCCTCGTAGAGAACGTTAGGTTTGCTCGTTCCATGGCTGACTTTAACGCTGTCTTGCCTAAGAACCCCGGAATGCTTCGTTCTTCTAAGTCGAGCTGAATGGTATATCTTATCGAGGAGAGTATCGTGAGCCAATATAAGCGCGAGTAACGCTTGAGAATACGCCGATCACAGGGAACAGCTTCGAGCAGACTTACCGATTGTTCATGGACTTGAGTATCAGAATAGCATGTGCTTACTGTTGAGCTGCTTTAAGAGCAATGCCATTTTTCCTCTCCCTTGCTCTATCGATCATCCGGAAATACCAAAGTTTCGTGGAACGAATTATCTCCTTAATAGTGAAATTCAAATCTTTCTGGTGACTGGTGTAATTACTACATAACTGATACCAATTAAGTTGAATAGACAGAAGTGCATGATAAAAAAAAATGAAACGAAAATAGATCACCGTTTACTGGCAAAATAATTATTTATGATTTTCCAAGTGTCACATAAATTTCGAGATGGAAGCACGCGTGCCATTTATTCATAAGTGGCCGTAATTTCAGCGTAATAGTAGATCGATAATACTTCAATAAATTAGTTTGTTTTAAATCGTAATGTATGTAATACGATAGTTGCCCGTTTATTTGTGATTATCAGAAGATTTAAAGATTAATCGACAAGTGCAAAATGACGATTTAAAAATCAATTTATTAATAACAAAATCCTGGCAAAGTGCTGTGGTATGAATATTGCCTTGATGCAATCGAATTCGTTGCTTTTTGAAATGATTTAGTGAAAAATGGCATTGCTGTTGACGCGGTTTATTACAGAGGGTTAGCTGTAGCTTGAAGAGTAGATATTTCTGAGAGCCTGGATTGATCCTTTACTAAGGAATTAGCGAGTGCATAGTGATTATTCATTTGAGTATAAGTGAAACTTAATGCCGCTAATACATATTAGGTTTCCTTATGGGGACCTTTTCTACTTCTCCCTATTTTCTCTATCTGTTAAACTAAAAACTGCTGGTAACTTGCAGTATATTCGTTGAAAGTGCAACAAAGCTAGTTTTAATATATTTATATTATATTTTTACAATTACATATTTATCTAAATAATTAATTTTTGTAATAACTGGAAATGAAATTCAGTTCATTACAAATCCTAAAAATCATAAATACTATCTATCTTTGCATTAACTTTCTATATTATTATTGAATCACAAAACCCCAAAACTGGATTGATCATTCGTCAAAATAAAGAACGAATTTTTAAATACATTTCCTTACCCATGACAGTAGAAAGCTAGGAAAGCCTGTTCTTACTACATTGACTATTAATAACGAAATAAATACTGGCCAAAAGTTTGAGTTCGGCGAAGCGAATCGTTTCCAAGTCAGAATGAGGAAATGGCAGGAACAATCGAGCCAGAGCAAATTAGACGTCTTCGCTATCGACTGCTTCCTCCGACTCAACTCGGTCTACATACTATCCGCTACGAAATCACTGGGAATCAGGTCATCGCGTTTGTAAATTGGAATTTCGCCCTAGTCTCTTCGCGTCAACTTCAGAAGCAATCAATGGGGACATCTCGGGGCGAGCGTATGCCAGCCGACGGAGTAACCGCGATATTGTTAAATTTATCTACATAATGCAACGGGGTATTACGGCGTCGTCGCGTTAACGATCCAGTTTCAACGCAATACCATTGAATTAGCGCTTGTGTATAGTCAAGAAATTGCTTGTAGAAAAAGTTAGCTAATAATGGGAAAGACACAACACTATGCCTGATAAGAAATGGACTTAGAAGTCTATGGCCTTGCAAATGTTTAGGCAATTAGGAAATATATTCGGTTATAACTTATTATATGATTGAATACAAAATTTTGAAGGTTGCATTGAACCTTCTATACAATGTATATATTATAATGTTGCTATTGCTATATTATTATCTTGTATTGTCTAAGCAATAATTTTCTTGTGGTATTGGATATAAATTACTTAAATTGATTTGGATAATGCAACGGAGAATACGGTATCGTCGTGTTAAGGATTCCATTGATATTAGCGCTTGTGTATAATCAAGAAATTGCTTGTAGAAAAAGTTAATTAACAATAGAAAAGACACAACACCATGTCTCATAAGAAATAGACTTGCAAGTGTTTAGGCAAATAGGAAATTTAGAAGGTTACATTAAATTTTGTTTTGATCTATACTATACATATGTTGTATGTATAGTCAAGAAATCGTTTATAGAAAAAGTTAGCTAACAATGGGAAAGACACAACACCATGTCTGACAAGAAATGGACTTTAGCAAATGTTTAGGCAATTAGGAAATATATTCTGTTATAACTTATTATATAATTGAATACAAAATTTTAAAGATTGCATCGAACCTTCTATACTATCTATATATTATAATACTGCTACTACTTTACGATGAATTTCCCATTAGTCGGATCAAAAATATATTTCGTATTGTCTAAACAACAAATTATATGTGGTATTGGGTATAAATTACTTGAATTGATCTGCATAATCCATCGAGGAATTACGGCGTCGTCGTGTTACGGGATCCAGTTTCAACCCGGATACCGTACCAACGAATTAACGCTTATAAAACCGCCCGACCCACCCCTCAATCGGAATTCTGTTCACCCCCTTCCGCCATTTCGCCCCTGCCAGCGTCCTACGCCGATTTCATTATGCACGCGCACGTTTTCTATAAAATAAATACAAGGTTACCGAAATAATAAAAGTGCGCCCAGGTGCGGCCTGTTAAATAAATATGCTTACAGAGATAAATCAAAGCAAACCCTCGGATCATATATCCCCGCTCGTTCCATCGGAGAGAGGCTCATGGCTGCTGTGAGCACAGCATGAATCCCGAATAAAATAACACGTGTTCTCGAGCATTGTTCATATTTCAACAAATTAGCGGAAAAAGGGAAACGAGTTATACCGGTCGCTCCATGCCATGGAAAGGGATTTATAATGTCGAAGAATAATTCGTATTTATAGCCTGGCTCTCGCATCAGCCTGATGCATCGAAAATCATGAATTTAACGCTGCATGGAAATATTGGCAATGAAGTTTCCAGAATCAAGATTAAATAAACTTCTTTTTGTATGTAATACGTTTATGGGGTTTATGCGGGGTGCAGTATGGGTTGACTGTAAAGGATTGTGAAAGAAGTTTGACATTTGCAAGTAACCATTGAAATTTGTACATTAAAGACGAATTCCTCATTTTGATTTCCTTCTGTATAATTTAATAAGGAATTCAAGTAAATTTGAAGAAGATATTTTATTTTTTTTCAAAGCAACGCTAAGGCTGAGTTTACATTAATCAAATGAGCCGATTAATTCATCAAACATTTATTATGTATTGTATAAAAACTGTGAACAAGTGACACATATCATTTTGTTTAAACATTCAATCCACATCGTTATAAATTGTTGATTCCTGGCTAAAATTTTATGGGTTTATACGGAAACCGAGATGAAATTGGGATTCTCCTCTACGGTAACTCGTCTGACTACAGATGGTTTTATTCCACTATGGCTTCACATTGACGCCTATAACAGCCGCGCATATTTTTCTTTAATTCCGTGTCACGTAGGAAATTTCATTTGGAATTCACGTGGCCAGAGCCTTCTCACCATAAAGCAGCGTAAACAGTGGGAGGGTGAGGACGAAACGGCGATAGAAGGGAGAAGGGTGTAAGCGGGGATCGGATGGGGGTGAGTGCGGCATAGCAGCAGATTTCATAACTGGATTTCAAGGGAATATATTTGACAGTTTTACAGCCCCACTTGTTGAACGAGCGCCCTCCTTACTACGTGGGAACGCCCGACAAACGGAGTTTTCCTTCCCAAACAGATTTCCCGTCGGAGAATAACTCTGTAGATTTTAATTAAGCGCCGCGCGGCCCGTAAACTTTATAACTCCGCGAATTCGAGTAGCAGCGATTCCTTTTGGTCCACCGAGTGAGTACAGCCGGGCGTCCCCCGCTCCGCCCCGCCGAGGGGAGAACGACCATGCTTTCAACTTTTCTTTCACCCGTTCTCAATAATCGAACCACTTCCCTCCCCGGATTCTAATTGTCTCCGCGTCCACTCCCCCAAGTCCACCTTCCTCTGTTCTTCAGTGAAAATTTGGAGTTTTTACCGCGTTTAGAACGGTGGAACTCTGAAATGTGTATTAGTGATACGACAAATGCAAGAAAAGTTTGAGATTCAAGCTTTTTTCTTTCTAAAATTGACTGTTTCCAATGATTTTCGAGTTGGAAAAATTAATTATGTGACGATACGATAAGATTAAGATGTGTGAAAAAGGCAGGTACTACATTTCCTTGACGATTTGGATTTTATTGAATGTTTTGAATAGACATACGTATATTCGTAAATACATCATTAACATGATTCTTCGAATTTTTTTAATAACAATAAAAGCCTTGTATATTTAGCACTGCTATATTAATTTAACAGATTTCTTTTCTTCTTCTTACAGAAGAAAAATTACGATTTGTTCAAATACTTTTGCAATCATGAAAGCACTCGTGTCAAGTACGAAGTCGCGAGAAAACAGTTCACGTACTAGTGCACTTATTTCTAAAGAAAATAGAATTTTTATTTCTCTTTCGGAAAATACAATCCCTCAAAAATCATGAAAATGTAAAAGAACCACCAATAATAATTTAACCTCTGTAAAAGCTTCTTCAACTAGATTCACCAAGAAAGAATAGATTTCTGTCTTAGATAATACTAAACTTCACATTGCTGAAGCGTGCGCAAAGAAATAGTAAACACTTCAATCTGGCTTCTGTATGTATAAGGTTCCATAAATGTCATTTATTGCCCGTGACATTGACACCGGCGCCGTTGAAGGCGACGTAACTCGAAACAACGGGAAAAATGGCGAAACGTCTACCAAAACGGCGGCGGCAGTGCTAGAGCGTCATCTCGCATTCAAGCACGTACTCCACATTGTCGGTTATAAATGGTGTTTCCCGGGTATTTTTCATACTCCCGAGACACAAAGAAGTATGTGTTCGCCTTGGACACACTGCTCGCCGTGTCTGGGCGAGAGCACTTTCGCGGATACCACATGTAAATCAGAACGTGGCTGCTATCTGATAGTATTCAGCCATAAGTCACTTCTCCGAGACAATTATTATTCGAAATATTCAACACTAGCTGTTCTTTGCCTGACTGACATTTCCTGTGGACGTTAATAATAGCTTGATTCAAAGAAGAATAGATTGCAACTATTTTTGTTGCAAGATACTTGTAATGATGTATAGCTCGACCTTAAATTCGTTTTTAAATTGTGGAGTTCCTCTTGAAATACTTTTTCTAAGTAATAAATAAAAAGATACGGACTGACAGACAAACTGCTTTGTACTAATATAATATGTTAGTAGAAAATACATTTTAACGCGTGATAACAGTATAAGTCATGATATATATAGAACTCGCAGATTTTCGAAGGGAACTGAAAGCTTACAATTAGCAAACAAGAACGCGATGGAGCTCTGCAATATCCATGTTTTATAGCAACAGGGTAGTAATAAATTCTGCAGTTAAATTGGTAGTAATCAAACTCGCAGTTGTTTATTATCGCACAGATTTAATGGCTCGTTAAATCCTTCTACTGTTTGCTATTTAGTCATCAATTATTTTGCCATTATTGCAGGCAATGCAGATTCCAGGATTCCTCAAGAATTAGGGAATGTTGTTAGGCGATATTCCGCCGATTTTCAAATTCGGGAGAAAACTCGAGGTACATTTCCCGAAGGACAGCTTTGTTCAGTTCACAGAACATTTAATTACTTTTCTCCAGGGGACTGTTACTCAGAATTATTTCGATTGTGAAGGAATATTGCCTGATAAAGTATCTTCTTAATTATTACAGAAACAGTTCAAGTGTACAACAGCGATAATAAAAAATAATTCAATGATTTCAGTTACATTGGTAACATTCGAACTCGCAGTTATTTATTATTCTGTAGATTAAATAACTCTTTGTTAAAAGCTTCAATTGATACCATTCGTATTATACCGAAACAATCCCTGCAGTCGTTTATTATTCAGTCGTCAATTATTGCATTGGTATTTCGGACAATGCTTATTTGACAATTCTTCAAGAATTAGGGAAATTTGTTAGACGATATCTCGCCGATTCTTGAATTCGGAAGAAAGCTTGAGGTGAATTTGTCAAAGGGCATCTTCCTTCAGTGAACTTTCGCCCAGCTTGCTCCACTGTAACTATCGCACATACGCGGAGTTTGTCTGTGCCGCAGTAGATTACACGTCGTCCAACTATTTCTATGTATACATAAAACTCTTGTTACACTCCATCGAATAACAAGTTTCATTTCGCCGGAATGTCCATCCAACTGTAGCGCGCTGCTAAATCGCAGTGCAGCAACATTTGCATAATTATCGCACGGCGCATCGGTCACGTGAACTTATGCGATCAATTATCAAATGGAAAACAATTGTTTGATCAAACGAAATCTGAGGAATGTGGCTTTGCATAATGTTACTTATAAATAATTTAGTTTTACAATGTTTAAAATCGTTACTGTATCAATTATCCGCGAAAGTATGCATATGTGAGGGCGGTTAGTATCGACAGATGTCAGTTGGGTTAAAATTAACAGGAATGATAGTGCAACTGATATCGTATAGACATAAATGACGATAAGAGTATCGCTCGTTCAATTGTCAACTGTTTTTAGCTAGGGAAGCTAGGAAATAACCCGCAAATTTCGGAGCAGAATAAAGGACGAGTGATTCCTCTGGGACGATTGGAACATCCTCGTATACATATGTATACTTGTACAGGTGTGTTTGAACAAAGCATTGATCCTATATTGAGAGTTTGAGACTAAGGCACTCTGTTTTTCACAATTCAATTATGGCGATGCTTTAGTTATTCAATTTTTGTACTAATAAGTAACTCATCTACTAATACATTTTAAACATTCTTTTATCATAGCCTAATGCTAATAATGATTTTATTGGATAAATATAACGTTCCCTAGGAGTTCTATTTATTCAAAATAACAGAACGGAATTTCAAGATAGGCACATTTTTTGTTGCAAGTTATCATTGCGAAACCGTGTGTTCTGATTTCGTATTCTGTTTCTCTCTTTGAAGTCGCATATTTTTTAATTTCGTAGATAAAATGGAGCTTTTATGGGAATGGGTAGAGGTATGCTTTAACAATAGGCAAAGGACCGTTTCAATCAGAAAATTCGTCGAGGGAAGCCAAAGCATTTTTTTCAGTTACAATTTCGCTGGGAGAGAAAAAAAGATAGAGGATGATATGAATGTCGGCGGGATGTATCAGTGAATATGTGTTTAAAGTGGTGGCTTTTAGTACTCAATAGGATTACTTTTCGCGGAACAACAATCTGTGACCCTATTCTTAGGCCGGGATCAATCTCATGTAGGATCTATTTTTGTCGTGTGCGCTCCGCCCTTGCATAGTTCGTTATTGGACTGTAAAATCGGTCGAAAATGCATACATCTTTTATCTTATCGCGGAAAGTGATCCAAGAGAGATCATCCACTGCATAAAGAACAAAGAACATTTAGTTTCTGCATGACGTCCTATTAGTCAATATTCCCTTTCCGACCTTACTGGAATTACACCAAAGGCATAATCTATCACGCGAATCACTTGTTCGCCTCCGCCTTGTCCGTCAATTTGTTCCTCATTACATGCTTATAACAGAAACTAATTATAATCATACTATATTGTATTATCAAAAACAATAATTTTTTCTATCTCTATATTAATAAATCAATGTATTAAGATTTAACGAAATTTCCAAATACAATTTGGACCATGTTAATTAAATAACAGTACTTTTATCATATTGCAAAGTAGAGCAATCCAATAACAAAACATCCAAACAACAAGACAACTTTAAATTATAATTAACGTTATAATAAAACTTTTTTCTTACACACCGAAAAGTCTTCGACTCTCATAAAACCTGGAAATACTCATTTTCTCGTTTTAAATATTTCAATCTCAATAGCAATATACGAGCGACAAGAATACAGGACTACTAAAATTCAATTGAGTTGCACGAGAAAGCGTGGAGCGACAGAAGAAGGCTTCCCATTCTTATAGAAAAAGTACGGCAAACATTAAAGCCACTTATTGCCGGGAACGAGGGTAATATGAGAGGTATTCAGCCGGCGGTGGTACGTGCGCTTCAAGAGGGATGAGCAAAACTAGTATTCCGTATGCGAGACTTTCTTTCGCAGGCGCATCCGAGTTACTTTGCACTCCGCTCGGCGAAAATCACCACTCTTTCTTGTCAAGGCTGTACAAGTGCCGCCACAACCACCACCATCGTCAGTGGTTGTATGGATGGTTGGTGGTGTTGGTGGTGTTGGTGGGGTGGCGACGGCCTGGGAGCATAGCTTACCGGGCGGGCTCGTCCGACTCGAGCATTTGACTTGCTGATTCGTATGCGACAAATTATCATTTTCATTTTCGTTCTCATGATCAAGAGACCCGTTAAAGTCTTGAGCGAAATGTATGCGCATACATATACCTCGGGATAAATATATCTCGAGTGGTGGTGGTGGTGGTGGTGGCTCATCGTGAATGCCCGAAACGAATGCGCCCAGTGACAAATGGCTCTAGCGACTACCACGCGCACAAATCGAGAAAGCACCCCGATTTGTTTAGAAGCAATAAGCGTTATTGGAAGCAACCTTATAACTGTATGTTTTTAAATATTTTCCTATTTGAGTTGTTTTTTATTTTTGCGCATTACTTTTATTTTAATGTTTCGACCAGTTGAAATGGTTTATTAAAACGTTAGTCGCAATTTCGTGATTGAGGACTTAAAATTTATGTATATATTTTAGAAATAATGCAAAAGGCTACAGTTTCGCTATAGTTTATTTTAATAATATTTAAGTGAACATTATGAGTCAGTTATCAGATTATATATAATTATAATTGTAGTTATTTACTATTGACAAAATTATTTATAGTACTTGAAACTTGTTAAGAAATTCGTTCTTTCAGTTGTCTTAATACATCTTTTCACCAATTTACGGTATGGCTGGTGCATTCGGTGTGAACCATTCATTCTCACTGTAATTCTCCGAAAATATACAACTGTATTTACTGCCTAAACTGGGATGAACTCGGCTGAAATGGTCCCGAATTCTTTCCGGGAAGTTCTTACATTGGTAGTTGAAGCCCGAGAACTCCGACACGGCCGAGCCGGCGTATGAGAAGTCAAACGAGCGGGATTCAAAAGACCAGATCTCCCCCATTCACGGCAACTGATGAATGCCTGGTAATAAACGTAATTCTAGCTTGTCCACGGCGACATTTTAAATCATTTGCGCGCTTTGAGTTAGTATACTATACACAGAACTTGGTGCTCGCTTTCTGAAGGGAACATTCACGTACCATGTACTATTTCCGTGTGTTAGCGTGCGAATCCTCGTTCGGCAAATTATCACCATATCTGGCTGGATGCATTAACAAATACCGAAAGTTGTTTTATTTCTGAATAAGATTGATTTCTACAGTTGTTAATATAATAGTGAATCGTCAAGAAATCATTTGCGAGAATGGCTAACTAAAAATAACAAAAGCAGAAGACTATGTTTGAGAACAAATGGATTTAAAAGTGCAGATAGATTGAAAATATTTTGGCAAACAGAAAATATAATTATGTTATAATTTATTGTTTAATCCGGCAGAAAATTTGAAAGGTTGATATTGATACTGGCACAGTATATGTAGAAGCAATACATATATGTTGTTTTATTATGAATTTCCTACCAGTTTAATTACAATTATATCTTGTATTATTTAAACCAATTTTTCAAAAAAGGAATATATGAAATCAAAATATTAACTGGCATTGAAATAAATCATCCCTCGCATTACGCTTTTAACAAAAAGGCAAATTTCAAACAAGTTTCGGTATTTTGTTTGAACTCCGCTTCGACCACGCGAACGTCCGAACGCTAATATTTATTAATACACATTACTTTATAACAAAATGCATTATGCAGCCCACGCACGTGCATCTTGTACTTGCATCGTACAACCGCACTAGGTCTTAAACTGCATTGGGTTCGCGTCCTAAAAGTGCTCGGTTATACCGATATTATCCCTAGCGCCTCTTGAATTCCGACAGCACAATCAGCATGCCTGGCTGCATGAGCATACGAGACGAAGAAACAGTCGAAAATTGCATGCGCATGCTCCTATGATGTAAGCACTGACTTAACTAATTGTCAGATTTCAAAGTCATCGGCGGTGATATTCAAAGACGAAATTTCTGATAAGTTATTTGCCTGCCATCAGCGTTAATTGTAACATATGTGATAACAATACTGCGAACCTTCCTAGAAATATGGATTTTTTTATGATTCTTTTACTGCGATACGTATTGGACATGATTGTTATTGATATAAATTGATTTTTCTCCACATAAAACTACTGCACTCTGATGCCGCGTAATGCTACTTCGTACGAGTAAAATGAAACATGAAACCACAATTGATACAAAAAGCACTAAATAAAGGGAATTGTTTGTAATAACTATTTAATGCAATCGATTCCATCGAAATGAAAGTTACGTAACCGCGAGGAGTGTTGATGAAATACTATACCATCGTAATGAATTAACAGAGAAATAACAGTTGTAACAGGGAAGATCGACGGTTATGGTAATAGAACGAATTAACTTTCCATTAAAAGTTTTTACGGCCAGCACCGTTATGCTTGGTTGCAGTCTGACCTACGAGCTCTTTTACCACTTATTGTTGGACTGTACGCAAACCGCAACGCCTGGAACCAAGCTCGTATATAACGATGAAATTATAGTTCACAGTACATTTAACTACTTTTCTCCCGGAGGATGCTACTCTGAATTGTTTCGACTGTGACCTGAATCCTGTTCCTCCGATCGTGAATATTGTCTCGTAAAATAGCTTCGTACTTCACAATTAAGATATTTAAGTTATACGTGTAGTAACGATTAAGAAGAATAATGAAGTAATTTCGAATTGTTATAGATTGATCGTTTGTTATAAATGTGTGAATGAAGTGTGAGTTGGTAAATCAGAATACACGAATATTTAATAGTAAAGATATTTTTAATGCAGATGCAATAATTGATCATTGGTTGCCTGGTAAACAAAATGAATAATTGATAATATCTTAATTCGCGGAATGACATATCGTCATTCCATCATATAGAAAATCAAATTACTCGCAAAGTTTCGACTCAGACATCATTAAACTTTATTAACATACATACAAAATTCCCCCGTATTTAAATCCACCACACCTCGCAATTCTTAACCAACATATCACACTTCTTCTGCAACACAAAACAAGCTTCGAACACTCCCATTTCTTGCACCACTTTCACAGTGAGAAACAACAAATCTACAAAACAAAGGGCGGAAAAACTGCGATAAATCGGGCTCCCGGCGAGCAAGCAATTCTACAGTAAAAAAGAAGCAAGCCGGTAGGCTCGAAGAAAGACAAACAAGAACCAGCTAGGTATGGGGGGTTGAAGGGGTAAGCGGAAGGTAGGAAAACAGTAGGAGGCAATGTATTGCGCGGCGACAGTAAAGACGGCGGGTAGAGGCGTTGGGCTGATCCGGTTGGCTCCGCGAAGGAAGAGGCCAGCGAAACTTTTAATTAGCGAGTTTATTCATTTGTTTGTATGCAAGTGAGAAGGGCGGGCACGGTCTCCTGCCTGGAAAGTGAGTAAAATAGGGGGAGGGGGAAAAAAAAGAGGATGAGAACAGGGTCGTCGGCTGAACGGTGGGGGTGTGCGTCGCTCGCCAGGATAGTCTACCAAGCTTGAACGCCAGCGAGAGAGAGAGAGAGAGAGAGAGAGAGAGAGAGAGAGAGAGAGAGAGAGAGAGAGAGAGAGAGAGAGAGAGAGAGAGAGAGAGAGAGAGAGAGAGAGAAAGATGAAGAGAGTAGCATGAGCAGTAGCTCCTGGCGACGTGTGCGGCAATTCCCTGTATGTGTGTACGAGTGTGCACGGTATGGTAAGAGGTTTAGTGGGTGAGTAGATGGGCCGCGCACTTGGCGAAGCTGCGTGGCCAAGAGGTGAGGTGAGGAGTTGCCGGGAAATAAACGAGGTGTGGTAGACTGGACCCGAGGATCCTGATCCCAGAATGCGGCACAATAGAACACCGACGATGGTTTTGCATATGAAAGAGAGCCGAGAATAGGGTGGGACCGCGAAGAGATAGGTACACGTAGTGTGATATTATATCTGCCTAGGATCCCCAGATCCACCCCCTCCTACTTCTCTCATCCACCCCCTGTTCTCGACCATCTATTCCAGCGCTTCTTCATCTTTTTCACCCCTTCCTCTCTCTTTCTCTCTCTCTCTTTCTCCTTCTATCTTGCGCACATTTCTGTCTTCATCGCAAGCCCACTCTCCACCTGGCTGCTCGCATCTCGTCGCCTTCGCCTAAAACCTTCTCTACCAACCCCCCCTTCCCGTCCCTCGACCTTTATTCGCCATTCTTATTCTGGCTTCTTTTTCTAAAAGGCAGTGTCGCGACCTACCCCGCTCGTAACTTCAAAATGTCCAAAGGAAACTCTATTAGGCGAAGGACTCCGCGCGAGACCGCTTAAGATAAAGTCCTTTCCATACATAGCGGCCACTCTTTAAGCCCTTCTTCCTTGAATGCCACCCCTTCTTTCTTTCGAACTCTCTGACTCTTTGCTTTTTCGTACTCTCCCACTGTCCTGCGAATTTGTGATCTTCTATGGAAGGAGATCTTCTACTCGCTGAGAGTACGGATAGTTGATAGTAGTAAAGTTTTTCGTATCTGCGACGCACCGCTGTTGTGATATATGGAATATTTGTTTTGCAAAGCTTCTGCGAGAATTTTTGTGGGAGCGAAATATGAAATAGTGTTTGTTTATTCATCTTTAATTATATTACGTTAGTAGTTGTTTGAAAGTTCATCGATTTGTAATAGATACATGATTTTAGATAATACTAATACTTTATAACTCTGAGTTAAATTAATGATGATCTTTTATTGAAGAAATTGATATTTAGGTTTATTTATGGTCATGTTTTTTAGAACTCACTATTTTAGTTGTCCCAAATTTCTATAATACTTTTTATACATTATGAATCAACTTTCGTGGTGGAAATGGAATTGGCGAAATTGGCGTTAAGCAGCCGAAATAAATAGTAAATAAATTAAAGCACGACTGATCGAGAAGATTGAATAATTCAAAGAATAAGCAGGGAGCTTTTTCGTATTCAGCATTTCTGTGGGCTTGTGGGAATTTTTATAACGAGTAAGGCGAGTGAATCCGAGCGAGTTCGATTGATGCCTGATTGGGGAGTGTGTGGCAGATGGTACGAATGGGTTGTAAATGAAGAGTGGTTCAGACAGAGCGGATGAGTCCGCCTGACCACTCTGAATAAATGGTCCAAGGTAAGCGCGTCCGTGCGAGTATAAAAATGCCTGAAATATGAACGTGAATATTTCACTGACAATAAGAAACAGGGACAAGTGGAATGAGTGTGCGAAAAAACGAGAAGAATTCTCTGGTATTTAATCAGAGATTAATTCAAATTTGAACGCAAGCATTCGAACTCTAAATATTCCGTATTTCAATCCATTTAAATCTCAAATTTTCCATAGCTCCGAAAACAATATCATCCGTTTATTGATTCTTCAGAAATTAATTCCTCAGGAGTTTTCCATAAAGAGATCCAAAATCCCGCCAGCACTAATAAAAAAACACCATACGAGAAACGGGGGCGAAGAACAGGTTCGTTTTACTCAATAAAAAATTTCTCATTTTCGCCCCACTTCTATCAATGCGCGCTTCAAGCAGTCAGCTTCTGTTTATACGAGAATCGTAAACACCCGAAACACGAGTAGTGCATTTGTCTGGCAGGGAGTGGAACGAGGGCGCGGCCGGAGAGGCTCGGAAATGAATTAGATATAGAAACTAATTAGCCGGCACGCCGGCCGCTATTAACGCCGGACGAGCTGGCATTAATAGCAAGGTAGAAGTTCACGAAAAAGGCCGAGGTGTTGCCGGCGGCATCATCAGAAATTATGGTCGACGGTTCCAACTAGTTGGCCAGCGACAGCAGCGCTACGGCTTAAGCCGCATAAAGGTTGTGGTGCCGCATTAAAAAGGAACACGAAGAAAAAAGGAAACTGTGGATTCTTTTGGATGCCGGCGTGCGTGAGTGCGTGCGCGCGCGCGCAAATGTACTGGCGCCTATAAAAAAAAAGGCACAAGGATCATAATGCAAATCGTTAGTGGATGCGCTAAAAAAGCGTCGGCATAGCCGACGGTAACTTTGTTTGCCCGAAGTTATGGAGACGTTTATACGCACAATGAATTTCCCTCTATTTGGCTAGGAAGCCGGTCGCCGCCGCCGTGTCTAAAAAGGTTTCGCGCAGCACGAAGTTTGGGCAAAGCGACCGGACTCCGAGAACAGCGCGATGAAGGGTTGGGGGAAGCGCAACGAGTTAAAAAGAGTGGACCAACAGTCCAAACAGGTGCGCCCGAAATTGCTGCGGCTCGTGAAAGAATTTAAATTCTGCTAACTCTGGCGCGATCCTCGTCCAACTACCCAGCAGGGCATTGAAACATACAGTATTGTCGAGTGACAGTAGTCAAAGATGTCAGGAAATATCCCTGTAAATCCTCGAAAAGGCTTCCAATCTCCAACGGAACTCCACCGCGCTGTTGACACCGACTATAAAGTAAAAACATTCTCCATATAATTCGCCGAGTATTTTCAGGCAACCCGTGTAAACCGCACTAAAACCAAGAATTTACTGTTTTTTCTTCTGGCAAAATATAAATTTACCCAGTGTATTTTGAATCTCCAAGCCGCTCTTGCCAATCTTATGGATTAAGTCTAACTTCATTGTTCACAGAACACCAATAAAACATTTTCACCGGAATATTTCACAAAAGGGGGGAACTACAGTCGAGTTTAAAATACAAATTCTCTAATGCGAAACTAATTTCTCTTTTCCCCTTTAATTAAATCCGCCTCAAAACGAATTTACATTACAATCATTCCAGCTTCCTTCAAGTGTCATTGACACATGCAGGCGTCTCTCAGGGAACGCACCCTTCAACGATATCCGCCCAACAAAATTAGATAGCTAAGTAAGTGCGTCCCCTTTTTACAATGCCGCGCGCCCAAGGAACTAAAGAGCGAAGGTCAAGGTGATTAATCATCGTGCATTCAGCGAGACAAGAAAAAAGACCAGCGGTCTCCGTGGTCGATGGTGAGGGGTAAGGGGCGTAAGTGTTTCAGGGGTAGGAAGCATTTGTCGGCGTGCGACTTTCGCAGCTCCTTGAGGGGCAGGCGAGGCCAGGGCGACAGTTCGTTTTTGGGCTTGCAGCTAGGAGCCTCCTAAAAGGAGGCAGGAAGGGGTGAAGGAATTGGGTTGGGGGTTGGGGGGTAGTTGAAGGGTGCGGAGGGAGAAAGGATCCCGAGCTTACTATGGACCCCGGTATAATGTATTATAAGTGGAGGCACTTACAGGGCCGTCACTACCAAACACTCGAGTCTCTCCTTTCCTCTCCTCTCCTCTCCTCTTCTCCAGAGGACCACCCTTTCTAGTCACGCCGCGCCGCGACGTCATCCTCTTTTGCCTACCTTCAACCTCCACCCAATACTCCTTTTTTCCCCTTCCTATCTATCCTTCTGCTTTCACTTAGCCCATCCTCCACCACCCCCTTTTACTCCTCGGCTGTTTCTCCTCTCTGCATGCTTTCTCCCTCTCCCCTCTGTTCACGGATCATCCCTGGCGCAGTGTCTGTCTTCCAAGCATACAACAGTATTTTCGCCGGGCTTCCAATAGTGGAAGCGACCAGCCCTTTGCTACCCTGATGGATGGCCGAGTCGAGTCGAGCGACATCCGGTCAAGTATCCGTCCTGGCATCCCCCTTTAATCTTATGCCAATAATATCCCCTGCCTCCTGTAAATTGAGAGTGGCCCTTTGTGGCCTCTCGCTCACGCCATATCGGAACTGGTCTGAGAGGACTTTTGAGGGGGAACGTAATGAATATGTGTTCGATGAAGTATTATATGTTTTCTGATTAAAGCTCCATATGTTTGGGGAGCTTTATTGCTTTTGGGAGGCTGGCTCGTTTGCGTGCAACGTCTGTCTGCGGTTCTAGCCATTTTTTTTAACGGTTTTTCTTTTTTCATGGTTCATTCATATTCGTCAGGAATTAGTTCGGGTTTTTTTTCCCATATTTTTTGGTGTTCTTTTATCATCGAGTTTGATGATGTACGCTCTTCCTTTGACGTTGGATTTTCGGCACACTGAAAATTCTGCTCAATACTCGTGTTTCGAGAATCACATCGAAATCAGAGCGTACAAGTGTCTCTCAAAAACTTGATGTATAATTAGAATTTGGTCCTTTAAATTATTGTTGAATTTAATGTCGATTTAATTGTAAACTGGAACTCGTCGTATGGAATATTGTTATATACAGAATTCAGCAATACAACGGATCAAGAAGCAGGCTGAATGTTTCAATGAGGTAGTGATGATTCAATAGAGACGTTAATGAAATGCTTTTAGTTCATCTTGTTACAACATTCTCAGGCGCGTTATTTTACATAATACATAAATAATACTATATTCTGATAGGAGAACTAATCATCGAAAGGCGTGAATGTTAGTGAATGCACAGATTATTCGATTGCATGCTGAATTCTTGGAATTCTGTTTTCTCACCTTTCTATCTATTGTTATTGTAAATACACCGAAGATATGATGCATTATTGCACCCTTCACGAATTCCGCTACGAGTATTTCGTGTCTTAGAACCGTACGAATTATAATCAATTGAACTAAATCTTTACAGAAAATAGCATCAAACTCTATCTCCGATATAATAAATATTTCACTGGAATATATCAAATTCATTTATATAAAAAGCTGTTTAATTATTTTGAGCTATTAATTCATCGAAAGCCAATGAACTTAAAACAGGCAGTTACTTGATTTCAGGTAGGCTTTCTGACAATCGCGTTTCTTAAAATTCCCAATTTCAGCGGGCTCAACTCTCTAACATACTTTTTATACATTGCGAACGAACTTCGGGCGACAGTGGAACTGCCAAAATTGATATTGAGTAGTGAAAATGCGTAGACAAACGAAAGCGCGAAGGGATGAGGGGATTGAACGATTAAAATAATAAGTTGGCAGCTTGAAAGGATTATCCAAGAAAGTTGCATTTCGAGGTCAACTTGTACGTGAATGCCGATAATGCATTTCACACTAGGCGGCTAGAGACATGCATTTACGCGTAAGTAAAACTATGGGAATGAGACTGATGCGCTTAATGACAACGGAGAATGGCATTTTTCCTCGAGTGATAGTGAATCGAGAGCTTCTGCATCGGACTGATACGCCAAAGTGCACTAGATTCTGCGAGGCTAGGATTCCAAATCTCGGCAGAGTCGAACAAAACGTAGTAAGAAAAGGGTTTGTGGCGACTAGGTGGCGTGGATTAAGGCGGACACCAAGGCAATTCTGGCCATTCACGAGCACGTGATCACCAACAACGCACGGCTCTCGGTGACACACAGCGACTACAACACGTGGACCCTCAACATACGCGGTGTCCGACAGGAAGACCGTGGAATTTACATGTGCCAGGTCAACACTGATCCCATGAAAAGCCAGGTACAAAACGCCCCGCAGTTTTATCGTGTTGGCATAACGCCCAGACTTTAGCTGACATTAGGACGAATGTCACACTGAAAAACTTTTATCTGTCACAGTTGTTTTATTTGGCTAGTTAGTAGAATCTATTATGGAGTATGTTTTCAAAATAGAAATTATGTATTAATATAGAAACGTATAACCATTGTGATAATAAACATTGACGTGTTCTAAGATACAATGTTGCCAAGTAAAGAACAGAATGTGCTAGTAAGAAAGAGAATTTTTTTAATTTAATCATTTTGATTTTTCTGAATTGATTTATCTATTGAAATGTTTTGTATTCGATAATTGCAATGTATATGATATATTTAGCAATCTTCTACAGGGTTTCATAATATGGAGTTTAATTTTCATGGGCAGTTTTCAATAATTGTGAGTTAAACTGAGTTAGCATTCTTACACACTTTAATATCGGTCAGATTGCAAATTCCAGGCTGCTTTAAACCAACATTCATCCTTTGGCAATTAATTGGCTAGCATTGCAAATTAGTATTTCCTTTATTGTCCGATTCCATACAAACGTACGTGTTTAGTCAAACAATTAGCCACTCATTAGTAATTTTAATTGAATTTTATTGTTTCGATAATGCTACAATTATGAACAAGCTTCAAACATTCGATATCATCTTGATCAATAATACAAATTTTGCAATGCCCAAGAAATTATACAACATACTTTTCCGGAAGAATATAAAATATGATTTACATTAATGCTGAGTGGGTTTAAATTGTATAATTGCATAATTTTCTTAATTTTCTAGTTACAGTAATAACTGAACTAACTTTTAATGCTTGAAAAAAATTACGTTCCAAATGTAATAGATAAGTGAAAATCTACATTTGCATAAACTTCTGCAGTTTACACATTATTTATATCGTACGTCAATGCAAATAGATCAAACTAACTTATTATTATTATTTCAAAGAATGCTTATTAATAGCTCATACAATAACAATTGGAATTGGATGGTAAGATGGAACGTGTATAATGCATTGCAGAGCGCTTTCTTGGAAGTGGTAATACCACCGGATATTTTATCCGAGGAGACCTCAAACGACTTGATGGTGCCCGAAGGCGGATCGGCGAAGTTGGTGTGCAAAGCACGCGGCTATCCAAAACCAGAAATTACCTGGAAACGAGAGGACGGTGGCGAAATTATCTCGAGGGCTGGACACGCCGGTGGCAAAACACGAAGTAAGTAAGCACCTTCTACTCATTCCCTTCCTCGCGTACCCATTATACACACTAACACACACGCGCAAATCTTATTACGAGCCGCAATCCCGCTTCAAGTAATATCACCCAATTATTCTCCGATTAGAAATAAATTCATTCGACTGGCATTAACTTTGGCAAAAAAAGTGGCCCATTCTTTCTCCGGCGCCCTTTTTTCATTTTCCAGCATGCCGAACTCTATTAGCGGCGTTTTCCTCGCGTGTTTGTTGTCCTCTCGAGTGCCGAGTGTATTTCAAGGGCGGCTTTGCTTGCGCCAGGAGAGAAAGCAAACTTTCAGCCACGCGGTAATTATGCGCGGCGGGTGTGCGAGTGATGGTATTAAATAGTACACCCTGGTAAACGGATTCCACGTGCGGTAATGTTGAGGAGGTCAAAAGAAACGAGTGGTGTGTGTATTACACGCGAGTTGAATTGTTTTGCACTGTTGTGAGTGGAAAAGAAGTCTCTTTTAATTGAATTGAAGTTTTAATTAAGGTAGAATAACGTACGTTTTAAAAAGAATTAATGTTATACAATCGTTTGTTTAATAAGGCAATTTCGAACTAATAATCGAAGGTATGTTTTGCTCATTAACATCGTTCCATTGAGTTTTTATAACTTTTTTACGTGTATATTTTTTTTACGGTGTACGCGTTCTGTTAATGAAAAGTCTTGATTGTTGGAGGCGGCGCAACTTAGCGAGAACGCGTTGAAAAAAATGTTCGGATTGCCTCGGCAATGATCCGTTAAATAAGCTTTGATGGGGGATGGCTGAACGGTCGATGTGCTGAGTGGTGATAAAAAGCACCGGAGCTTTTCGACCCTTAAACGCTGTTTCGCACAAGTACTTGAAGCGGAACTTTCCGAATTTTTACATCATATTCTTTCTCAAAATGATTTTAAATCACCAGTTACTCGTTAAGGGATTATCGATTAGTATAAATGAACTGTCGTACTTCAAACTTTCAACTCAGTCCGTGGCTCGGGTTATCTTTTGCACGAACGATGATATCAGCAAAGAAGTCTAACAAAACTTTCTAATGATGCTGCAAAAAAAAATTACTGCTTAAACTAAATAATTGAAAGCGTATCGGTGATGCGACTGGATCAGTTATACGCTAAAAGAATGTGAACGGTGAGGTACGGAAAACAGGAACAGTCGACCAGAATTTGACTCTCCCCTGTTACTCCTCAACTGTTCTTTAAGCCTTACTTCCCCTTTCGTGCTTGAAGTTGATCTACATTGATCTGACCTTATTGACTCGCGCAACCAATAATAAGGTAATAGATTCGTAGTATTCAAACTGCGACTCACCCAAGTGCCAAGGGAAGTGTCAGTGACTGCGCCTGTCAGATGGAAATTTTCTTCACATTCTCTTCTATTGTAAGGATAATTTTCACAAACCGAGCATCAAAATATATCAGCTGCAAATGCGTATGATCTTAGTGCAGGATTCCCCAGCGCACCATATGATCGAGACGCCTCACAGCGGACGGCAAATTAAATTTGTATAATATAACAATTTCATATAAACGGTCTCATTGAATAGTCTTCGCCTTATAGCGAGGGGTTGCCGGTGGTTGGGGTGAGTGCCGCGCGGCAGCCTCGGTGACCATATTTCATGAATATAAAATCGAAACAATTTGCGCTGCTGGCGCCTGGGGTTGGCTGGCGCTCGAGCCACTCTACGGAGAAAGAAGGGGAAAAGAAATTTAGCTCGGCAGCGTGAGGGTGCAGATGAATAAAGACTTAAAAGTGAATATTCCTTGTGTATAACTCGCCTCAATTCGCACGTAAAACACCCCTCAGCGCGAGCCTCCGTAAAAAAAAGTTTATGCGCTGCACGAAATTGGATTAGGGTAATGAATCGTTCGACCCTTTCTAAATGTATGCGGAAGTAATGTTCGTGGTATTGCATTCTTTCTTCAAGTACAATTGTGGATTGCTAGGTTCGAAACTTACGTGGAGTTTCTGGTGTAAAATGTGAAAGTTGTAAAATGAATTTTAAAGTCAAATGCTTCACACTAGCTCAAATTGATATTGTATTTAAAATTTGTGAAGGAGAATGATAGAACATATTCGTGTATTTTCTTTTACGCTGCCATTTTTTTAGAAGTATTATTATACTATTCCTAATAAAGGTAGGTTGGCAGAAAATGTTTTTCGTTCGTGGCTCACAGAATGTTAGCAATCTTCTAATAGTAAATTCCTTGATCTAACATTGCAAAAATCTCCCCCCACCCGCGACCCGTTTGAACCAATGTAGAAGAGGAGAGAAATTCATGTTAAGCAAGCAAAAAGAAGTGAACAGTTAAAATTTTCCGCGCTAACGAGAGACAGAACTCATAAAAGTGGTAGAATTGCGAGGGAAATGTGCGTGGGCGAATAGTTTCTGAAAGCCGTGCCGGTTCTGCTTGTGTATTTCAGTAGCGACGGTAGAGGGTGAAACGCTGACGCTGTCGAAAGTAACCAGAAGCGAGATGGGCACCTACCTATGCATCGCCAGTAACGGAATACCGCCATCAGTCAGCAAACGGATGATGCTGCACGTGCACTGTGAGTACTGCCGCCCTAATATCGTTTCCCTAAGTACTTCCCGGAGAAATCTATCTCCGGAAGATTATCTCTTTATTCGGGGCCGGGCGTTCTGCTGATGCCGGGCGTTCAACCCACCGACCAGCTAACCCTATAAATCCTGTTGCTCTGGAAAAGATACCGCTCTTAGCTACTTGTTGGATTATTCCCTTAAACTACCCGGCCTCCGTTATATCAATTTTATTCCTCTCCTAATCGACCCGTAAAGCGTTTATCTTCCCGCGATGGTGAACGCATCTGCTGCAACTCCTTTCATGTTCTCTTAATTGCCCCCAATCTCGAATTACCTTAGTCGCTTTTCATATTCTCTTTGTCATAAATATTTATAATACTTTAGTGATACGCGTAATACTATAGACGCGTTTTTTGTTGAGGGTGATTGCTTTTGTTGCCATACCAATACTTCTATAGTGGGAAATATAGATTGTCGAGTAATTGGTGTTTCGAACAATATGACAGGGAAACAAATGTCTGGTTAGTAGAACATATGACGTGCTTCACAGCGATGCATAAAGTCGTGTCTTTGTGTGCGTGGAAATTGCAAACTTGGATTCATTTAATGTAGGATTTATCTTGTTATCAACTAATTGGCCTTCACATTGAATTGTGTAGCTGAAAGCGGAATTGTTATAACAAACATCGCATTAGTCATTGACAATAGTAAATCTTAATGGTACAATAGTAAATCATAGGCTATAAATTTCAAAAAATTACGAATATTCTCATTCCACATTAATCTGTAAAAATAAAAAAGTACAATATTTATATTTAGTTCCGAGCGGTTTATATTTCATGCCGCGTGGCAACAAGCGAGCAACAATGAGGGATAGAAAATGTCAATTCAAAAGCAAGCTAAGCCTGAAAGTATGCATAAC
Source organism: Ectemnius cavifrons (assembly GCA_964023945.1). Taxonomy (NCBI): domain Eukaryota; kingdom Metazoa; phylum Arthropoda; class Insecta; order Hymenoptera; family Crabronidae; genus Ectemnius; species Ectemnius cavifrons. The sequence goes on from OZ030379.1 coordinate 4,373,485, forward strand.
ACTTACTAGCAGAGCACATTTTCACTTCAATCGCCGTTCGCTTGAGCTCCCGGCAAGTTCGCGTCGGTGGTCTTATCCAGGAGGAGGATTTAAAAACGTGCCGCGCCAAGAGAATGGACGTAGAATAGACAGAGGGTAGAGGACGCGGCGGAGTGGTAAAGGGAAACGCAACACCGGCAACGACATCCCTTGCCTTCGAGATAGCCATCGTCTCCTGCTTTGCATAATTTCACCGCGCGGCAAAAGGAAACCCGCGCTCGCCTGGGCAGCGAGAGTGCGCGCGCGCGCGCGCATTGAAAAAAGAAAAGGAGTAGGAGGAAGAAGAAGCCGACAGAAAGAAAAGCAACTTGTAAGAAATATCCGAAGGAGAGCTGTCGGACGAGAGAGGAGCTTGAAAAGACGAGGGTGGGGGTGGAAAAAGCTACTGTATGAAGTGCAGCCAACGCTTAAACTGAAATCGTCAGAAGAGAAACAGTAGTACAAGTAAAATGCGTCGTAAGATAAGAGAACAGATCGATGTTGGCGCACCGAGGCGAAAGATAATGCTCGGTTCATGGGAGAAACATCTACGCAGCCAGACGTGACAGGGACGGAGGAGGAAAAAAGGATAACGGAATGATTCTCGAGTTGATACACATTAAGAAATCGCCTGATGAACATAAGTCTAAGGCCTGAATATCAGAGTTTACAATTAGAGTGAAAGGTGGAATGTCTTGGAAGCAGAAAGTCTCGTAAAAACAGAAACGAGCCAACCAGCAGACGAAACGGGAGTGAGGCTACCGGAAGTCCGTGGAAACAAAGTGAAGCAAAGCATGAATAAGAGCAAGGAAGGACACAGGGCCGTCCGACGAAGAAAGACTCGCAGCGAGGCTACGAAATGCGGTCGAGAAACGCTGACTAAGAAACTGCCTTGGTACAGCAAACCGCGGCAGCTAAGAAAGAGGATGATGAAGAAGAATATGTTAGCGTCAGGTGATTTAAAGAGAAGTCGAAGGTGAATGACCTGCAGCTATTTTGTCGAAAACTCTTTGCAACTACGGTGTGCGTATTAATTGGTAGTAGTACAGTATATCGAAACTGGCACTTGATCCAAAAACGGATGACTAACTTAAACTAAAAAGCCGTCCATTAAATGATGACCAATAACTGAACGTTCGGTGCCTTTGAATATCAGACTCCATTTCTACGAGAGTGGACAAAGCAACTATCTTTTTGATAAAAACTTCAGAGTTAGGCGAAGTAATTCTGGTATGAAATCACAAATATGAATTACATTTGAAAAATATGCAACATGGAATAATTCATGAACAATAAACCAAGCTGAAAATTAAAAATTTTAAATGCACAATAAAATATTCATATTACACAATCTGTATTTGCCATAAATGATTAAGCCTTTCAAGTAGTAATCTTGAATTGTGCACGACTATTTTTACCCCACATCTGACCATTCATTGACGTATTCCACTTGCACCAGATACCTATTTGATATAACAGGCAGAGATAATCATAGACATTACAGACAATAGGAGCGAGTTTTTCTTCATAAATGCATAATCAAATACTCATATTGCATACTAATATGTGTTTCCCACAAATGACTGATAATTAGCCTTTCAAGCCGCGACATTGAAATATGTACAAGTAGTCCTCGACTTGGTCTGACTATACATTGACCTACTTCACTTGCTCCAAAAATCTACTGAATAGTTGAATACATACAACGGGCACAGAGAATCATGGCATTACAAAGAACACGAGATCATCTGTACAAACAAGTTTTTCTCTATACATGCATAATAAAATAACTAATAATTAGTCAAGCAAAAACCTTAGAATATGTAAAAATATTTCTGGGCTTGGTCCGATCATTCGTTGACCTATTTCACTTGATCCAAGCACTTATTGGATAAAACAGCCAGAGAAAATCATAGTTATTACAAACAACACGAGATCATCTGTACTAACAAGTTTTTCTCTATGCATGCATAATAAAATGATTAATAATTTGCCAAAGAAAAACCTTAAAATATGTACAAGTATTTCTGGGCTTGGTCTGATCATTCGTTGACCTATTCCACTTGATCCAAGCACTTATTGGATAAAACAGCGAGAGAAAATCATAGATATTATAAACAAGATGAGATCATCTGTACAAGCAAGTTTCTCTCTATACATGCATAATAAAATGACTAATAATTTGCAAAAGAAAAACTTTAGAATATGTACAAGTATTTCTGGGCTTGGTCTGATCATTCGTTGACCTATTCCACTTGATCCAAGCACTTACTGGATAAAACAGCCAGAGAAAATCATAGATATTACAAACAAGATGAGATCATCTGTACAAGCATGTTTCTCTCTATACATGCATAATAAAATGATTAATAATTTGCCAAAGAAAAACTTTAGAATATGTACAAGTATTTCTGGGCTTGGTCTGATCATTCGTTGACCTATTTCACTTGATCCAAGCACTTACTGGATAAAACAGCCAGAGAAAATCATAGACATTACAAACAACACGAGATCACCCACACGAACAAGTTTTTCATCATATATCTAACAAACAAGTCCGACCAACCTGATAGAAGAGGGCTATCGGATGTTCACGTGCGGATGGTTGGATGTACTGTGAGTTTGGAGTATGTGCGGGCTAAGCCGCGGTTACGAGGCCCGCTCTCCGTGTCTTAGATTCAACTGAGAGGTAATTCTTCCCCGGAAATTGGATGTACGTACGCTCTCCCACGCCATGCTCTCGCACCTGCCCTCGAGCGATAAGATCGTGCGGGATAATCGAATTTCATTGAATACGCTTCGCGCCCACAGACCGTATAGACGATTGCGTCCGCGAGCGATTGCTTCGAAATTCAAGCGAACCCTTCCACACTCTGCCCTCTGCCAGCGACGACCGAATTCGGAAACCAGAGATAGCAGAGAGAGAGGGCAGAGAGAGTTGGAGAGCGAGTTGATAGCTGGTAGAGGAAGAGGCGACAATAACAGGATGAGGAGGAGGGTTGGATGAGGTAGATAGTAAGGGTGAGATGGTTCAGAGACCGAACGAGATCCACTCTGGTATCATGAAGTCTGATCCTACCTGGTATTTCAATGGCATTTACTATGGCCAAACATGAATTAGTAATTTCGAGAGTCTTTACCATTGTTTAAGACTTTGAGTGGCGATTGCTCAGCTTTTATTGAGGTGATAAATACAGCTGTCCTGCTGGTATTCTCTTAAAATTAAGATCTGTGTTCTTAATTAGTGTTTGCTGTTCTTCACAGTATACTTTGTATACTTATTATTTGTTACAGAGAATATAAAGTACGTTGAAATAGTGTTTATTATGCTTTCTATGACAATATTAATTTAACATTCATCTAAAGTCTGAACAAGACATAACAGATGAATAACTGTAAGTACTCCAATTTCACAACAAATACTTATCGATCGCTCATTAGTTTTATTCTACAGTAGTAGATAATAAAAATATTACTGGATAGCAAATGAAGAATTTTACGAGAAACGCAAAATATTTCCACGCGCTCATAGTCGGCTGGACAAATGGAGTAAGGAGGATAAAATATGTAATGCAAAACGGGTCTTTGGGTGGAAGTGCCCTTATTACGCATTCGGCAAAACATTTTAATGCCTGAATTCTCGCGTGCCGTGCACGTCTGCCGCAGTAATTTACAAGCGCGTACACATACTCTTCATTATGCGTGAACTTTGTCTAGCTATAATATATACCAGAAACAATACTCCAGTATTTATATATATATATGCAGATCATTCTAAATATTTCATCGGAGGCGAAAGATGGCTCGTAACGCTACACTGATAAGGAAATTTCGAAAAACATCATTTTCCTGGCGTTAGGAATTCCATTCAATCAAAACTGATTATTAGCATATTAATAGTTTTCACAGCAATGTTATTTAATATAAGAATTACATATAGGAATGGCGGAATATAAATACAGTTTTAATGCAGAATTTATTACCTTTCGTATGTCAGATATCCTTTAAAAGCCCAGTCTTATAAAATGAATGACTAATATTTGTCACAAATAGTACAAAAACTAAATCCGTGAAACTGATGAATATCACATTTCTTCTTATTTGATATATGCAAAAGAGTGCTCTTATGGGAATTTGTCTTCCTTTCATTTAGATAAGAAACGGGTGTCTCGTCGTGATAAGAAATAAGCCTGAGATGAACCAGGAATAAAATGAACCGAAACCTTCATGATGCAAAATTAAAAACTATTATACTACACTGACTTAGAGAACTACGTTCCATGATAAACCTTAGACATTTTTTCAACATCCATTTTCCAGAAGCTCATTACTACTGGACAAGATTCCTCTCCAAGACCAACATCCGATCGACATGACGAATTAACCACCCTCCAATTTCATTTCCGTATCCGTCATTTAATGAATCCTCCAAGTAAGCGCGCGCTCGTCCAAGTACGGAAAAAGCAAAAGCATATTTATCGTTGGCAAGTAATATCGCTCGAATTCCAATAAATCAAGCCGGCGTGTATTAAATCTCTGCCCATCGCACGTCGCCGAGGGGTGAAGTGGCGTTGGAGGGGGATGCTAAAAAGTTGCCCAGGGGTCGCAGGGGAGGAGCGTTGAAATTGAATGGCCTCACATCGAGACTTTAACTTTAACATATCCAGTTGCTATTCAGCCGACAAATGGTATTTACGCGCCTGTTACCTCGGGTAATATGTTGCACCGGCATAAACGGACGCAGGCCCGCGCACGCCACTCCCCTCTCTTTCTCTGCGAGGATAATAATGCCTCACACTCGTCGTGGCCGGTGCGTGTACATAAAACCGGATTAACAATCCCGTAGCAGTGAATAAAATATAAAGCGGAGCCGAATGTATGCGCGCACATATACAAGCAGATGACCCGGCTAATTTCCAATTCAGTATATTATTATCATCCGCTCGTTATTGCATGCTGGAGAGGCGAACGAGAGGGGGTCAGAGAAAGCCTGTTTAACCGGTACGGACTTTTGAATGCCGACGCTTGAATGGAGCTTGGTAATCCCTGTGAATACACTTGCGTCATCCTCTCCCTTTCACCCCCTCCCGGATCCCTTCGCCACCGCGCGTCTCGCACTTCATCTCTTTGATTGTTCTGTTATTTCACACGATTTGGTTGCTTCAGACTCCAGTTATTATTACCCTTCGCAGCACTCCCACTCCGGCTCATTCTCTTTGTTATTGTACTCGAGACAATGGCGCTGCTGGTCGTGGAAGGAAGAGCAAACGTTTAAACGATTAGAGGGTACAGTGTAGGTACGCGTCTCGCTCCGGCGACGTTTGTATAAACAAAATGATTAGGCGCTTGGTTTGACGGTTGTACATTTTATTCGTTTAACCCTCATTAAGGGAAGTTTGCTTGAATGTACACTTCTTGCTTGGAGGTTATCTCAAGGAGAATCGTACTTTGTTAAAGATATTTATTAATCATAAAAACGGTGGAAAGTTAGGGTGAGCTTGACAAATAGTCGCTGAGTGGTGTGAATGTTCTAGTAAAGATTTTATATTATATGTAATCTTTTACAATACAGAAATTTATATAGACAAAATGATTAGACTCTCAATTTGTCTAGTGTATATTTTATTCATTTAGTCCTCACTAAGGGAAGATCGCTTGAATATGCACTTCTTATTAGAAGGTAAACCTATCACACAAAGAATTATATTCTATTCAAGAAATTTATTAATCATAAGAATAGTGGAAACTCAAGATAAACTTAACGAATAATCGCTGAGTAGTGCGGGCATTACAGTAAAGATACATTTAATTTATAAATATGTTTCTATTTTAATTTTATACCTCGTAATTCGTTAGATGTTTAAAGTTGGAGACGAGGCTATTACAAGCACTACATACGCCTCTTTGCCATCAACGGGAAATTGTAGTCATAAAGCGTACACTCCGGAAGTACTTTCGAGTTTACGTTCCATTCTCCTCGATCATTGCAGTATACACATTTCAGTGGAGCAATCCGCGGCATTTACTAAGTTGAGCGGGCAAAATTGCAACCTCAAAAAAGGTACGCGCACGCGCACGCATGTGCAACAAAAATAACATCTGTAATTAATAGGAATTGCGCGGTTGCTTTGTGCCGCGAAGCTGTTTACGAGCAATAAATGTCCAAACAAATTGGTAGTTTATTCCCGCGGTGTCGCCGTACGTTTTTAAAAGGATTTAAATAAACATTGCACTGCAATTACAATGCGCCAGCACCGCCCATGGGGATTAAGAACAGACGGGAAAAACAAGGCATTCGTTGACTTTCCTTTGTGATCCTGGCAAATACTTTCGCTTTGGATAACAGAGAAAAATCAAGCGGTATAAACCGGTAAGAATATTTAAACACGTTATTTCGATCCTCGTAATTTGAAAGCCTTTGAATGAGACGCTTAATATTTACTTTCTCTTTGTAGTCGCGAAATGGCTTTTCTACAAAAGAAACGAATGTTTCGTACTAGTTTCAGTCTGAAAAAAACAGTTTACTTTACAAGCATAACCAATTACAGAATAACAAAATTGAGACACCCAATTAAAAATTCTATACTTAATTGTTGAAAGGTCGAAAGTCTTTCGCGCCAAAATTATACAGTTGTTTCCCGTCATTTTTCATCCTCTTTCGGAATAGTTTCTGGAACAGGCGATAAAAGTAGCCAGTATAAAACACGGGCCAATTGTGCCTTGATTCAGGGGTTCCGCAAAGAGAAGGCGTTTTAAAAGCGCTCTCGTGCAGCAAGTTGAACGCAGTGCAAATTTCACATACAGTAAAACGTACAATATGTTCCAGCCTCTGCTTAAAAGTGTACATACACGTGTTTTTTGGGAGTAGAGGGAAAGTGGGAGAGGAATGAAAAGCGAGCGAGAAAAACAGGAGTCGTGTAATAGTGAGTGGGAGTCGGTCAAATGTTAGAAGTTAATCTGTGCGAATCTAAATTAAGTCTGGCGAGTCAGCCGTACTAGATAGATAGCTGTTGGGCACGTTTCCCTCGGGAGCGACTGCTTCCACTTCCTTTTCTCCTACTCCCTTCCCACACTCTCCCTAATTTGGCCGCAGAAATATTTCGTGGATCGCCGGCACCAAGGGAGTTCATTTTTAGCCTTCAATCACACTCAAAGTAAGTCAGCAAAAGTATTAATCACTTATTGTAGAGAAAAGCCGAAGTTTTAATAGAAATTTCAAAACTAGAAAAAGCGAAATTGAGATTTATTTTTAAAGAAATGAGAAACAGAAGATGCACTTCAGTTATGCAATAGTCGCAAAAGTTAAAATATGTTACATACCAATTTAAATTAAACTTTGAAGAATTTAACGTCCAATAATTAAGTAACAACAAATGAAACCTGCAAATTTCAAATTATAAATACGTAATGAAATATTCATGTTACGCAACCTATTTTTGCCACAAATTATTAATAATTATCCTTACAAGCAGAAATTTTAAGTGATGTAAAAATATTTGTGCGCCTGGTCTGACCATTCATTGACCTATTCCACTTGCTCCAGTTACCTACTAAATACAACGGACAGAGAGAATCGCAAATATTGCGACCACCCCAGAATTACCAGGGCGACCGAGTTTTTCGAACTTGGGTGTGTTAACAGCACTCCTAATGCATTTATTTCACTAAGGGCTCTGTGTGGCGAAAGTTGATACCTTGAAAGTAAGTTTCTCCTATATAAAGTCGGCATCTGGCTCTTTATTGTCCGCCGAACTTCCCCAGTGAATTCAAAACTTTACCTCAAGCCTCAGCCCCTCATTGGGGATTCTTTTCAAGGTTAATCCGAGAAAATAGATTGAAATCTTTAAATAATAGAGACGACTAATTAGGAGAACGAATGTAATAGCGTTGTGAGGCGATAAAGTTCCATCGATTACAATCAAATCGATTACAGTTACCATTTTCTTTATTTTAACTATTTAACGGATAATACTTATATTCCAAACTTCAATAGTTTTTCATTCTACTTAACAAAGACCATATACAAAATAATATACTAAATAAATATTATCTACTGTCTGCATAATAAATGCGATACTTAAATCCATCTGGGAATCTGTTTACTTCCTGAAAGAGGATCATTATACATAGTACTGGTTCGTTCACGCAAATCCCACTTGCGAATCTCAGTTTTGTCCCAAGAAAAGCGACGGTCCTTTGAGTATTATTTGAAGGCTCGTGGAGGCCATTTAGCATTCCACGATATAACACAGTAGCCGGAATACAGCCCGAAGGGTCGCTGTAGGCGAGAGCATTAAAGCAATACTGCCGACAGTAATGATATTTAAATCAGGGATGAGGGTGGCAAGGCAGCCGAGAAACTGGTGGGAATGATGCGAGGATGAAAGGGCGAGGGAAGAGGGCGCGCGGATGCAGGCTGTTACGAGGAAAGTGCAAAGATCTGTCCCTTTGGCCGAAAAGCAGTGCGGGAATTCCACTAGCAGACGGGAACTCGCTCGCAGGAAACCGCAGTCCGTAGCCTGACCAGTCAACCCGGAAACCTATTACAGGATTTGCCCAAGGTTTTGCCACAGCAGCGCGGCAAACGTATTCCACCGGCACGATATTCCCTGACATGTTTAAAGTTCTGCCTGCTTCAGCCGCGGCATTACACCGGTATTTAAATGCCTCCCGGGATTCCACCGTTTCCCCAAATATTGCTGGTAATACCTTTCCGATCCGCTTGTCGAGATCTGTCCGCGATATCTCCGCTCTCATAGACTTGACTTCCTTTCTTACATCAATTTATCAGGTCGCCTTTAGTCCCGCACCTAGTAAATAGACTGAGGAAATTTGGTAAAATAAGGTGCAGATATATTCTCAAACACTGGCTGTTTGTAACATAAGAAACAGCATATATGTAATCTTTTGAATGGTTCTTATGTTCGTGACGAAGTAAATATATTCAATCGAATTGTTCTCTGCTAATTTCTTGTAGATAAATATTAATATTCTGCAAAAATATTCAAAGTTCATTAATAATAAATACTGAGTATTATTCTTACTCATTCCTTTATCAGAGCTAAAAAAACCTGAAATAACTGTTCATCAAACTTTCTCAAAATGGAATGAAACTCGAAATATCATCAAAACGAAATACTCTTCATTCTAAATGAATACAGGAATAAAGAATACCAGACCGGAACACCTTCTTCACTTTTCCCCTTTTATCAAACACCATAAACCTTCTTCACCATAATAACCCCTACTAAATGGTGAAGCAGACCATTGCCAAGGCCTTGACCACCCCAATCATTTTCCAGCATCAGAAGAACGCTAAGGGCCTCGGGGTTACAGGCTTTTCTGGCGAGAGCATTCTCGAAGTAATCTGTGTTTTATCTGGCGGCGACACGCACGGAGAATATCATTTTATTTGGGCGTGCGGAAACGATTTAAGAGCGCGGGTCCGCAGTAGGTAGATTGTGGGTGGTAGTCCCTTTAATCCGAAGGGAACGACTGGGAAAGACAAGAAAGCCGAAAGAGAGAGAGAGAGAGAGAGAAAGAGAGAAATGCACAGAGAAAGAGAGTATAAGAGGAGAGCGGCTTAAATGCTATGGGTGGTATTTTAGCTTAGAGGTAACTTGGCTGGCCACGAAGTAAATCATTTAAATTGGAGGAAAGAGAGAAATCCCAGCTAATAGGCTGCTGCCCCTCTTTCTCTTTCTCTTTCCCTCACTCTCGCTCTCTCTTTCTGTTTCTCTCTCTCTCTCACTCACTGTTTCTTCCTTCCTCCAACTCTCTTTCCCTCGAAGGATGGATCTGTATACGTGTGTGGTAATGGGTAGTACCGGTCCGATTGCAAGACCCATGAAATAAGCCTCTGAGGTGAAACATTGAAACACCCTAATAGGTTTCCGGGTCGGATGGTCAGAGGGCCAGGCTGCGCCGCGGTTTTACTGAAGGTGGCTATTCTCCACAATGAGCATGTACCTTGCGGTATCAAAGCTTGCCACAGTTTTAATATATTCCCCGTGCAGCACCCGTCGGTGCTCGCCTAGTTCCACTGGCAGTAGTAGCAGCCAGGCTGCACACTCCCAAAGCCCCAGGGAGCTTAACATTTTCTACTGAAAGGGAGCGTTCTCCCATCGAGAGACCTAAAGAGGAAACCGGCGTGGTTCTAGTCAAAGAATGCTCTCTTACTCGCCGCGATCGTCCTCCTCTTTTTCATGCTATTCTCTCCTCTCTTGAAATACGATTGGTACATTCATTTTGCATTCTCAACGGGGAATGTAACCTTGCGGGGAATTGAACAGTTACGGCCGTGCCGTACTTTCGGTGGAAAAGGGCTTCGAGTACTGTGGACTTACTTGAACTTTGTTAGCGTCTTGATGGATGATTTGGAGTTCGGTAGCTAAATTCCCCTTTCTGGATTTTACTGTATTCATCTTAGTAGTCTCGAAGAAAGTTCATTAGCTTGAGAAAGAAATTGGTACATCTTCGCTTTATGTAGAGGAAGTCGTTGTAATAAACTAATTCGAATTTTGGAGTGTTTCGTTACTGTTTTAGCAAACCATTTTCAATGTCTTCATTCGTAATTGAAATTTTGATTTTTAACTGTCTTATTTTTCGTTAATGTATCCACTTTGTTCGGGCTTCCTTATGATTAATATTCGAACAGATTGTTTTTATTAATAGTAACGATTCCGCATGCATAGACCTTCGACCGACGCAATGCTCGTCTCAAAAATGGCATTTCTATTTTGTAAAAATAAAAAATAGGTTAATGCTTCGACGGCTCAAGCACAAGGTTACATTTTCTGCACTAATGCTCGAACGGTCTAGAAAACGCAACGAATCGGGACAATGGCACACAGGCCTTTTGCTCCAAGTATTATCTTCCATTACAAAATCGCGAACAAATGCGTCTAACATACAAAAGTTATAAACATAAATCAGAGAAAAATCGAATTGAAAAAAAGCACGCTTGCCAGCGTCAGAAAAGACAGGTTGGCACTCAAAATTACAAGAATGCAGGCACGGCACACTTTCGCCCTGACGGGAGAGAAAAGAATTTCGGAAAAAGTAATTGCCAGTGAAAGCGGACGAGCGGGAGTAGTATGAGGCATAATTTAGTTAAGTGAAACCGGATTCTTGAATGGGCGCGCTGCTGAAACAAGTCTTTTATCCAGGGAGGATGCATTGTCGCGCGGTACTGGACCACACCGACCGAGTTTTTCTTATTCCCCTGGCTAATGCGGCACCAAGGCATGCAGTCCAATCCAAGGCAGTCTTTCTTCTTTAAAGCAAGCAATGTCATTCTAGTCTCCCTGGCGAGCGACCAGCGCATATAAGCCGCCTATTATCCTACACACTCACCGCGCTAATGTGAGTTCAACGGAGTGATGCTACTTTACTGATTACTTTACGCCCCAATGTATGGCGAGCTCCCGCCAAGCTAATTCGGAAACACGGAAATCGACAATTTGTTCCCTGACAGCTTTAACTATCAAACTCCGACAAATCAATTGGCAAATTAGTTATTGGTCACCAAAGAGTAACGGTGACGTGACCTGTTACTATATTGACATGGGCAACTGGCATTAATTAGCATCAGGGCGTGAAAGGTCATTTGTAGATCGATACGGAACACTTTTGCGTTTGACAGTTGAGTGAGTGACAGGAATACCATACTATTATTAGGCTAATGCTAATTCAGTCAATAATAGAGAGTATTATGTATAGGTTCGTATTAAACAGTGTATAACAAAGTTTTAATAAATATCAGATAATAAAGGTCGGTGTATTGTCCCGTAATATTAATTTCCTTTACTATTTATTTATTCTCATGAAAAGGGAATAACAATTTAATTAAAGGTAACTATTTTACAGAGTTAAAATTGAAAATAGAAAATCTTTATTGGGCATTTTTATAATTATATTCAATTATTTTCGGTCTATTCTACAAAAGTGCAACAATTTGTGAATTTCCTACTGGTTATTTCGATTTTTGTCGAAAAGAGTGCAGAAATTCGCAGAAACAAGCGTCCATTGTGCAGAATCATATAAGAGTTTGCCATTTAGCTGTGAAAATGTGTGGCGCATCATTTTTTTTGCACAGTAGTTAAAGCGTGAAACATGAACGGCAGTCAGAGCGTCCTTGTGGCTGGGACGTGTGTTCGAGCTAAAAATTATCGTTCCCATTGTTGTCTTTCATGCAGTCGAGGTGCCTTTTGCTCAGCGAGGCTTGCACGACTTCACGGGGAAACATTCTCGAATCATTCGCCAAAAATGCGACTGCTCAGCCAACCGGTAAACCGATTTGGACGAAGGCCTCGGCGCGCTTCTTCGTAAAGGGCATTCTTTCCATTCCACGAGTTCTCGCACTTATTAAACTTGCAATCCATTAATAAATGTTATTATTCCACTAAGATTGTCTACCTTTGTTTTATTATAAAGGACAATTAATTCATTTCAAAACCTTTACAAAATGACAAAATTGCTCTTTAACTTGTTACAATTCCCGAACGGGAGCACTAATTAACCAAATCGACAGTTTTGAAAAGCGCGATGTAATCTTTCGAAATCAAATCAAACGTTGGGAATTGGCAAAGAATCGTATTTTCGACACACAATGGTGAAATATAAAACGTATTATTCAACTCAGTGAAAATCTCTCTTTAACCGTGTCCCGTGTTTTTCAACAGAACTTATTTTTATAATTTCACACGGCTCTTAGTATATTACTAATTTCTACAACTCTTTCCTGTAACACATCATTTGATTGGAAACAATTATTTATACAATCTTCGTATCTAGCCACACTGAATTAAGGAGCACCCACAATTGCATAAATACTCCATCTAGAGTTCTTGCAAATAATCCAGGTCGCCCCAATTAATTCATCCGCAGCTCTAGCAGCCATCCATTTTCCTTGAATGCCCGGCGGTAACGCGCGGGAGATTTCCACTCGCAAATGTAAACTTATACATTCCTGCATTCTTGCCGGCGGTGGTTAATTGACTTGCAAGTGTATGCGGCTCGTTTGCCCCAAAGATTATTCCGGCTCGTCAGAGTTTCCACTCTTAGGCAGGCGGGTTTAAAGTTGCAGAAGGCAACGCCGCACCCATTAGCACTGACTTTAAACAGACGTAGAACGTGGCAGACTATCATCCAGCGAAATTTGAATGCACCCAAATAATGCACTCTTATACACAAACATTGATTAAAAATCTACAAATACTAGCAAAAAATAGCAATGAGTGGATAGTAAATAAAACAATAATTTCATTGGAAATATAAGCAGTAAGTTAAATAGCAACTAATACTATAATATGATTTTTATACTTATTCGTAATATTCTTCTTTTCCCTCTTAAATTTCCCTCTCGAACTGTGAAATCATTCGCATACTTAAATTCAGAATAAATAACCGTTCTCGCTTAACTTTACTTACTAATAAGTACAAGAATTTTACGATAGTACGCTTACGTGCACCTATATTAGTATACGTGTAAGCCGATCAACTCGCATAAAGGGTGCGCAATGTGATCGATATCCTGTTGAAGCATTATTACCAAATACCTGGCAAGCAGCAAGCAATCTCTCACAGGTCAACAAATTTCGGCGAACAAACCGTTAAAGTGGCGCGGAAGTCAGCTCGAAAGGCAGTAAACCCGGTTGAAATCCCAGCGGCTTTATTGCCCGATCATTTTTAACACGGTGAGCCTGCGGTGGATGTGGGTTAAGCCGAATTGGAGTAGGGCATTGATACGGGATTTCGAGTTTTGCGCTGTTCAAGAGCGATACAGTAATATAGACAGATTTAGAGGTCTTGTTCCGGTGGGAGGCAGGTTCCGAGGGAAGTACGCTACCAACGAAGCCCAGTTTCCAAGCAAAAGAACTGGCCAGAGGCTGCCTGTTAAAACGTAAGCAGCTCACAGAAAGCTTCTTACGATATTCGAAACGAAAGACACTCTGTCTCTGTGTAGTACTATCCGAGAGAGCGTTCGCCACTCGTCCATCCCATCTTCTTCCGCTCCATCTCCTCTTGCTCTCTTGCCGAATGACAGACTGTCAGTAATGCTACTGTTTCATTAGCATCGCAGCTGTATATACTCCGGCCGGCACCGTCAGCTCTGGCTAATGGCTTCCACAAAGGCAGAGAGCCCGAATACCACGGCAACTCAGCGCTGTAAGGCGATTGAATTCGGCAACCACTATAACACATTCCTCCCTTATACTTCCTGCCGCTTCCTTCCAGTCTCCTCATTATAAATATGGCTTTATCTTTCTGAAAATGTTTCTTCTTCCGCCGAGTATTTGTCATTAGACGAACATTGCGAATTTCAACGGGAGAGACCCTCTAGAAAATTTAACTAATGGATACCTCTTTGTGCTTCGAGTTCTAGCTGCGGTGTTGTTACTGAGTTTACTCTAAGTGGATCTAATATATTCAGATATTCGGCTGTCGGTAATCTGTTGTGTAGTGTAAATATATATTGCAACATAAATCGAAACATTATGGAAAATTATGCGTCGTAGGAACTGTTTGAGAGCGAAGGGTTAAAGTGCAATGGTGCTGTTAATTAATTTGTATGTTAATTTTTAAGGTAGATGGAGGAGCAACGAAGGCATATGGGAAAATAGTTTATAATCTCTAATTTGTTTAGTTATTTCTGTGCAACGCTTACTAAATGAGTTTGACAGTATTCAGTGAATAATTAGTCAGTATTATTACGAAAAGTGGTACTCCAAAACTAGAAGCTCTGTTTTATACTTCAAAACTGACCTAGAAAAATATAATTGAATAATTTGATTATACGGAATGCGGAGCAGCGAATGTACCATGCGAAGTAAACGTGTCTTCAACTTCGGTCAAAAGTATATCGAACGATTGGAAATTATAATTAGTGATATGGCGAGTTTCGTATTGCCAAAGTTTCGTATCATCCCGCATCGTGATAGAAGCACAGCATCGAAAATTCAAACTATAATCTATGCTTCGCCAAGTTTGAATGTGTGGATACAGTAATGTGCGTTGGTAGTTCAATATTTCGTGGCAAAATAGAATCACCGGGTCAAGAATATTCGATTTCCAAACTTGAGTATGTTCTATGAACTAAAACAGAAATCCATGTATTTGGGTTAACTTATAGGAATTTGATTATTTTTGTATATTCAAATCTGAATTTAATAATCATGAAATAGGTTGAACTATGTACTTATTCCTACTGAATGTAGAAAAACGCAGCCCTTCATTCCCAATATAAATGTTTATTATTCAAATATAAATTAATATGCTTACGTGTATTTCTATACGCGAATATCTTTATTCATCGAAACGTTTTATTCACTTGCTTAGAAATACTTGATTCACTTACGACTAACGTCATTAGATGCTTTTTCAATTTAATATACATATACTTCGAAAGAAAAAAAAATCACATATTTTCTCAGAAGAAGTTTCTCTAAACTAACAAAAACTAGAGCATACACTGAATACTAGAAGCAGTTCTTCAAAGCTTAACCAAAAATTCTCACAGATTTGACTTCGAATTCCATTGGAGCGCACATGTGTTTGCGGGCAAATGCGCGATTTGCGGTATAATTGAAAAGTGTTAATGAATTGCAAATGGATTGAGGTATTACGGGGGAAGCCGAAATCCTATAATCCCTTAATGCCCCGGAACATGCGCGCGCGTGCGCGCTCGCGCAATTAATTCGGAGTTATTTAGACGGCAATAAAGCAACAGTCAGTGATAGGTGTGGTGTAACAGCGAGAACCTAGCCAAACAGAGCCTGGACACATGAGTGCATTTAATCGTTTGTATCTGAATTATCCGTGCCGCCAGGCGTAACAATTAAATTGACCTATTAAGCATTCCTATACAGAGTGGCGCATAAAGCAGCTGTCAGTGAAAGTCTTTCACAGAATCACGCTCGTACATATACGAAAGTCAAGAAACTAATTCTTAAAGACGAATATCTACAAAAATATGTTTCAAAGATATTTGACTAATTGTAAAGCTGTAAACACTTATTTATTAACTAAACGCGGGATATTATATGTATTAGCGCCAAGGTGTTTAACACTTTGAAGGGTTTGTCGTTCCACATTTTATTGCTAAAATTACTAGAAACACAATTGGAAAAGGAATTGACAATGGAAATTATCGCGGTTGCCGATAAAAATTAGACGACATTGAGAGATATGTCATAATTTTCTCTTATATTGTCACAGCGCATGGAAAAAATATAATACAGCCTGACTCATACACCTGCTCATATGATTGAAGCGTCCTCTCTTCACACTGGCGCATTATTTTTTGCATCCCGTAGAGAGCTGTATATAAAACCACGTAATTTAACTTGTAATCATGCTTCTTGTGAACTCAAGTTCATTTCTACAAACACAGTATAAGATTTCTGTGCGACAAAGCATTTTGCAAAATCGTGAGTTTCAAAGAGTGAATCAAAATTTCAAGGAAATTCAGGTAGCTAAGTAGGATGATATATTTATGATAGAGATTCCTACATACATGTGGTGTCCAGTGTAACAGATTGAAGGTATCAAGACGATGTTGCATTGCTAATTATTTTGAGGTTAAGAAGTATCAATCGGAGTTGGTGATGAAACGGAAAACCAGAGTTGCCTTTCGATAAGAGAACTTTGAAGAACAGCACGACATTTATCTTAGAACTGTTTTACTAACAACATCCAAATCTCTTAACAATATTGTTTAACTAACTGTTTTCTAGGATATACTAAAATTTTGCCTTTAATATACATTTGTGTTTAGCAATATTATCACAGAATATGGTTGAAAGTGATTAATGACTGTGGCACGATAAATTACAGTTCATCCGATGGTCCAAGTGCCGAACCAGTTAGTCGGTGCGCCAACTGGAACTAATGTTACACTGGTCTGTATTGTGGAGGCGTCACCAAAGGCTATCAATTATTGGACAAAGGAATCCGGTGAGTGTCAGCAACTACTGTAAAATGACATTGCACCATTTGTTTCTTTAAATAGTACATACACGCATTTGCTCTTGAATATTTTCTTTTTTATTCAATATTATAGAGAAGACATAATAAAGTCATTACACAATTATGCTTTATAATATAAATATAAAGATTTATTATTTCATCAATAATTCTGAACATCGCATACATTTGTAATTCCTGTTTCAACCAAGTAATTCTAAGAAACTGCTACCACGCATGAAAATTTCTGTGCAACGAGTATAATAAACTGTGTGTTTCTGTCCGCAGGCGAGATGATCATAAGCAACAGCAAGTACTCGATGTCAGAGGAGAAGGTGTCAGAGTACAGCGTGCAGATGCGTCTGCTGATAATGAATCTACAGAAGCAGGACCTCGGTGGTTACAGGTGCATCTCGAAGAACTCCATTGGAGATGCGGAGGGCAGCATCCGTCTCTACGGTGAGTCCTCGGCACTCTCGCGCCACTTGCCACTGGCAAACGACGTGTCGATAAACACACGAACCAGCAGCCTGCCAACTTTCGTGCTTGAAGATCTCGAGGGCCGAAGGTAGAATAGGGTGCTGGCAATGCCTAGTGGGAGGGATGCTGGGAGAGAGTATCATCTCTCAGTCTCGTCAGAGTCCTTGTACGCCACTTGCTCTCGACTATTCAGCTCGCTATCCACTAGTTTCTATTGGCTTTTCCGGCGAACTCGGTCTCTGCCTGCTTCTCATTCTCCCCCGGTGACGCTCTCTCCCTGCAAATCACCTTTCTTCGCTTCCTATCTCTCCACAAATCCCCCACCCCCACCCCTTCCGCAACCCCCTCCCCCGCCGACCCCCTTTTCGCTCAGCATCACTAGAAATGCGCACGCCGGGCAATAAAATGTCAGTGCCACTTCAAACCCCACACTTGTTCGCGTACGACCATGCATATATTATCCCATACCAACCGGTCGCTCGCTCAAGTTTTAACAGGCGACAATTCAGCGGCGGATGAGCTGCCGCCAAAGACTTGATTTAGTGAGGAGGCGCGCGCGCGCGCGCGCGAAGGTAGAACCCACGAGACTTAAGCGGCAACTTTTGGAATAGCGAAAGTTTGCGGGCTTCGGTAACCGATACTCTGGATTATATCGGGAACCGGTCTCGTCTCACCCTGGCAAGTTTGTCTCCTTGGTAAGCAAGTTTCCACCGGACTTTTTGTATTAAATATTCTGTGGTCCAGTTGTTTAATTGAATGCCGTTCCTCCTTTCTTCGTGGGAAGAATTACTTTTCTTCGGCCAATTACAAGTCGTTGGTACTGAAGTTTGAATAGTTCGAACTGAGTGTTAATGATTTGTTCTGGTCTATAGAGGACTTTTCAAATATATTAAATTAAGTTTAACGAGAAGTAGTGTCGAAGTATATTCTATGAAGAATAGTATAACTTCATGTTATCGAGACTGCAATTACGAAGGATCAAGCAGCTTGTCATTTCCCTATGGAGATATTCAAGTAAAACGTATTCTGTAAACAGCATTGAAGTCAGGTACTGAAAATGTATTTCACTTTGACACGACAATTTTAAAAAGCTTGGTCTGTGTTGCAATTAAACGAATTACTCTTTTAAAGAGCGAGAAATCTCCTCAGATGGGGAGAGCATTCTACGTCTCCTTTAAAGACAGATGCGTTTATTTGTTTCTTGTGGAAAAAAAGCCTTTATAACATTAAAGCCCTTGCTCGCAAAGGTTCCACGAGTTCAGAACGTGTGAAACTCCTCAAACTAGAGCCCGTAAAAACTACCTTGGGATATCTCCACTAGTTTCTGAGAAAAACGGGGTAGTTCTACGTTAATCGCTAAAGTGACGCTACCCTTACACCACTTTCAACTGCTCCGCCACCATAGTTCAAAGTAGTGCTTTCTGTTTTCTAAAGTGCAAAAAAGATACGGCTTTTTGCGGACACCCTTTCAGTATTTTGGTGATTTTTACTTTTCCTCAAGTAATTTTTCCTACAGTTTTTAATTACTCTTTAAGTACTATAGTTGAAATATTAGATGAATCCCAATAAAAACTTAAGAAAAATGAAGGCTTTTCGCGTTCCAGTAAGTCGATATTCAAAGAATCAACACATTTTCTGTAACATAGAATCTTTGATGTTCGAATACCAAAAAAAATCTTGCAGTGATTAACGCTAATAATTTCGACAATATTACCGAAATAAAACGCGATCGGGTCAGACTCAATTGTGTAATACCCCATTTGCAACTGGCGGAGTCCGTGTAGCATTCATTGGTCCGATTATTTATTTACTTATTTGTCGTGTGATTGTCGGGGTATCATCGACATCGCGCGGAATAAAGTAAGCTAAACGTCCGCAATTATGTGCAGCATGGAACGGTCGTTTTCCTAATGACAATGGCAATTAGCATTGATTATTAATTTGAGCGGTGGAAACAGCGCGCGTTTCGTGTACACTCGGCGAAGCGCGCGCGAACCACCGACAATACACAAGGTAAGCGGATGGGTTATTTTTGCAAAATTGATAGTTATCTGCTATTTGGCCTGGCTTTAATCTGCCGGGCGATCTGAACTACTTATGTTACGATCTGATTCCCATTACACTTACAGCATTTGATAATCCGCCCTGTTGACTCTTTCACCGATTAATATTTCGCTACATCCGGAGGAACCGTGCAATAATCGGCTCTTTCGCAATTAGATAGGAAATATGAAAAGTTAAGATAATATTTATAGAATTATAAACGAAGATTTCAAACATTTTCGGTGCTTTATTTGATAAGGATGATTGCAAATGTATTGCTATCACGTTAATTAAGGTTATTGTAATATTTATTGTGATGCTCGGATAATATTGTTGCATTGTTTCAACTACTATTAACAATCGAACAACTAATTGTTGAAGATATGATTGTGTATAGTAATTTATTTGCTATCAACCATTCGAAATTCAAATATAATAAACTACGGAAGTTCACGCAAAATGAAACGTATTTGTGTCTATAAAAATAGAAATCACTTTTGAGAACTAAAAAGTACTCTTTCGAAACTATAACCTCTTTAATCTGTAACGTGCGAATGAACATCAATATTTCAATAAAGATCCGCAGTCTATAAATGATATCCGAACACGGAGAATCAGTATCGACTGTTGCAGCATTGGCGGGAGATTGATTTCCCGGCGAGGAGAAATTCCATAACTCAATAATTCAGGGGCATCCGTGTATCACGAGTTCTTCAAGGGCGTCTAGCAGTCGGGAAGAATGAGCTTACAAATTTTGACGTATGATATATCGACTTATGTAGAATATACGCTTATCCGGCGTCCGCCAGTAGCAGTGAGCGTGGCTCCTTTATCACCGGCTCGCGATTCGACAAGGGTGATTTGAAACTGACAAGCCAAGACTGGCGCACTGACGTTCTTTGTTAGAGGGCGCCGCTAGCTTTTTGTTCCGGGGAAATTGTACTTGAGGCTCAGAGAGAATGAGAGAGAATGAGAGAGAGAGAGAGAGAGAGAGAGAGAGAGAGAGAGCGGCATTAGAATGTCAGGCGGCTGAAGTTAATTAATGAGTCGAGCGAGGCTAGCGGCGCCAGCCTCGAAATGTTATTTCGAATTCCGCGTGAGGTTCACGCATTGACTAATTGCAAGTGCAGACCTACAAATGAGAAACGCTGGTGTGTATCAGCGCTCTCGGCCTCGCCGGCTCCGAACACCACCCGATTCCCTCTTCGAACCAGCTAAATTGATCGCCTTCATTTTTTGTTGCCCCGTGAATCCGACTGTTTGTTACTGTACCGTCGGATCCTCGATTCGTGAACCGCCTGGCTAAATGACCTACTGGTTATCGGGTTATCGGTAATTATAGAGAAAGAAACAAAGTCTTTTTTATTCCTTTCTAAAGGAATCGCAGTTTCTATAAACTTTGCAGTCTTCTTCAGCAACTTTCTTACGAGTTTCTTAACTTTTGATATTTTTGCAATGCAATCCGAAAGACCTCGTTTATTGTTGGTCAGCACGAATTTGGCAGTATTTATTTGGGAATCTAATAATTTTAGCAGACAGCTTTAACTGTTAAGCGCATTATGCTTCCAAGCATAATTCCGTTATTAAATTTAGTACGAGAAAATATGATTTAAAACATTAATAGTTAGAGAGGAATCTCTAATACAATATCGATGATTTGTACTACCAAATTATCACAGGTTTATTCGAGAAATCGTCTAACATCTTTCAAACTTTATGCTTATCCAAACTCTATCAAATAATCTGTCTAGCATTTCATCTCAAAATCATTGTAACAATCGTAAAAATATCTTTCACGGCTTCGGAATGTGTTATTGCGACCAAGTGTCCATAACATACACAATTCGTTTCACAAGCCGGTAATTTATCGTGCTAGCAGACAGTTTATCCGGGCGAGGCTGAAGTAAATAAAGATCTAATAGCAGATTGGAAATCCCAGGAAGTGGCGTTGTTGCAAGCTGGAAATATCGTGTGCGGTTATATTGCGCTTGGAATCGAACGAGCTGCAAAGACATTTATTAGAGGCTTACGTAAGGTGTGAACAGAGGAATTTCTAAGGGGAGAGGAGGGGAAAGAGAGTGTGGATGAGAGAGAAGAGGATTGGAAGAGGAGCTGCAAGGGAGAGAAAAGCCTGTCGACCCTCGTCGAGAGCGGGCATCGAGAATCCAAGATTTGGGGGATAGTCAGAGGTAGCGAGCGGCGCAATTAGTCACGCACGCCAGACTGGAATTTTCCAAAGTTTAGATGCAGGGCATCCCACTTCTCTCTGTCTTTCCCAGGGCGCATTCCTTAAACTTAAATTGTGTGTAAATTCTATTTCGGCGCCGAAGCACTGCTGTACTTAGCCCGCGCACCGCAAACATATGCCTTACATTTCGAAAACCAGTTTTGGCTATCTAAACAGGTTTTGAATAGGTTTTAGGCCTGGTTGTAATATTGTTGCCAATACTTTTTTGAATAGCTTAGTCCATTTATGTTCGATACAATTTATTATGAAAGAAAACTCAGCAGAGTATTAAAAGCATGGAATTTTGGTCTGTAAACTAATTAAAATCCTTGGCAATGTAATACAAATATTGCTGGAACTTCTTGATAATTTATTTTGAGGTTTATTTAATAAACTTATTATCATTCACTTTTTGGGATTTGTCGCTGTGCTCCTTTAAATCTTTAAGAATATCTTTGTTTTTAGTGAAATCTTACAGATCACATGGCCATTTTCAAAAAGTTTCGAAGATTTCATTAGTCTACTTTAAATTTAGCCAGTTTAGTAATTGGCTGATAAGTAACTTTCAGTGAGGCATTCGGTCTTTTGATAAGTCTATTGTATTCATTCCATATTTCGGATAAGGGATAAAGCCTGCATTGCCGAAGGAGATCTATATCTATAAACTAGGGAACCTCGACCCTCCAAGCTTGGGTTTATATTCCACTTATCCAGGCTTTCAGTGGAAAAGGGCCTGAAAAAAACTTGGAGCCATCAATGCATTGATTTCAACTGAAAAGAAACTTCCACTAACTTCGCCGAATCATAAAACCTTCTGATTTCGAAGTGCCAAATGAAATGTCAAATGCACAGAATTGCAAGAAAACGTATTTTATTATTAAATAGATTTTAAAGAAAAAATGTTCTATTACATTTCTGTTATTGCAAATATCGAAATTAAACTTGCAGAATACTTAATTCAAATTATGCACATGAATAAGTATGATTTCTGATTAGAAACTTATGCATGTAAGAAGAAAATTATCAAATTTTCCCCCGTTTTATTAATCTGCATGCATGTACGAGATATTTTAGGAAGAAAAAATCGCCTTAAATCGTTTTTTTTTCGTTGTTCCTTATATTAACAGAGATAGTAAACATACTATCAGTGAGACACAACAATGCGAACAATATTTACAAATTCATCCTTAACGAAAGCATTAATTAACATTCTGGTTCGACACAATACTGATTCGTGTCCACTCGCATCGATTACGGCTTACATCATCCACTCTTGGCTTTGACAGACTGCTAGACTCTTGACAAAGGGGTAAATGACACCCTCCCTTTGATTCCATACTTCACACATTCACACTCGCATTGTCATCCGATACTTACAATCGGTTTCGATTCTCGCACCACGCACTTATTCTCGTACTGATGCTCGCAGTCCTACAGTTTCTACGACATGTGTTAAAAATTAGTTGGTATTAAATAGCTCATCGGAAGTGTCTTACTTTTTGTGTCGCATCGTTTATGCTTTCACTGCGGTCACCAGAAAATCCGCTTCTTATTTGCTCTGCTCTCGTGGATAATCCACTTTGCGAGGGAAAAGTTAGAGCGTAGAGCAGGGCAACTGGCTTACGTCCTCTAAGATGGTAGATATAAAACGACAGAGTACTCCCTTTTATTTTTCTTTCGAGTTATAGTTACTGTTATTAATTGTAAGCGCTGGCTTGTGATAATAGATAATCAATGAATGATAATAGTATCAAGGACATGATGCTATAAAAATATATTCTTAAGAGTTGGGTTGATGTTTATTTGAGAAAATGTTAAATTAACACTAAGCCTACCAATTACCAGTCAAACTAACCGATTTCAATGGGAAAGTACAGATATAAAAAAAGTATTGTTAGACTTTCAACTTTTCAATTACAATAGCAGATGGTCTATTTTGGTTTTCGTTTTGTATTACACTATCAATTAAAATGATCAAATCGATTACCAATCACTAAGATAGCAAACACACCTTACTTCATTCGTTATATATGGTATCAAAATTCCGAATCAAAATTCTACAATTTTCTATCCATCATTCAAATATCCTCCATTTCCCAATTACAGACTATTCCCATTGTTAGGAAAATATCAAATATCAAACTAGAAAAATCTCAATGTATCGAAAAAGTCACATTGTCTAGCTTGCGATTGAAAATCGGTAACACGAGGAGTCGTATCCAATAACGTGTGTGAGGCTTATTCAATTAATGCGATCCATCGTACGAGTACGGAGGACTTAGAAGAAAAAAAGGGGAGGAAGAATGAAAGGCGGAGATCGACGAGGAGGAAAAAAAAAGCAGGCAGTGTGGCGGAGGGATGCTCGCGATCACGATAGGAGCATGCTCGGAAACGACGTAACAAGTGGTATAAATCGAGTTAAGTTTGGAGAGGAGAGAGACGATGAGCGCGCGCGCGCGCGCGACGCTGGTAGTACACGCAGTGCATTATCAGTAAAGCGTGCTGCTTGCACTCGCCGCTATCCTTAATGATGGAAATTTTATCGCGTGGCCCCATGTAAACTAACAGATCGTCCGCATGTATTATATAGCGTGCAGGGGGAGCGTGGGAGGCAGCTCGCCGCTTTCACGGGGGTATGAACTACAAGGGTGTCCCGACGCGCGCCCGGCATGCTCTAACTTCTCGTTGAAGTCACGCGATCAGATAAGCTGCGGGGGATTAACCGTTAAACCGATGCTTTAAAACGGAGCGTGAAGAGGACAGACAAGAGGAAAAAGAACGTCGAGCGATCTACTGGGTGACCCTTCAATAGCACCGCGCCCCGTTATCGTATTTACGCTCACTTTGATCGTCCTACTGTTTCGGACGTTTCTACCTTCAAAGGTTTCGATTATTTGAGATGTATTCGTAAAACACGAAAGATAATTGGTTAATTAAATGAAAGCCACTTTAATCTTCTTACAAGAGAATATTAATATGAATTCTTTTCCTGCTTTATTGCTTTACTCTCATTCGGTCAATTATTTGTTAATTGACATAGGAAAAAGTCGTAAATAATTTATTTGAAATATGACAAAATAGTATAATAGCATGTCCCTCAAATCCACAATAGGAACATAAAATTCTCTGATTAATTTGCATGCCACTAAATTCTTGAACGGTGTATAAACATACACTAAAATAATAATGACCTCTATGTCGCAAAAAATATTTTTAACACGTGAGAGGCATAAACATTCTGATCTACAAATATCGAGGAAATAATTAAAGTTATTCCAATCGACAAAGAAAAAGAAGTGGACCATTTGGTATGCTATCTTGAAAGGACACCCTATGTAGGAAGTATAATGGTATCGCTCGGGGTGGTAAGTGGAGCAGGCACGGGATGTTGGGGTGGTAAGCAGGGGTGAAGCGCAGGAAGGGGTATCCAGAGGTAGCAGGGTGGAGAGGAGGAGATGGGAGGACAGTGGCGAGATGTTGGCACATCACGTCAAGGGCTAAAAGTCCGCGAAACAATATCCAACCGAGGCCATCCAACCGCTACATCTCTCTTCCTTTTTTCTCCGTGGCCATCCACCCCTTTAGCCAGGCCGCTCTCCCACTCTCTTTCTTCCTCTCCCACTCTCTTCCTACTGTCGAATCTACTTTTTTTTCTGCTTACTCCCACCCGTCCACCACCACCACCATCACCGCCACCCCCTTCCTCGCTTCCGTCGTCGTTCACGCTCTCGCTTCCGCCCGCCACGCCGGCTCCCTTTTGACTTCTTCTGTTCCGTATTAGTTATCGTTTATCAGGGCCGGGCCAGACAAAACGCGCCGCAGGGAATTGGGTGAGCCATCTGTTGCCAGACATGATCGATAAAAGTCCGCCAAGTGCTATCAGTGCTAAACTGCTATTTCGACGAGCTGCCGCACGTTCTGCCCTTTCGCTCCCTTCCCCCCACTTGCCACCCCCTCCGCGCCCACACCCACAGCCACCACCCCCGCTTCCTTTTTTTCTTGACGCTACACTCGCTTTCCCACCTTCTTCCTCTATTTCTTCTAAGCGCTTCCCACCCCCTTCGCTTCCCACCACCCCTCGCTGGTAGTCTTCGTAGCTATATAGCGCCGGCACCAAACAACATCTGCTTCCTACCGAAACTGCTTTGGCCAGCACCATGGCTAATAAAATTAATTTGTCTTACGCGGTACACCTGTTATGGCTGATCCTACCCCCCACCCCCCTTGCAAACCCCATAAGGGATGTAGTCCCTTACGGTCGCTTCAGTTCTCCTGATAATTGATACTAATATCGCTAGCTGCTCGACTCTAGGAGTTGGTAATATGATTTTGTGGTGGTGTCCAGCGAACTTGTTTGGCTGTGATGAGAGTTTCCCGTAATGACGAGTGTAGGTGTGATTTAGTGGATGTGGGAAGATGGAAGGTAGTGTCAGGGGATGTGGAAGCACGGAAGTATTTGTTTGAGCAAGGTTACATATTATTTTGGGGTATATAGTTATTTCGGTTTTGTGAAATGGAGTTCTGTGGTGCCTCTTCTTTTTTGTTAAGGGTTGGCGCTTTGGAAGTTATACGTATAAGTTTGTAATTTATCTCGAAGAAAGATAAGAATTTATTTCGAATTTCATGTAATTCAAACGGGACAATGTAATTCGACGTTTTGCAATTGTCTCTTTGCTATTGATTTTCTTCTTATATAAAACTATTTTTCGAAGATATGTGATAAGTAAGAAATGATGAGTGCTATCTTACGAGAGGAAGGGGTGTGGCGAAACTAGCACTTCTCGACCCTTTCCAATTTCTGGAGTGTCTGTTCAGCAACATATGTCCTCATACGCTGCTGAGAGGAAAGCCTGTACCTCTTCCAGTAACTGCGCCGAGCGATTCTTGACCGTCTTCATGGTGCGAGCGAATTTCTCACTTTGTTTATTAGTCAAACAGGCATTTCAAGGATTCCGTTATTATAATATTTAAAGTGCTATGAAAATAACTATTTCGTTAGGCGGATTATATTTTTTTGTAACATTACGTGATTGAATCTTTTATTAGAATAATTGCGATATTTTATCAGAATTTATTGTTTAAGGTACAGAAAATAAGTTGTTTTTTTTGTAGCAGTAGTCCTTTTTATTCTGTTCTGAACAGAAATGTTTTGAGAGCACACATTCAAAAAATGGTGTGATGCATCCAGTTTTTATATATATGTGTCGTTGCTAAATTATAAAGGAAAATCTACTAAAATGCATACTTCCTTAAGCAACCGCTCTTTTCTTCTCATAATATTGTTGGAAGTATTTTAATACCCGGTTTGCCCTAAAGGAACTAGTTACGAAATATACGCGATATTAGATTCAGGGCAACTTGTCTGGACTTCGTGGACGAGTAAATTCTACACGTTAATGCACAGAAATTTTTCTTGGCAATTTCTTGATAAAATTTGCCTTCGGCAACGCTAAAATCTTATCGCATGAGACAGAATATGATTGAGATTTGCAAAGTTGCATATAAACACGTGAATTTATTTAATGACTATGTTCCCGTGTAAGATAATAAATTTGAAATGTTGCATTATTATCACACATTAAATAAATTATATGTTACACAAGCTCTAAAGAAAGCTAGCTGCTATACAATATAATAAAAGGTTTGCCGTTTTTCAATCGAAGTCCAATTCAAGTTCAAAATTTTTCACCTCGTAAAACTGAAGTTTTTCAAATCTAGTGCAATTTGTTTTTCTTATAATATAATAAATTGAACAGGTCTGTTTCATCTTTAACAATACTTTACAATCTACATTTGAATAATTTGTAAATTGTCTTCCAATTAGTACGAATCCGTCAATGATTTTCTGGGAGTATGTAAGCCCTATCGTGACTTACTCAATAAACAATAACATCAGCGTCGTACGAATCATGCCAGTTGCAATACTGCAATGGAACGCCTGCTTTCCGGGTATTCCCGAAAGAAACAATTTGTCCGGCAGCGGAAATTCCGAGCCGGAAGGGATAGCATTTGTTTCGGGTGAAAAAAAAATGGTCGGCGTGGCGCTCCTTGTCAAGAAAATGCGGAAGGAATCCCGAAATCCCTAGTTCCTATTCGACAGGAATCCACGTGGCAGGCCAATGTGGAATTGGGTGCTCTCCCTCATACAATTCGCACGGAAACCAACCAGTCGTGCCAAAGACTCTCTGCTACTGGTTTTCCTGGTATTGTAACATACAATTTCGTCCTGCTGAAAATTGGCAAGCGCAATCTTGTTACACCTTCTGTTCTATCAGCCTGGCATCGTAATCGGTAATGTCATTAACATAAAAGAAATTTCTATTTACGAACTTGATCTGTGATCAACGAAATTGAGTCGTGCGATGTAACTAAAAATTCTATTAGTAAGTTTTATTTGTAGTCAAACATGATACACTAAAGAAAGTTTTTCATATTTCAAGACAAATCGTCAATCATGGAAAGTAGCTAGTTTTTTTTTCTATACACATATGTTTATTGTTATTTCTACTATAAGGGTAATAGCTACATACTTTCGATTATTATATCGCACACAACATAAGTATTTTTCTATAACAAACAACCCCAAATAATAAAATAATTCGCACAGTCAATTATCACATAGTAGACACTATGCCAGCATTTACATTGGCTACAACTTTTACGGTCCCACATTTCCATTAAATACATAAACGTGAATTTAATTTATCTATCTAAACTAGCTCACTGCGAAGCCGATCGAAATTGCCAGCATTAATAGCCAACACTTCCCGAAGCGGACTCCTTTCGGAGACGTGGAAGAGGCGGAAATATATATGCAAAGTCATGCTACAAATTTAATATCCCATGTAACTAGTTGCAGGCAATAGCTCGTGGAGATGTGCCGTGTACCATGGCTAGAGCAGTGGGAGTAAGAGGCGGCGGGGGTGGGTGATAGCAACGTGCACACCGATACACCTATAAATTGAATTCACTACAGGAATTCCTCGTCAAAGTGGAATTCTTGTTTCCTCTTTTCGTGGAAAAGAGAGCCGGCTGCAAGCTCGCCGGAGGTACGCCCGGCATACATAGGGTGACGTAGAGCGTGAAAATGCTACCCTCTTCGGGACTTCCCTATCGTTTCCATCAAAGGGCAGCTCATGCGGAAAGAAAATGATATCCACCGCCACTTAAACTCCTGCCATCATTACTAGTTAAATATCGCGCGGCTAACTTTCCTCGGTTCCTTTCTTCCATGTAGATCGGAACTCGGTGCACTTCCATTCAACGGGATTTCCTTTAATTGAGCTGAGATATTATTCGAGACGATGTATCAGCGTTACAATAGAATGTCTGATCTTGTTAATTTAGGAAAACTAGGAAGGCTAGTTTTAAGCTCTGTTGAATGATCCTAATTAGGTAGTTCTTGATTTTTATACATGGGTATTGAAATATTACTAGTTCGCAGATTTTTATGTACCTATTATAATTTCGTGAATGGATGTTCGATTCTTGTTTAAGAAGATATAGTTCTATTTAGCGAGAAGAGCTTTCTTAAGACTATTTTTTCTAAACACACTGAGTGTACGAGCACTTTTTTTTATCCACAGTATTAATAACTTCAATGTTATGCCACATCAATCTTAATTGAATACAGCGGAACTGTAAATGAAACAGTACACAATAAACTCCATGAAGTCACCTTTTGCTTTCATACTTCTTCCACGTTATTCCAATAAAATAAATAGCCACATCACTTTGATATTCCTCGGTCAAAGGAATAATTCACATTTATTATTGCAAGTAGCATTTTGCGCGATTGCAACGATGTGCAAGTGGAACAGCAACTGCAATGACACAGTAAAAACGACTGCATGGGAGTGCCTTCGGGCGGTGCTCTTTTTACCGAGAATACAATGAAGCGTTTCGTCGATTCCCGCTCGCATTTGAGAATCAAGTGTCACGCTCGGAAATTGCGTTAACTCGAAATTTTCAATACACTCGAGTATATGTTCATACGCGTATGCGGAGAAATGTCACCGGGAGGACGCGGAGTAAACCACCGCACAGCTTGGAGGGTTTCGGTTGTTGAACATCGGTGCTTTCTGAACGCGCGCGCGCGCGCGCGCCCAATGGAAAGCAATTAAAAGAAGTTTTGCTCTATGGAGCGCGGCCAGCATTGCGTAAACTCTTTAATTGCTTTCGAGCTTTCCCATGTACCGCCACGCCATTTTTAACACTAACACAATTTGCCTGCTGACCCCGATCTCGATTTAACGGCTTGGTCTGCCCTTTACGCGCTGCGTTCCCACTTTCCTGCATTGTTTGGCGTCGTGGTTAAGTGTATTAATGGACATTTGATATTCGATATTAAAAGTCAGTGTTAATTGGAATTCGCGAAGACACCGGTACTCTTAAATACTGCAATATTAGTACACTTTCAAAAGATTCGTCCAAACATATGTAGAAGGGGATGTGTTTTTATTAGACTTATTAGTACGTCTAAAAATAAACAATGGTATCACAGAAACATTCACGGTATATCGTATAAATAAGACACTATTTTTTAACATCCGTGTTTGTCCAACTTGACACTGAAATAACTATTAGAATCATTTGTTATTTCAATGATGAAATTATTAGTGCGACAGAATAATTATTTTCTTTCCAACTTTGTTTCATCCTTTGTTATCATATCACCACTGTGTATATAACACCTGTACTTACTCGTTACAGTTTCCTCGTTTCCCCAACTCGTTACCTTAAGACAGAAATAAAAAGCACCATAACAAGCTGGAAATAAGATCCCCTTCACTTCCAGGTAGACTAGAAGATCTCGGCATAAAAGGCTACACTTCGAAGCAAGCAGGCTGATTATCTTTTAGCACAACGCTGAGACTGTACTTTCGAATCTTTAGATTTACAAGGGGTGCTTGTCAGAACTGGAACATCAATTAGGCTGAAAAAATTTGTAGACGTACGGTTCGACTCCCTAAATGAAACCCTATAACACTTTTTCAGAATGCGTCTTGGTTGTGGAGAAGAAAAATGGTGAAGATCGGTTATACGGTGTGTATAACCGATAATTACTTTTTAGGCATGTCTGTAAGAACTGCTCCGACCTTTGTGCCATCTTGGTACGCGAGAATTTGTTAATAATATAAAGGTTATAAACTACATGATCGATCTACACCAATTTTTTTCTCGTCAACCAAGGCACATTGTGAAAAAGTATTATAGGATTTTTTGTACGGGGATCGAACTGTACTTCCACAATTTTTTTCAGCCCAATTGGTGTTCTAGTCCAGACTATACGTTAATAACACGAGGGTACACTATCAACCGATTTTCGCAAATTTTATTCTCGTCAACCAAGGCACATTCTGAAAAAGTATTATAGGATTTCGTGTAGGGGATCGAACTGTACTTCCACTATTTTTTTCATCCCAATTGGTGTTCCACTCTTTACAAGCACCCCTTGTTAGTCGCAAAACTGTATCACGATACTCGGCTAGTTTTAATAAGCCGTATCTTCCATAACGATCGTATTACTATAGGAATCGAAGAAAAGCATAAGTATGAGATAACGAAGACTTATTTATTTGGACTGCTCAGATATGGAGCTGCCAAAGCACTCGAAGAAAATAGGCGAGCGCCGGAAGGACGAGGATGGTCCACATTCGATGAACGAAGGGGATCAGAGGCTAAACCACGTGTACCAAGGCTCGCTGAGAGAGACAGGATCGACCTCAGTGCCATCGTTGGGCGGTGAGGATGCGGCGGCATCAATATCGCCGGCCTTCCTGCCGCCGACAGTTTGCATCCTTCTGATATCTTCTTGCCACCTGTTTGCTATCACCTAAACCGTGCAAGGCACCAGCCAAGCGTAAGCCACGTGTCTATTTCGATCTGAGCTCACATAGCCAATAGCCTCTTGCCAGCTATTATCGCGCCTCCTCTACTTATCACGTGACTGCCAGGTACGCTTCAAGTGATTTTTAAGTTAAGTGATTAACTGACATTCGGAGAGAGTGACTGTGGAACGGTGTTTATCTGTTTATACTGATTTCATGATCCTTTCAATCGATCGAGACGATTGTTTCAGTCTTGAAAGTTTGCTCGTTACGTGTTTGTATGTGTATTTGTCACTTTTGTGGGCGTGGCGCACACGGTAGTGTGACACTTTTGTGTTTAATGAGAGTTCTGTACTGCATTCAGTAGATGTAAACAGTAAAAATCGCAAGAGTTATTAGCAATAATTAATGTAAGAGTTTTCGGACCGAACAATTGGGCTTTGAAACTAACAAGTGACGTGTCAAACATATCTTCGTCATTGTTAATTACCCTCATTATTAATTACCCCTGTGTTGTGCACTTTTCATTGAGATTCGAACGATTTATTTATACCAAATCTGACATAACTTTTAGCGTGTAATATTTATATATTCAGAAAAATGCTAAAGGTATTTGAACGATTTTTCGTAATTAGCTACTGTTTTTAATCATCGATGTATCTCCTTGCAAGAGTACCTAAACGAAGGAGGAAGAACAAGGCTTTCGAATTTTCCATTGTCCTAAATGAAGTAGCCCTGTTATCCAAGACAACGCACAATGCTGGAATGTTTTGAACTTGGCTCGTATCACGGGAAGCTTGCTTCTTGACTTCGCATCTTGGTAACATGCAAATGACACGTCCTTCGCCTTCCCCATACCACGCGCTGGGTATCAACAGTTCCTCGTAGCTTTGTGCTCGCTCAGCCTGAAATGGCGATGATAAATTCCTGGGGTCAATTATTTCGAGGGCGACACGAGTTCAGCATCTGCCGGTGTCGCCGGTGTCCTCGCCGCGGAGCTTCATAGGGAAATTGGTACTCTGAAACTGACATTAGCGTGTGCCGCCGACACGGTTACGATAGCAACAAGTAAATTCATTTCAAGATTGTGTCCCAGACATCTTCAGACTACTCTCCGGATCATGCGAGTATAACTTTTGATATGAACAGACTTTCTTTTTAACCATGCGCAGAATTCATTCAAATAAAGTACACGATTTCGAGACTTAATATTATTTTAAAGAAGACTTTCGTGTACGACACGTTTGCACAAAATCGAGAAGAGGAAATTTCATGAAACTCTTCCTGATGAATAGTGAATTTTACGTTATTCATTTTTGTAATGGAGTTACTTTAGGCTGCTACTTTTATTTATCAAAAATCAATATAATACAATTTCAGTCGTGGTATAAACTAAATAAGCTTTTTTTTTTTATCTACCACCAGTATAACATCATTTCCAAGTAGTTAATTCATTACTAACAGAATTACTCCCCAAAACCTCGATGTCATATATCAAGGTTAATAAATAATCATCGCTCCGACCCACACTTCGTTTTCCCACATCAATCAATTAGACACACGTATCCGTAGCATCTCGAAGTGGACTACATTTCCCAACAAGAGCAAAAGAACTGCAAAAAAAAACCTCTATCCGATAGGGTGGCATCGGGAGATAAAAAAAAAGCCGACTCCCTTTTATCCGTGTATCCCGATTTACTAGTATATTTCCATTTTATTCCCGACCAGAGTACACGTTACGGCACCGAGTGGGTTGCGCGCGCGGGTATACGACGACGATGATGGAAACATGAGTATCGTCGATGGATTTGCATAGAGCGGCGGAGGCCGATCTTGCAGCAGGATCGGTGGGGCGCCGAGCGTGGCCGGGATAAAAATTAATATGCATTTCAAGCGGAGAGGAAAGTATCGGAGAAATGTAACAAACGGGTAATGAAGGAGGATCGCTTCGGCAGTTGTCCCGGCGTCGACGGCGCTGTCGAACGCGTGCGCCCCCGACATGTCTCGGTGTCTGTCGGTGGCCGATTGTCTGTCCTGTCGTGTCTCCTAGGCTTAACGAGATATCTCGTTAGCGAGCCTGGATGGCTCGCTGGCATTGCATGCGCGCTCCAAAACCGATCCTCCACCTGTCTCCCGTCGATCGCCGACGCTCCCGTCCTCTTGCCCTCTCGGCGTCCTCGAATTATTAAGCGGCCACCACTCCCTTTCTTTTCAGCCGATGCCGAGCCAAGCAGTCGATCCTCTTCCGGTTCGCCTCTCGACGAGTACACGCGCCACGAGAGGATATCGGTTTCTCGCGCGAGTGCCGAGCCCAGGAGGCCGAAAAGCAGCGTCGGTTTAACCGAGCGATACCGAGTTAACCAGTTATCGTTAAATGCTCATCCTCTTCCAGTTAGCTCGAGCCGCCCATGAAAACTCAGCTTGTAATTGCTGGTATTGCTCCCTCCCTCCCTCCCTCGTTTTCCTTTTCACAGACTAATCAATATGATTTTTTTTATCGTTTAATCGCTGGTTTCCCAAACGGAGTGCCTAAGCTTTTCGATTTTGATTAAATGATCGGTGTTCCTACGTTGCCGAGTCGTTAACATTCCATCCTGTAAACTTTAAGCTGTGAAGTCAAGGCAAACATACTTTGCTTTTTGAAAATACATAGTGTTTTATACGTGTTTAAATATATTTTAGTCGGATTACCTATTCCATCAGTGTAATTGATACATTACTCGGAGCGAATTTAAAAATTATTAATTAAACATTCGTCACTTATTCCGAATTTCTTATATTAATCGAAATCAACTTATATTATTTCAAATCCCACATTATTCCACAAAGAAATCTTCCAAATCTTCAATTATATAATTAACATGAAACAAAACATATTCAAAACATCTGCATTAAAATTCCTATTAACGAAGTGTGCAATATTCGTAAAAGTACCTATAATTTTAATATTATGTATGGGAAGCAAGGGTTGCTAAGAGAAAGAGGGCAAGTAGAAGGAATCGGGGGGCGGAAAGGTCCAATTAAAATGTCTGCCTCGCTCTCGCGTCAGCGGGTAAATATTGGTATTCGTATAGGTTCCTGTATATTGGAAACCACACGCTTTGCCCCAAGTTAGCCCCGGTTAGATCCTAACGCAATAACAGCACCCTTACATAGTTCCCATTGCTGCGTCCAGCATCTATCGTCTTCCAGGCACCCGCCACCCTTCTCCCACCCTTCTCCCCTTCCACCTTCTTCATTTCGATCCGTAAACTGTGTTCAGCTACTCATTTATGTAGCACAACAAATTTCACCGAAGACTAACTACATGATCCTATTCTCCTCCTGTGAACTTTCCTGTTCTGCCGTGCACACTGCGCTACCCTCGAAATGCGTTCCGTTATTAAAGTTTTGGAAGTCCTACTATATTCTGTAAATTCGAATTGCTCTATCTCGGTCTCGTGTTGAACTTTTGATGGCTTTGACTTATTTTCCTACTGTATTAGCGATTTTGCGTGAGACGTGTTTGTATTGGTTTATGGTAAGTTATTTGTTGATCCTATTGGGGCATAATTCGTGGAGTTTTGTATTTGAGTCATCGTAAATAAATGATATATGCCGAATTAGATGTGCAAAGTATATCGTTTCAACTAGATAAAGAGTAGATCACCAAAAAATTGTATTTGTTTATATTTTTAAAAGAAAAAATTGATTAAAAGAGAAATTAATTATTTGACACTGTTAAGTTGTTAGTCTGCAAACGATGTTTGGAAATATTCATTTAGCATTTTAATGCAGTCTCGGACTTATATCTCAGCGTAGATATGATTTCATTAGTATCATTCATATTCCCATAAACAAAATCGGTACACCGTATCCTCTATCAGCTAACCAAATTCCGTTTATTGAATACGGGCAGATAAAGTGCGCTCCGCTGATCGAAAGTAAATGCAATAAAATTCTTTTTAATGGTACCGCGGTCCCCAAATGAAATTAATCAGCCCCCGATGCATCCGATTCTCCAACTGACGGATTTATTGTCCATTTATATTCAGGCTCGGACATACTTTAATACGTTTAGGCGATTACAACTTTCGAGTATCGCGCATCAACGATAATTTGGTATTAGCCTCGGATAACGACTTTAAAGAAAGTCCGTCGAAAAATATCAATTCAATCCGTATACTCCACTTTTATGCTTTTGAAATACTAAACCCCGCCGGTTTCATAACGCATCTCTTTTCGATAATATCGAAAATATTGCAACCTCTCAACATACGCTGACATTGATTATTTTACTAATTGAATGTTTATATTTATTCATGAAAATCACGTGGTAATTTCACGTAATTTTTAATCTGGCATTTCAAATTAAAATTCAACCAACACTAAACTTTTTGTATTATAGTTTTTTTGCAGTAAATATATATATCTTTTGATACTGTTATTCCCATGTAATTCATATATGTTTCATTACAACTTAATCACATTTTCAGTCAGTCCGCAAAACCGTGTGAATTTTATATACACAAAGCACGATGAATTGTTGACATTAATAAAGACTTGAATAACTCCCATTATACTAGCCAAGGAAATATTGTGAATGAAAGATAACTTTGTCCTTGTCAGTCAAATGCTGTTACTGCCATAAATAACACTTATCTATCTTCTAACACTACATTTTTTAACTTCCTCCTCCAGTCTGCTAACTCATTTGCATTAATCGCAGTTGCGTGGTCACGCTCATTAAATAAGTGATAAGGATATACTTCGCGTAATATCATTTCTCACTTCTTGTTATTATCTACGATTAATAATGAATTCCATTAATCCTTTGACAAATAAAGAATGAACTTTGAGATTCTGTAATTCTATTTGAAATCATAGCTGGATTATACATCAGCTATTGTTCGTATAAAATCGTTATAAAAGTGCATAATAAAAAACAAAAAGGAAGACGAATTTATAATGAATCTATACTTAACTCAAAATACATCGATGTCAAAGTATTAATGAATAACAAAAATGCACAAGAAAAGACCAAAAGAGTCAGTTGACTCGAATAAGAAGCAGTTCCCATTATTCATACTTCGATCGACAAGAAAATTTCCATTAGAATATAATATATCACTGTCGATATATGTTTTCTTTTATTCTCAATAAATTCAAATCAAATCCTACAATATCACCTCTCCGAAACTAATCTCGACGTATAGGAAAAAAACTAAAACCTTCAAATCATCAAATGATCGTCCTGTTCTCAAATACCAATGCGGTCCAGCTCTAATACAGTCTAATCTATCAACGTAACACTGAATGGTCCATTT
Organism: Ectemnius cavifrons; assembly: GCA_964023945.1. Taxonomy (NCBI): domain Eukaryota; kingdom Metazoa; phylum Arthropoda; class Insecta; order Hymenoptera; family Crabronidae; genus Ectemnius; species Ectemnius cavifrons. Next base: position 4,410,354 of record OZ030379.1, read on the forward strand.
TCCCACTTCGTGCGTGAGGATTATCTCGAGGATTATCAAACACTTGTCAAACGATTTCGACAGAAAATATATCGTTCTTACGAGCTTCTACTGCCGCAAAACAGAAACACGAAAGAAGTCTAAACGTGCAAGCCTCGTCGCGCCTTTGTGAATGCGATGTGTCTGTTTGTGTGTGTGTGTGTGTGTGTGTGGATGCGTTTACACGTACGCGAAGTAGAGCTATACGGGAAATCTTCTAGGCCGCCCCTCTATTATCCACTATTATTATCCTGGCGGGAGTGTGCGCGTGCGTCTGTCTGTGTAAATGCGAGTCGAGAATAACGAGTGGCTGTGCGAGAGTCCAGTTTGTGCGGGTAGAGTTACCTATGCGGATAAACTTACCAGACACGGTGGAGTCGATTTCACGATACTTAACTCTCAGTGGTTAAGAGCATTGACGCATTTGTGTAGGCTTTCGAAAGCAAACCTACCAGCATCCACGAATGCCAATCGAATTTTCTGCTCTTCCATCTTCAGCATTTTATTCATTCATTTACAATTTATACAGTTTATGCATTTTATGGACTGTTATTTCATTCTATTATTCTTAATAATAAATACACTATGTGTTAAGTGTAAGAAGACTTACGAAGATCTTGTCGGTTCTTAGAGCTTCCATTCCTTATATTTTCATTAGGATTAGCTTGCAAATTTTTAATTGGCTGAAAAGATGGATTAAAGTTACTTAAACAACTGCATCATGCTTTATTTATTCAGTGATTTCAATAGTAGGTCTTAACTTATTTTCCTGTGGATATTGCAGTATTAATCTAGTGTAGACAATTTATAAAGACTCTGTTTGGAAGATAGTTGATTAATAATAACAACAATAGCAAACTTTACAGTGCTACAATGCTACATCCAGCATCGCAACGTGTGGTAAGTTTATCTTCACGAAAGAATACATAATAAAATTGTGTTGGTATGTACGAGTCGTGAAATAAATTCGAGCTGTGTAATTGTTTATCTTGAAAAAATGGTTTTTAATCACTTTATTACTGGAAAACTTTGACAAAGTAAGCGCGCTGATAGTGCCGTTGATATCATAAATATCATAAAATAACTCCTCCGCAATCTTGGCTCGTCAAACGAGGTTATTTAGATGTCAATTGGAAATGAAAGTTCACTTCGCAAGTGTGCTTTCGAATCATTGAAAACCATTTTTCCAAGGTGCGATGATTGCATGGGACACGATTTTTATATAAACACATATACGTAGCTTTCGGCTCCTGCCGCCTGGTGGACAGAATGACAAAGAAAGTAAAGTAATTTTACTCGTCCCACTTTAGAAAAATGTGCCAAACGATCACGGACGATTTGCTAACATTTGCCGATCGTCTCGTTTTGTATGCTGTTGCGTTTACTTGTTGACTTTATAGGCTTTCGTTGATGCTAATTAGTATAGCTCTAATTAGAATTTTTAGTGTACATCGACTAGCTTCTCGGGTAGCTAATTGCCGAGCAATATGGAAATAAAGAAAGCGCTTCGACGAATGTTAAAGTCGCATATCCTTTCCTTCTTTAATTATAAATAATAAGAATTTTTTTATGAAAGCTCTACGTATTACACATAAATTGGAGTAATCCTTCAAAGAGGCACGTATTAACATTTGATTCGTTTCGCTTCCTTTCAAATGCTGCCCAACTACATTTTTCACATTCTTTCAGAAGCCTTATAATCGTTTTTCTGACTCATTAATGGCTCTCGCAGGAATATAATTGCGGGCTAATTAACAGTACAATTTTACAAAGCTATAATTTCGCTAATTCCAGTTCGCTCGGCTGAAGTAGAATTGTTTAATACAAATCTACGCTTTCCCTTGAAGCCATCTTTGATGTCATAAGAGCGCGGCGGCGTTTCTCCAGTCTTCATACACCTTCAGTTATCAAACTACGTATTCCCATAGTAGATCTTACGCATAGAAATAGTGATTGTATCTAGGAAGACTGCGCTGAGCGACGTCGAAGGAACCCCGAAGAGAGTTATTTTAATTTGAACGTGTAATGTAAACGGAATTAAATATAGCTTTGAACGAAGGTACGATTTATCCGTATGGATTATAAATAATCCTGTTACATTAAAAGGCACATCTCTTACTCGCAGTAATTGCCAAATAGTTATCTAATTTAATAAAGTATTTAATATAATTTGATCGGAAATTGAAAACAATTTATTAAACTGAATTTTGTAATTTATCAGATCAGAGATATAAGTAACTTGTTTCTTAAGTTTTTAATTCGAACATTTCTTACATTCTTCAGACATGTATTTCAGATTTGTATTTCCATAATTAGAAAACAAATCTCTTACCGAATCCTCCTAACAATAAGAGGTGTGTCAAAACCCCGGTAATTAGCTGAAACAGCAAACAATCGATGCGAGAAAGAAACAACACTGCGTTCATCGTTCGGCGAGACATACTTTTCTGTGTAGATTGTATAAAAGTTACGATAGAAGGTTGCGCCGCATTATCGAAGTTATGGAATTGTTACTCGTAGGTCTATTTACGATGGTTAAACGCGATCCTACGGTAGAGCGTAAAATGAAAAAGTGTGGGTGGAGTGCTGTTGGAAAGGAATAATCAAAGGAGTCAGTCTCTTTGCACGCACGTTGCCGTATTACACGGTGACAGGGACACAGAAGAAAGGTGAGAGGAAGAGCTGACTCGACTTGTTTACTACGAGAAATCAAGAACTCGTGCTATCATAGGCTATCGTTGTTTTTACCGCGCCGTTTGCGAAGTGTTGCTGTTGCTTTTCGCCCGAGCGCTCGCTCCTTCCCCAAGTGAACTCGCCAAGAGAATGCTGGAAGAGAAAGAGAGGGAGAGAAAAAAAAGGGGTGAGACGCATGGGGCATATGCCAAAATATCTGCCCATATTTTGACGTAGCCACCACTGCCGCCTCTAACGTTGTACATGTATGACTATTCATGCGCGATAGCGGTGATAAGGCTCGATCTCGCGAGGACGCCCATTTTTCTTCTGGCCCACCATGCTTCGAATAATAAACGGCCACGCGTCTTTTAAAGTAGGCAGATTTCACGGCCGACCTCACTGCCTCCTATCTTTTTACGTGAATCGACTCTTTTTCGACGGCCCACTGTATTCGAATAATGAAACCCCTTCTGTAAACTCTCTCACGTGTTACAAATTGGTACATTGTACAAAAGAATTGGGAATCTTTTCATTTCATGAGTGTTTTTGTGTTTTTGAAATAATTTTTTTTATAAACGAAAACCGGGTATTGTAAGGAAATTTATTTTACCTCAAGAAGAACACTTTCTTGATGAAGAAAATGTATTTCTGTTTAGAGAGAAGAGTTTTCTTTGAGAATGTACTTTTTTTAATCTTGGAATTGGACTTGAAATTTTTACTAGTTTCAAAGTAATATTTCTTCTACTGTTTTTATGGTTTGGGGGGAAAACCTGCCTTTCGAGAATTGGATTCTATGGTATTGTAACGTATTATATCGTCTAGCGTGTACCGCGGGCATGAAAGTACTTCGAAATTCTCTATTCACCCACCAATTTCATATAAACGAAAATCGTCCGCTATACTGTCTACTTTAATTCGATGGGAAGTCGAATAATGAAAGTGCAATATATGCAATGCGCGGTGACTGTATTATTACATACAGAAAGTTCAACAGCTTCAGAAATTGCGGTAATTAACTTTGAAGTTTGAGTTTACAGGGCTTTCACTCTGAGAAATTTCCAAGTTTGTGACTTGACTCTTGGAATGTTATTCGTTATCGAATTAGTCGATCACTGTTGCTTTCAATGTTCGTCGCGTAATCGTGCGATCGACCCGCATCACAGCGAAACCTGTACCATAACTTACTATTAAACGTAAGAGCCTAGCCAAGATGTACATAAATTCTCAATTATGCTATATTAATCGTATTAAAGCACTCTCTCCCGAAATCTAAGAAAAATCAGTGCAACAATCATCAATCGAAATCTCCGATCGACGAAGACCATTCGAAGAGTAAATCACGAAGGACAGGGAAGTTTAATGATCCGGAGAGGAAAAAAGGGACAGAAAGGAGGATCAAGTGAAAGGACTTAAATCGGGGGAGACTAGTGAAAAGCCACATATCTACGTATAAAAGACAGAAGTGCATAATCATGCTGATAGCGAAGTAGGGCTGAATGATGGGAGACGAAAGTGCGACCTAGTACTCTATGTATATCGACCTTACCAATTAAGGCTCAGTCACAGGCGTCAGCGATGTATCCTTGATGACCGATTTCAATTCAAAGTCAGTGCTTCATCATCGTCTACAAAAACTATATTTATTCATAATAATATGTGGTTTTCGTTATTTATACAAATACAGTCCCTGGTTTGTCTGTTAAAAATTCGAAATTTTAATTTATTTTTAATAGATTCCACTATAATCATGAGTGAGCAAAAATAAAGAGGAACGAAGATAGTTTAGAAAATTAATTATACATCGAAAAGGTTAACACATTATGGACAATGAATATATTATTTTTGATGGACATACTCCATCATTGAAGACATATCATACTTTTCTTTGTCGAAACTTATGCAGTTTGATATAATAATTTTAACTGAAGCACCGAGCGAATACTGCATTAGTCTCTCATTGATGCCTCACTGACACCTGCAATCAGACCTGTAAGTGGCGATTAACACATTCAGGTATAAACGCGCTGTAGTTGTTAAGTACATATCACCAAGCATTATCCACTGTTGTGTACAATAAGACAAGCTTCGGTTCACTGTCATTTATCGAACGAAATAAAAGTATATCTATTTAGCGAACATTGAGAAGTGAAATGAATGATTAAGTTTCGCGAGCCAATTTGTTGAAATCAAGGCGCGTTTAGCTGATCGTGCCGAATTGGAAATGAAAGAAATGGGAGGCGAAAAAAATGATTATGGGATATCGAGATTAGAAAATTGCGGCCGCCTTCTACGTGGGTGGCCGCTACAGCTATCCTTGTACGAGCGGTTTGGCCTTAATATATTTTGCATTATATACGCATACAGTATATAAATATAAATATATATAAATATATATATATATGATATGTACAAGATGGCAACGTGAGAAAGCGTTTTCCTACTGTGAATAAGACCGCCTATTGAGAACGAAGTCTCCCGGGAACACGGTCCGTTGCACATTGTATCATAATCACACACGCGTGTACCATAGTTTGAATATTTAATCGCATTGAAAATAAAGCAGCTACCTATCAATATTCTCCTATAACGCAAGTCCCCCTCTGACATTCGTAGTTATATATTTTAATATCCTTTAATACACTCTTCTTATACTTTTTATATCACCATTATCGATTGGACGAATTTCCATTGCTAAAAATATAATTCTGTATTTTTCATACATCCAATAACCTTCTTCCTATATTACAAATTTTGCAATATTTGAAATGATCGATTTATATTATTGATTTAAATTAGTCTTTATATTACATGATATTTTCGTGAATTCATCATTTATTTTTTCAATTCTATTAAATATCACACATTCCGTAGCATCCGTTTGTAATATTATTATTCAATTAATTAAATTCCAACTATTACCGCGACTGTTCTCCATGGAGCGAACTATGACTGCCGATCAAAGCAATACGATTAATGTTACGAGCAACGGTGCACGCCTGTACTCCGGCCGTGTCTCCTACCGAGAAAGTGCATGTCTGTACGTATGTGCTTGTTTCTACACATACATACTCGCGTGCACGTGTTTCTAATATAATATACACATGACTAACGATATGCATACCTGCGTCGATGTAATTAAATACTGTTCCCTGTATTACGTCATTCCGAAGAACGCGGAGATTGTACGAAGCCGGCGAGTGGCGCACAGGTTTGATGGTACCAAGGGAAAATAAATATATATATATAAAACATAATAAACAGAGGATTAATTCGTAGAAAGCTTTCACTCGTTCCCTTGGCTTTCCGTGAGTTAGTTGATGCCAAGAATAAAGGACGATTTAAGGCTACCATCCACGCTGAAATTTGTATCGATATCGATACATATCGCGAGTATCAATTTCCCGATGTAAATCTGAATATGTATTTGACTGCTTCGGTATAGATGGATCTGTATCAATTGGTATCGTGTCGTTTTTATGAGCGCAGTGAAACTCTGAAACCTTACACCTGCACCTTTCTTTCGACGTGCTATGAAATAATAAAAATTCACTAGTTCTTCTGTTTTTATTGCCGTTTCTCGTAAACCTCGGATAACCGTATTGCGATTTGCATTGATAGATTTATTGATACTGACCTCAACGTGAATGTGGCCTTTTATGTCCTAAGTGCACATATCCGTGACGTAGCAGTCTTCAAATCCAAATGACAAGTACCAAATGATCATTGTCAGGTGTATAAAGCATCATTATAAATTGTTTAATCATTTTAATTGCACGCGAGTATCTTCCAACTCTTCTCTGCATTTTATATATTGTACATTTAATGTACATAATATAAGGTGCATACACGTTTAATAAAAAGTGGAGTACGACAGTGCTAATTCGAAGTCAAATTGATTAACCTGTTCACATATTTACAAACGCATACAGAATGGATGTATGTGGGCACGATATGTCATGGCTAGTACGTCATCATTGCGGATATGTGTACCTTTAACCCTTTCGTTTTGAACAACCAATAGTGATCGTCCACCCAATCTACTGTCGCAGTATAATTCTTTTTTAACCGACATTCTTTTAAATGATAGTCCAAACTCACAATGGTCGAAATTATACAAAATTTTAAAACTTATTTGACATTAATTATTATTCTTGCATAAAACCAGATTTTTCCTTTGGCCTGGCATTAATAGAATGAGCTTTGATATTGCGCCGTTCTCGAACAGGGAAATATTTAGTTAGTATGAATGAAACGGAAACTATTTTGTACTTTTTAGATCCATATTTCCACATTCTTTTTTAAATATTCCTTTTTCCAGACATATCTGATTACATTTTATTTCGTTTCTTAATTTTCTCCTATTTCTCGGCTCGTCCTGTGTAGAGTTCCACCGTTTTGTTGACGTATGTATATTTAAATTGAAACGGTTGAAGTTTTTGTCGGCCACGGCATTAAATTCAATCTGTTGCAGAGTGCACGCTGACGACCAACATTCCGTAGCGAGAAAATTAAACGTTTTTGTTTAGACTTCAGAGACATTTAGGTTCAGGTCTACGAACCTTTATGGTGATATACCTGGACTGACATTTTACAACGTCAATTCTACGCAAACAATCGATCAGCATAATATTCGTAACACGTTGACTGCCAAACAAATTTTACACAGAGTTTTTCATCTTTGAAAAATACATTTTCTATCATTATAAAAGATTTATTAAATGAAATAATTAGTTATCAGTTGAGTTGATTATCCAAGTATTCTCTTGAATTTTAGAGAAAAAATAAGTGGTGTTGCAGCGCCAGTTATTGATGATGATCATGGCAGTCAACGTGTTAAGCAAAGTGTGGAAATTCAAGCAAACTTAATTAAATGCGGACGCAAAGGTAAGTCGACACAACCAATAATTGACTATCGCTTGACTTTAATTACTCGATCAGTTTTGGTAGCTTCATTACACCAAAATCACTTCACGCTCGCCGAACTAGCAATGCGCATAGTGAATTGAATTAATTAATATACCCAAGCAATTAATCCACCGCGATGATTGAAATATTACACAAACTATACTCGTCGAAGAGTAAACAGGCTCGAAACCAACGAGTAAACTAAAATATCCAAATGCGATAGGTGCGAAGAGCCGAAAACTTTAGCAAAATCGCTTCTCTCCGTTAAACAGTGTGCTAACAAAATAATCGTAACTACCAACGCAAACCAGAGATGCATCCACACACGCGGTACTCAACTGCAAACAATGGCAATTGACTTCGTTAATTAACAAGCGCGAGCAAGTATTTTATTGGCACGACTGTAAATAATAGCAAAGGACAGAAGCCGCATGGAATCAGTGCGAAGCGCACACTGCAACTATCAAAATCTAATTCGATTAACACACCAACTTGCAAAACGGTGTAAATAACAGTAACAGCGTTCCAGCAAGCGTACCAGGGTAAGCGAGTGAAATTGTTTGCGCGCGACAAATAAAAGCAAATGTTTGTGGTTCAGCGTTTGTGTTTATGGGCGGCGGCGGAAGCGGCGGTGCGGTGCGGTAAGGGTGTTGCCGGGTCCATTTCGAGGTAACCGGTACTCCGAAGAGGCGATCCTTAATTAATGGCCGAATATGGCGAGAAGCCCCTCGTATAGCGCGGATTAATTCGATTTCAAGTGTCTTCTAATTATCGCGCCCGACTCGAATTGCAGCCTTGTCATGGGATCGAAATTCTGGTAAGTAGAGGAAGCCGCAGAGGAGACCCCTTGGCGTGTACGGTGTACGTGCCCCCCGGATGCCGATGCATGTGCGTTGCCTTGCATGGTTAAACCTCGAGAGAGGAATCGAGAGATTCACCGAGAGGCCAGTCGAGAGAATGAAACTTATGGCGAGAGACTAGGAAGTGGCTTGTAACGTGCTTCCGAAGGGCGGGGAAAGGGGAGAAGGGAGAGGGGAAAGGGAAAGGGCCTGACGAAACTCGTTAAGCATGAATGAACGATCGTTCAGAGCCTCGCCAAATCGGTTGCGGTGTAAACGTCACGTTTCACAGAGTGTCTACAATGGCTCATTAAATTGAATGATCACCAAGGTCATATGTTAAGGGTAGGTCACACTCCACTTGTAATTTACTTGGTCATAGTGGCTTAGAAGTTCGGATTGTTGGTCAATGTAAGTAATACTTGTTTACTGCATCTGTGTTCGGAAGCTTCGTCTCTTCTCTGATGCGGTGTTTCATATTGCATACACTGATATTCATGGGGCAGTTTATGGTGAAAGTAATGTAGTTGATTGTGGTTATGCAAAATTAATCTGTTTTGTTCATTGTGTTGAAAGAATTATATTATTGGGAATATTACTGTGAATTTCTTTCGAAAAGTGTGGAGCTATGGAATACGTGATCTAGTTTTGTCGATGACGTGACAAGTGCTCTGACACTTTGCAAGGATAATTGGTAAATTAATTACACGACGTGGAGGTTAAAATAGATTCTGATGTTTGATCGATGGAATTAACTATCAATTAGCAATTCTATTCTAGTTTTTATATTATCTAAATATTATGGAATTAATTTGCAAAAAATTTGGCAATCAACTTGCCCCCTTGTTAATTATAAATTACACTTGCACTTAATTCGTTATAGCTAACAAATGGATTTGAAAATAGCAAAATATTGAAACATACGTATCCTTTAGAAATCATTGGTGCAAATTACTCAATTAAAGCTTTACACACTGTATGGAAAACCGCTAGCAAATTTCCTAGAAAATTTCTCGCGTGCACAGGCAACTCTAGCGAAATTTTCCACGATCTCGCTATTTTTCCCCGTTTAATGGTTTCAATATGTGAGGTCGCAGGGGATCGCGCAAGCGATGTCTCATGGTTGACGGGTCCGAGGAAAGTTGCTGCGAGGTAACTTGGCTATCAAGTTGGATGCGGAAACTTGGCGCTGGGTGCATCCCCGTTCGGGCTATCAGTTTAGACGAGCTAAACTCTTAGGACACGCATGTGACGCCATAGGCAGACGAGATGTGTGATGGCGTGCATGGGAAGCCCTGGGATGCTGGTATACATGTGAATCGATATGATCACTCTCTCTCTCTCTCTTTTTCTCTCTCATTCTCTCTCTCTCTCTCATCGAGGCCACCCGTACTTTCCACCTCTTTTTCACTCTTTTCTCCCTCTCTCTTTCCCGGTCTATCGGAGTTGGGCTTCCGGGTTGCTTTCCCATCTGCAAAGCATCCCATGGCTTCTGTATCCAAAGGTCGGAACGAGTTGTGCACGGCGACCAACCCTCTCTTGCCAATACGCTAACATCCATTGACTGATAGCCGTTCCGGTTCCCGAAGTATTTCTCGCCGTCACGCGCCGCCCCCGCCCTTTCCTGAATAATTAATTTGCGAGGCCGAACTCCCACAGAATGAAAGACGGAGAGCGAGAATCGCAAGTGGAGAAAGAGAGAAAGAGAGAGAGAGAGAGAGAGAGAGAGAGAGAGAAAAGGGAGTGAAATGGGTGGAAGAGAGAGACAAGCGATTTCGCAACTCGTTGAAAAGGATTTTCGACAAACGAAGAAAATGGTCGAATGTGAATGGAAAGTCTATCTTTCCTCGTCCATTCATCACGCTTTCGCTCCGAGCACGGCCAAACGCTGGCGGAGTTAATTGTGACACGATTATAGGACAGACTGATTCCACTGTGCTTCCACTTTATTGATGGCAGTCGGATTAAAATCCTATTTGGCCTTTCCACTCTCTTTCGGACGCTTTCTTTAGGCAGAGAAGCGAACGTTGATTCAATCGGGGTCAAAGGGTTAACGAGTTGATATGATAATTATTAAAAATATTCGCTGGTAATCTTGATGGTCTTCAAAAGATTTTTGAAAAAAGATATTAGATTTTCGCTCGATTTAAAATAGCTTTGATGGAGGTAGTTCGAACATTTGGGTCAAAGTCTTCATCATTTACTGAAGCATATAAATTTGTAATGTGCTCGTATATTTTTGTAGCGTCTGGTGTCTGGTTCATGGGAGACTTATTTTATCACACGAAATAACTCATAGAGGAACACGGGAAATGCAAGAATAGGATTCGGAGACAATTAATAACTATTTATTTTGCATTGTGTTAATTGATCGCAAGTATATTTAGTTTAATAGTATATACATACATTCGATTTATAAAAACTGTCGCCTTGTTTAAAACATTGCCAAAGTTACTATCAACGTTAAAATAAAATCTTTGATACACAAATTAAAATGAATAATCATAAATAAATTACCGTATAAAGCCATATGTTTTATCTCATCAAAAATGATTACATTAAGGAAGAATGTTAATCGTAAGTGTTTGTCCAACTGTAGTGCATGTACAAATACAGGTTTAATAGAGCTAGAAGGAAGATATATACAGGATTGGAAGCGCCAATGAGGGCGTTGCAATTTTCGTCGGATACTTTCGGTTTTGAACAACAGTCATTTTGCGACGCGCACCAGCCTGGCTAAACACAGTACTACTCATTCCATTTGATCCGCGAATAGCCCGGCTGATGCGAGAGAGTGTACTTGTGTCGCGCTTTGAACAGGATAAATGGAAAGCACCCTTTGCGGTCTTTGTAGCGCACTACAAGCTCAGCCGGCCGGTTGGATAACCCTGATAAGGTCGGCGACCTGCGATGCTAAAAAAAATGGTATCAATTTCTGCCAGCCGTACTTCGCTGGCCTGCCGTTTCCCTACAGGGTGAACCGAACATTTCCAAACTTCGTCAGCTTGCTCATTCTAAAATTCTAATTAATTGTTCGTGATATAGTTTGGATTCAATTTTCCATTTTTTAATGGGAAGTAATAGATTTGAATGCTGAAACTTATATCATTTTTGGAGGTTTTTACTAGTAGAGCGATACTTAAGTTATAAACAAACTACGGATTTTTATGTAACCGTCTGTCAGTGTTGCTATTGCACAGTTGAATATGGCAGCTTTAAAATGAATATTTATTATTGTGTTGATGAAGAATAGGCGGTCTGGATTTGTTTAGGCTTGTCAGATGTTATGGATTTTTTATCATCCAAGTGTACCGTATTTTTATAAATATTCGTAGCCTAGTGACAAAGGATTCTGTGGTGGAAGTAGATAAAATAATATTTATAATACAACAGCCAATATTGCTTTATTTGTATATTTATTTTTTCTATCGATCAAGGAAAAAAATAGCACAAATATTTCAAAGATTTCTGCGATTTTTGATAAAAAGAATTCTTGAATCTATAGTTTTGATAGCTTTGGTTATTCTAATGTTATCTGCATGTTGTGTACAAAATGATAATCCACGTTACATGGTCTGCAAACCACAAGAGCCTCCTAGAATATTTTTGGGTGACCCTGTTTACGTTACACCCTATATGTTCTCATGTTTTTTTCGCATATGCATTGAGAATCTTTTAAAAGGAACATTTTTTTCAGATCCTCGGGATGTGATAAGCCCACGCGCGTCGCTCCACGCCTCGTTGAACGCTTTTGCGTGCCGGTTTTCCGTTTATTCCCCGTGCAACATGCGCGTGTTTCGTACACGTGTGCATGCAGAGTAGATTGTATAGCAGCGTGCGCATTCGCTTTTTAGCAGTGTCTCATTTAATTGTATGAAATTTGGAGCGAAACTGAAATTCCGACACTTCAACATTTGACATTTGGGACACTAACGCCAACAAATGTATTTCACAGTAACCTTAAAAATAAAAACAAGTTATAATCGCATGGCGCAAGAACGAAAAATGTATTTACGGAAAACTGAAAAAAGAAAAGAGGTGCGAGAACAACGAACCGATTTCTTGTTCATCATATGCAAAGTAAGAAAGCTGTTCGACGGAAAATAGTTCGGAAGAAAATCTTGTAGAATTAACATAAAATGAAATAATGGTAACGTTATCTTCAAATCCTGAAGGAAGTGGGTCAGTGTGGAAATAAATGTTTGCCAGTGGGAATACCGCCAAGATTCCATGCATTCTTTCGATCTACTTTACTCCTGTGAACTACATATCTTCAAGACCAGTTTTCGAAAAGTATGGTTTTATATTTAACTTCACAGCTGGGTAACTTTGCAATCGATACCTTATTCTACCACTCGACATTCATAGCCACTTTCATTCCACCCTCTATCATCATTGGACTGCACGATTTCATAATAGAATAGTTCATATATAATTTACCTTGCATCCATTAATTTTGACCTGCAAACTTTTAAAATTGACTGCCTAATTATTATTTGATTTTCATTTAATCCTTAATCCTATCCAGAATAATTATTTAAATATAGCAATCTCATACTGCACATCAACAGTTATTTAACAAAAAATCCACATGAATAGTCAACGATTAAAAGTGAACCCATTGAATTACTATTTTATTCTACATAATCTATCATAAAAAAAAATACAAGTTACTTCGTCCTTCTACAACAATTGTCTAAATACACCAGTTTTTCTAATACTGAACATCAGCAGTGACGTGACAAAAACTCTGCACAAAAACTTGATGGTTAAAAGTGAAGTCATTCAATTATTACGCGAAATTGAAACTAGAATTGTCGGAATGATGTTGGTGGTGTTCACCACGGGAGAAAGGGTTTATGCGCCGAAGCGCGTCTACTGATAAACCATGGGACTCGGCTCGTTGCGACTGTCGTGCCTCGGCATTGTTGTCAGTAGAATTGTCAGGCCGTGCCTTCTCCTCGCGATTGCAAAAGAGGCAAAAAGCCTCGTTTTCGTGATAGGGACAGCACCATCCGTTCTCCTCCCTTTCTCTCTTTCTCTCTCTCTCCCTCTTGCTCTCCCAACCGTGCCCTTTCCCTCTTTTGCGCTTCGTTTGCTCTTGGCCCAGTGCACTGTGCGCCTGACAATATCTGATCGACGCGGCGAGCCTTACAGTATCGACGATGTGATTGTTGCGCTCAATAATACTGATCACTGCGAAGCGATACCTGACAGGCAACCTCCCTCGAACAAAGTAGCCATGCCTCAAACACTCGCAAAGTTACTTTTAATGGTAACGCAAAATCCTTGATGTTAGAATGGTGAAAATTGATTTTGTGTATTCGAAGATGAAAATGGGTGATGTGAATAAATTAGAATAGAGCTGTATTGTTATGTACGTGCACTTTACATAAACAATAAAGACGAATCATTGGATTCAAATGTTCAACTTTTATGTTTGTTAATCACGAATTCAAATGAGTTTATCAATTAACTTACATGACTAATGTAAACCCTGATTTAAGATACACCAAAAAATCTGTAACACGTCAATTTGACAGGTAATAATTTAACAATTTCATAGGCCTTCAATTTGAAGGTTTACTTGTTATAAGTATTAAAAGTCATAACATTCAAAACCAAAGACCTCTAATCAACCCCAAAAAACACAATCATTTGCTAATATTATTCAAACGTTATAGACAGAATCATATTTGCGAGAATTGTCTGTAGAACTATCGATAGGGATTCTGTGGCCAAAAGGATAGAAGAACGAGTGGAGTCATTGGCATAAGTGAAAGTCGGCGTATTTGTAGGAGAAGGAAAAGGGAAAAGGATCCTAAGGACGGCAGTGCGGATGTGTCCGGCGTAGCGTGGATGGATGTATGGCCGACGAGCTCTTTCTCGAGAGATGGTAGAGAAAGATCGGGGGGCGGTATGCTCGTTCAGACTCTTGTCACGAACAGGGCGGATAGCTGGATTGCCGGATCGCAGGATCGCCGGATACACCGGGGTTCGCCGGATGGTCGAAGCTCCGGAGAAGCGAATACGTACTCCTCGAAGTGGCTGGCAGAAAAAGGGTTGGCTCGTTAATCCAGATCGGCGAGAAAACGCCGGAAAGGACGAAGAAAGGGGCATCGGAGGAGGTGGGTTGCGCGCTGCCCCGCCGGAGAGAAGCTTTCGGACGTTGATGACGGCGAACGGATAGATAGATCGTGCAGAAGTTGAGGAAGAGCGGTAGGGGTTGGAAGAGGAGGGGTCAGAGTCGGGGCCAGCACGAGCGAGACCAAGTGGAAGCGAGCGTGGCGAGGGAGGGAAATGGAGAGGATAGTGTGCGGAGGAGCTAGATCCGTGAAGGTGGATGGATGGGGAGGAAGAGGGCGAACGGAGGCGGCGGGAGCGGCGGCAGGCGCACGAAAGGAGGAAGAAAGGAAGATCCAGGAAGGAAGGAAGGAACAGCGGCGGAGAGTCAGTGCGAGGGCTCGAGAGGGTGGAAGGCTAGACAAGGAGAAAGAGCCAAGATGGGTGGAACACAGTGGAAGGCTGATATTGTAAGTGGCTGCGAATCCTTTATAACTGAGAGAACTCGTGGGCTGAGCGAGGCGAGCTTGGAATTTTTGATGTAGTAGCAGGCAGATATGAATATCGGAAAGTTCCCAAAGGAATTCCGTGGCGGGGTCGGGGCCGGCTGAGAGAGCGGATGACGGAAGCCTTCGGAGTGAGAGCGTCCGACAGGGAAAGCAGGAATCTCTCACCCAAGCGTCCGAGCGAGACACCAACATCCCTTTTCGTTTTCGTCTACATCCACCTCTCCTTTCCTTCCTTCCGGCCTCCTCGCCGGCCTCCTCTTCTCCTTCGCACGCCTTCCTTCGACTAGTAGAAACTTTGAGGAATCGCCGCGCAGCCGATAAACTTGGCGGCAAACAAACAGCGATTTCGCGGGCCGATAGATGGATTTTATACCGCTTGACGCCCACCAAACTGCCGGTATAAACGGATAGTCTGAATGCCTTTGTTGCCGTCGATTCTCATATCCCTAATGCCCCGGAATACTGCGTCCGGCCCCGACCGGATTTACGGCAAATTGTCCGCCCTTCGAAAGATTAAAGAATCTACACCGCCTAAAGCACCATCAGAGTACTTTCCAAGCGAATATGCGATTTCCTCTGCACTCAAGAGTCCTTGAATCTCTTATACGCATTCTAGTTGAACTATTTCCCCGATCAAAGTAAGCTAGTGCTATTGTCAGAGTTAGTTAAACAGAGTTGATGAAGCACGAGAATCAGGAAATACGAGCAAGTCTCGGGAAACACGTGGGTGAAGCATTGTGGAAACCTTGTGAATAGTTTGTTCATTTTTGGACTAGTAAATAGCATCCAATTTTCTATTGTTGTTTGCATAGATTGTAAATAATATGACTCTGTATCTTTTTAGGATTTAAAGAAGGATAAACAAACGTTTTGGAAATTTGTTCAAGAATATAGTATTTAAAACAATATTTTGTTTCAAATAAGATTTCTTGCTTTATAACTCTATTACCTGCTATATAACTTGTACAAATATATAAAAGTAATATAGCGTACTATAAAACTAAGTATTATATGACATTAAACAACTTTGGATATCAGAATTGCTATCATCTGTGTGTATCATAATTTCATGTTGTCTGCAAATTAAAGTTTTAAATAATACGACTTTTATTTGACATATTTCGTTTCTATATCATACTTTTCTATTATATTTTTGAACATTTGTGCTTGGAATAGGGAATAGTGTGACAAAAAACTTTTTTCCGCTATATTTGTCCGTTCGGAGAGATAGACGGCGGGGATCTTTTAAAGCTCGATCTGAGGTGAACAGTGCATCGAGGAGTATTGATTGAAACCGCACGCTCAAATAACAGGGTGCGAAGCAAATCCCGGCTGCAACAAAATGTAGCGATGCGATGCCTGGCTGGTTGTCACTATAGTCGGGTTTCCCACCTTTTTTCTTAGCTTTTGACCTAGGACCTCCCTCGCGCTACTCTTTCTACTGCTCTCCGCGTCAAACGTGAAATTCCTCTTCGCCAGTTTCAGCGCCACCGTTTCGAGTCTCTTCTCTCTCAAATCAGACACTGAAATCTTTCAAAGTGTTTCGTACCACGAACTTTGAAGCTCCTGAATTCATACATATTTCCATCGATCGGTATCAATTGAATATGCGATTATTTTTATTAAGACTGATGTTTCAAGTGTTGGTAGAAGTCTCGCACGTATTTTATCCGCCACGAATAAAGCATGCGTGTTTTTGTATTTGTTTATATCGTCAGAATTACTTTCGTTACTCAGACAGTAACTATTGAATGAATGCACCGATCGGAACGAAAGCGTTTGCATTTCGAGGAGAACGTTCCCACGACGGTCCTCTTTAGAATTTTTTCCATACACCGAAAAGCGTGAAAGAATATTTAAAAAATGCTCAATGAAAACGCAAAATGGTTTTGTCGCAAGAACATATTGTCTCGCTAATCATTGTCACATACACTTTTTTCACAGTAATATAAAGGAAAAAAGTTATTTATTTCACGAATTTTGCTATACTTACCAAACATACAAGTAAACATCATTCCAATCAGATTTCATTCGAAACAATAAAATAAATTAAAAAATCACAAATTGAATTAAAAATACATCTCTCTGTTCGAAGACGTTGCATTATCAATACATACAATTATGCGCATAAGAAATCTGCAATTCGTTCAACGTCATCTGCGTCTTCCTTGCGTGCCACAATTTTTCGCACTGACTTTTCCAAACTTTATGAAACGAAGATTGTTGTCTGTCGCGCGGGCATTTTTCCCTCTCGCTTCAGCGCTTAAACCCTTATCAGTCCGGGGCGATCCGAAGTGCGGGGCCGAGGGTGCTCAAGAATACGTGGTAAAAGAATTTGTTGAGTTTAATGCGGCGAGTACTCGAGGATCCCTTAGCACGAGAACAAGGCGTAAGGGGCATTAGGTGCGGCAGATAGGTAGCGGTGAGCGAACGGGGGGGGTGAAAAAGAGCGAAGAGGGAGAATGAAGAAGGAAAGGATAGTATGTGTGTGTGTGTGGGCAAGAGAGTCCTAGTTGGATTGTGCGATCCATGGGTGTAGGTAAGGACGAGCGAAGCACGTTTCGCGCTCTATCGCGAATCTTAGCCCGTGCAAACTCATAAAACGTCGAGCTGTGTAACCCCAAGCAGGCCGTGACACACGTTAGGGCTTCGCCCGCTCACCCGCCCCGCCAGACACACACTCCCATCCACCGGAAGCGAGTAATAACGGCTCGCCATCGTGTTTCGCCGTTTTATCGGTATCTTACATTTTTCACTAAGCCGGTTTACAAGCTGGCCGCTCCTCTCCTTTTACAAGGGACATTTTTCCCCGCATTCGGAGGACACTCCACCACCACCACCACCACCACCCCCACCCAACACCACCGCCCCACCGTGATACGAATCCTTTAACCTTTCACTGTAATCCACACACACGCCGCTCCACCGAGTTTATATGGCTCTTGTGAAGTTTTCTCGATTAGGAAAGTCGTTTTATTGAACGGGAAATACGAGCTCGTTGAGTTGTTTTCGTTTTGATCAAATGTAATACTGTAGTCACTTAATGTCACATGTACCTGTTATTGGACAAACAGGTTAAAACGTATGGAAATGACTGTGGAAAAGTCGTACCGGATGTTTGTTTTGACTAGTATTAATAGCTCGACGGTGTGACAGTCGTACTGATAGATGGAGAAACATTAATAATGAAGTAGTTTTATATTTTATCTCCCAACGATAAAAACGCTCCGTTAAATCGTTGGTTATATTTATCACATTTGAATGTTAAAGATAGAACAATAATATGATTACTCGGTATTATCCAATCATATATCTCTCGTAATTAAAAGAATCTTTTTTTAAATTCAAACTTCCAATTAAAACACTATAAACAGTAGAGATCGATTCTAATCTCTGTAAGAAATAAAAGGCTAATCAAAGAGATCGAACGGGATGTTACATAAAACGTAGTAATGCCAGTAGCACGGTATTAAAGTTTCTTTAGAGGACGCGCCGTGGAACAATTTCCGTGGGTGTCATCGGTGAGGCCAGGTAGGGTCGCAGTGATCCGTTTAGGACGGTAAAGTGTGGTTTGCCGCTAGTAGTGCTACGTTAATCAATTTTATCGAGGAAGCGATTTCATCTGGATAGTGCATGGAAGGGTGTCACGGTAAACCCGATCAAACTCTCCCTCTCTCCCTTTTCTGACCCGCTCGTTTCTCCCTCTTCCACCATCTCTCTCTCTCTCCCTCTCTCTCTCTCTCTCTCTCTCTCTGGTTCTCTCTCGCTTTATTCCCGGAGCGTGCCGTCTTCCTCTACAGAATCCACATTATTAATTGGCCTGTGTATAACGGAGCAATAACATTAGCGGAATAATATAATAATGCTATCGACACTCGGCCATCGGGGGCTAACCACGGCCGGACGCCAACAGAATTTGGCGCGCCGTGCATGGCACTCTACCCTCTCGCTCGCCCTCTCCCAGCTCGCTTCGCCGCCCGGACAAACATATTTGCATAATATATATTTCACTAACGCGTTACTAAAACTCGAAACGCGCTTTGCAATCACCCGAGCTCCCCGTGCGACCTTTGTCCACCCCCTCTCTTCCACCCTCCGCGGCCACCGAGGACGTCCAACAAACCAGTGTTTGTGCGAGGATGGTGTAGCTGTCTGTCGTCGATTCGCTATGGACGCGCAATGCGTGTCGCTAATAAATCATCGGAAAGCAGCCGCCATCCGCGGTTATGGCGGGGGCTTTAATAATTTCTGATAATTGACTAGTAATTAATGGAAGCCATCACCGTGGACCGGAAATCGTACGCTCGCCCTCCCCTCTCAAATCAGTAAGAATGTACGCGCCGAGTGTATTCTGTTGCCGCAACTGTGGAAACGCGCTCTCCGAATGCGTCTGGCAGGCGCGTTTTGCAGCGAGATGGAATCTTGACGCGCGCTCGACACACGCGCGCTTGGAAAATATTTTCCGTCTACGTCGAGGTAAATTCGATTCCAGTTCTTCTGTGTATGTGTGTGTGTGTATGCTTGCCGTTTGGACCTTTCTTCCGCTGCTCTCTTTGCGGGTTTCGTGGAAGCAGGTCGTAAAGAAATAATTTGGCTAGTCTATTTGGCTGAATTAATAAAAGAGCGCGGTGATCTTGGGAAAGTAGGAAAAGTGGAATTACACTCTTTTAGTTTTACGATCTACAAGATTCTCAATTAAGAAAAATACTGTTTTCAAAAGAGCGGTGAATGAAATAAGGTCGAACTATTTCTGTCATACAATAATTTACTCTATAATCCTCATAATTTCGTAGACAATACAACTAAAAGGAAAGCGTTCTTTCTTAAATCCCACTTAAAAATCAACAACTTAAGAACTCGTAGAATTAAGAGTTGATGAACCACCACCACCCGCAATGTTTACATTCCCACAGTACCGCGGCGAAAGAAAGCACAGTAGACTCGAAGGACCACCTGAAACGTGTAATTCTCCCATTCAAAGTGGTGGTAAGGCATCCCCGGCTCGTTTCTACTCGCACCCTAGGTCGGTTCGGTATCCCCAACGGGGATAAAGTGAGAGTGGGGGGATTCGGGTAGGAAAAATAAATTGAGCCCCACAATTGAAAGGAGGGCAGCCTCTTCTCTTCTCGCGATTAAGATCGCAGGACTGGTATCACCGGCAGTAAGAGGTAAAGGACGAAATATCAGTGGTGGAAAGATATAGCGGGGGAAGAAGGAAGACGGAGGACGAGGTGGGAGAGCGAAACCGAGTGGTTTTGCTCGTCGCTTATAATCCGTCGTCGTCGTTGTCGTTGTCGTGATCGTCGTCGTGGCGGCTCTCATTCGGAGCGTAGAGGACAAGGAGAGTGAAGCGACAGGTAGGTGGATGAGATGCCAGAGGTAGAGGGATCCATCAGGATGGTGTGTGTGTGTGTGTGTATATATGTGTGTGTGTGGTGGGTGGGAGAGAGCTTGGATGCTGGGAGCGGGGGTAGATGGACCAGCTACGAGTAGATGTAGGTATGGGTTTTAATTATTTCCACGAGATGAGATTTCGCCACGGCGCGGCTAGTATTGAGCGTTAGTCCGGTGTAAATTCCGGGATCCCGGGCTAATCGGCATAATTCCACAGAATCCGTAATGGACTTTGGAATGGTGGGGATATTAGCGAACGCTGGGCCAGCAACAGCCACCGGGAGTCCCTTCCATCCCAACCCCCCTCCCCGCTCTCTCCTCTCCCCCGACCCTTTCTCTCTGTCGCCCTTTGTATCCCGGAGCTTTACTCCTCCATCCCGCCGCCGCGCGTACTTGAATCTTCCAGCATCGCCTTTCCCTCTCCTTCCACCGCCCAGCTACCATCATCTTCCCTCCTGCTTTAAAGCTCTCCGAGCCTTTCTCTCGAACCTTCTCCCTTTCACTCGCCGCCGAATCCTCCTTTCCACATGGTCTCTCCGCCACGGAAGAACCTTCTCTATATCTTGCGATTTCGCATTCCAACCCTCTCCCGGCTCTCTCTCACCCCTTTTACTCAAACTTCACCCATTCTCCCTTTCCCTCTCTCTCTCTCGCTCGCTTTCTATATCTTTCTTCCTCCGGCACTTTCTACC
This sequence comes from Ectemnius cavifrons, assembly GCA_964023945.1. Lineage (NCBI taxonomy): Eukaryota > Metazoa > Arthropoda > Insecta > Hymenoptera > Crabronidae > Ectemnius > Ectemnius cavifrons. The sequence continues at coordinate 4,431,450 of OZ030379.1, forward strand.
TACCCTGAATTAAATAGTATAGATGCTACTACTTGACCAGCTGTAAAAGGTTTGTTCTTCTGTCAGGCTTCGATCTATGCTTAAGAGCTTACCGCGGAGAGTGCAATTAATTTTTATTTCCTCTTCTCTTCCCTGATATTGCCATGGACTTACTTCTCACCGCCAATGAAGTGGCAATTCTATGCGCACTGTTGTTCTCGACCCTCAAGACGCTTTCACTGTTATTTGACTTTTATTGATATCGAGGGCTGCGTACACGCGTGTGCGTGTATATCTCGCGTGAGATTAATGACAGCTCCCCGCAGGGAATATGGAACTTCCCTTCGGGACGTTGTACAGCACCTGAGAAAGTCTGTCGATACACTTCGAGTTGCTTCTCGGCGAGCTATTATATCATTTCGTTGATAGGTTCGAGCGTGTGCCGGGGAGTTTTCTCGAGGACACTTAGCATCGATTGACACTCTCCTGCCTTAGTGGACATTCATCTTTAAGTATCACACGATGCGAGAAAGAGGGAGAAAGAGAGTGTGTAGGTATTCATGGGGGAGGAGTTTTTGTGGACACGCGCGAATCGAAGGAAAATATTTTACTAGGTTATTAAGACTGAAACGAAAGATCTACAGAGCCGTATGGCTTTTCTTTGTGTAATATAATTGATCTATATATTTCATTAGTCCTGTACAGATCTTATAGTTAGGAATTAATTATAACTTTGAATTAAAGTAATTGTAAAAAGTTTGTAAGAAATATCATGTGAAAATTGTCTTTTTAAATCTGTTATAAATTATTCCAAGATTTCAGATCTTATGAATTTTTGTTATCTTTGATTGTTTCGTTCCTTTTCAATCACGGATTAATTCCCCAGGAATGGCAATCTTTAAAGATAATCAGACTTCTTTCAAACGGTTATTTAAAAGTAAAGAACTATTGAGCGCGCGTAGTATTCGAGTCGAAGCAGTTTGCAAACATTTAAACTTAAAGCTGGAAGCTTTAAAGGGTATGTGCTCTGCCCTCGTGTCGAAAAACAGCAACTGGGTTCGAGGGCTGGCCTAATGACACACAAGCGCCGGGCAGCCAGTTAAATTGGGGCTTTCGAAATTGTAGCCAAGCGAAAAGGTAGCGGCGCGGTCGATTTCAGTTACATTCTCCTCCACACTGTCAAGTCCACAGGCGAGCCTGGCTCGTTAAAATGCCGACAGTTTCTGTTTGCTGGGAATGGTCCAAGATCAACTTTGATAAGACATTCTCACACCGCGCGTGTGCCGACTGCCAAGCAGACTGGCTCACGGAATCAAGAAAATTCGGCAATCTTGTTTGGGTGTATCGGTGCCGAAAAACACATTGCTTTTAAACTTCAGAGTTAGTGATTTTCTATTTCCTCTTTAGCGGTCGTCCAGAATATCGTATTTCCCAATGCTTTTTAACACTCATCGTATCAACGTCCGGTCAATTGACTGATTTGAAACTTTAATTCTACGATGTTGTACATACTTGCTTTTTTCGTTCCTGTTAAAGATAAAAATGTAAATTTTAAATTGTTTTATTATTATCTAAATGTTACTTTGTGCATTTATTTTCGTATTAGATTAATAATTAACTATACCCGATTGATTTCGAAACTTGTTAGATTTAGTTTTAGAATAATAACAAAACACGATATTATTCGATTGCACTTTTGATAACCGAGTTTTTGCTACAAATATATGTGAATGAAAACTCTTTTATACCCTTAAAATGCTACTGTATTGCGCTATCTAATGTCAAGTCACGAACTTAACCCTTCCTCACTTTCTACTTATTATTTCTTTCGAAATTTATTATTTTTCTTTTTTACAATAATAGAAAAACATAACATGATTCGAGACTATTTTTAATAACCGAATTTCTGTTACAAATATGCGAATAAAAATCACATAGCATCAAAAAGGAAACACTTTAATCCCTCTAAACTGGTACTGTATTACTATCTACTATCGGCTTATGGAATAAGCCCTTATTCACTTTGCCCGATTTAGTCGCTCTCCGAGAACTTACCCTAATACGTACGTTGAATGCACTCGCACAGAATCTTCTAGGATGAGTAGGCAAGTACGGTTAGTAGTAGAGAAGAAGAGCCGGGGTTACGAGTGGTGGACTTGGACAAGCAGGAGACTTGGACAGTTCAGTGGCAGCAGTTCGATGCTAATGAAATTCCACTGGTCGCTCTCATAGATTGTAGCCAGTCGAAGTGACTGCTAGTTTGGCATGGGCCGCGCGAATGCACAGAATGCATGTCCGAGACCTAGATTACCTCCGGCTCAAATAGACCAAGAACTTATTTGAACGTCCGCGCATTCGCTCGTAAAAAAGTAATTGGAAATCCTTTCGTTTCGATACTCCACTGGCGTGCTAACGTATTGATTGTCATGTTTATGAATACTCGTGTTACATCTGACAGTAAGAAGCTCCAATTTCGAGGATTGACTGGTTCATATTAATATAGAGTTTGCAGGATGATCTATATTATTATAATAATACTAATACTAATTACTAACTACGAACTACTAATTACTAATTAGTAATTACAAATTATTAATTAGTAACTTCTAATACTAATTACTAATTATGAATATAATTTCGGAAAGTGCCGTACGTGACCGTTATAGACTATACATTAAAATGTATAATTATATATAAGCATAGAACGCATTAGATTAGTATAGATTAAATGTCCTACTTTAAAGTTTCAAGGTAAATCCGGAATTACACATTTTTTACTCAAACGATGATATCGGGAAAAAATTTGACACAATTTCTCAATGACAATGTGCATTGGGATAGAAACGTAGTAACAAAACGATCTGCAGTTGAAATTTGTACGAATTCCAATTACGATAAATTTGTTGATTTAAATGAAATATTACCTAATGTGTCGGTAACCTCAAAAATATTTATAATCGTATTCCGGTATAATGAAGTTTCGGCACGAATTAATCTTCATCGTGTTAACTCTTGTTTACGCTTCTAATATCGGATTTTAAGTTTCATTTATTTAATGGACCGAGGATTTACTATTCAACCTTTTTGTAATTAACATAAATACAAGGTCTTCGTGACAAAGGATGTTGCATAAAGAATTCAACGGCTCATTAATAGAACTTCCCTCGAGTATCTACGCAAAGTTCTAAATCAATTTTAATAGGTTAAGTCAATTTAAAATTGCGATAATTACATGAGTGTTGCCGATGTATTTACAGTTCCATTCTTTCCGTGCGAAGTATACACGCGCGATCTACTAGCCTACTTTAATTGCCGAAGTAGGCCGGCGTTAAAGTTTCATTTAGAAGTTGAGTTCGCGGTGAAAATCGGTGTGGCACTGAAAGTATGTTAATAACAAAGCCTGGTAAGTCAGTGACAGGAAGACGAGAAGCGAGTCGGTCGGAAGGAGCTTAGTTTTTAATCGAGAAGAATGATTACGTGCAGCCGGCGGGTACTTAATACGCCGGACTTACTAAACAGTCTGCAACATTAATCATTGGAACCTGGTGTCACCACTGGGAATAATCAACGTCACGGCAAGCTTCCATGCTCGAAGATTTAATGGCGCCATATATTTTTAGTAATTGGCAGTTGTCTACCTCTGGAAATTCTGCCGTGTATTAAGATATCTCTGCAGCCTGTCCTCAATTCAAATGCCAGTGTCATGATTTGGAATGCCCGACCTGCAATTACTATTGCCACGAAACGACTCTTGTTGAACAAATATATTTCCAGTAAAGCTATTGTACACTGCACTAAGTAAATGTAACTATTCGGGTATAAAAGATAAATAAAATGCTGTACAAAAATAATAGAAGTTAAGATAGTTTTTTTACTTTGTTAAATTTAGAAAAGTGGCATTGCAAAGATTAGAGTTAATGTAAGTTAATGTAAGTTAATTCAAGAAATATTTTAAAAATAAACAATACTTTAAACATTAGACTAAAGAGAAACATGAGAAAAATTGCAAGTATTTTAAACCCATAACTACGGAGTTTGGTACTTACCTTTAATGTGTATTTGCAGAAATCGTTCATTGGTAGAATATCTTAAATCAATTTTCCATTCGTTTCAGCAAGTCGTTAACCATTTCTTTTTACATTTTAGCATTCCGGTATTATTTTGCGGAGGTAGTTCACGATAGAAATTTGGAAAAAATGTGCGCTAGCAATAGTTCTGTATCCGTGGTGTAACAATGTTTTCGATTAACACGTGCTGGTTTTTCTTTACAAAGCAAATCGAATCGCTCTTGTTCGCGGAACGAATTTAATTCCCGCAAACTTTGCGTAACTGTAATAAAGGTTTTGTGTACTATTTCAAACAAAGAGTCTTTTTTACGATCGTTGAATCGAAATATTAAAACAAACTGACAAATAATCCTATAGAGAATATTTTTTCAAATAGCTCTGAAATCATTATTCGTTTTTCCTTTTTCCGTTTAGTTTATTCAATAGTTCCGCGCAAACATTGATCCGTATCAGTGGAGAGCGAAACAGTTCCCAACTACGGATTCCTACTTCAGGTTATCGGATACCAAATACCGTCATATGAGATGACTGATACCACATAAGCCTGAGTTTCCCAAATTGGGAAAGCATATTCCACTTGAGAATGTAAATAAGTTCAGCTCGTGAAAATTTCGCATCTCACATGCTGGATTTAAATACTTTTTCGTAAGCACTTTATACGCTTTATACTCGGAATAATTAAAAAACTATAACTAAAAATTTATCTTAATGTCAAATGTCATTTTGATTATAAGAGACGTATCCCAGAAACAGAAGCGAACTCTTATTAAAAGAGAATTTTAGCAATTTTTCATTTCAGCTTTTTCTTAATCATAATTATCCAATATCCGATTATGACATTAGTCCTTATTTAGCAATCACAAAAAATAACTTGGAAATTAGGGCACAGAGGTAGTATAACCACAAGCATAAGCGTACATCAGCCGGACTAGCTCTGATATTACATATGAAATCGACAGCCTTGAACCTGCCCATCTTCGAGTCGTAAAGGGCTTTGTAAGCGATCATATCCTGTGACGGGGAGGCGAGGCGAGGTACGAGGGACCAAGAGGCCTGTGTAGATCAGGCGTTTACCACCTACCACCCGTTGCGAACTGGTGTTGCCTACAATTAGACATTTACACGCTCGCAGAAGCAGTGACAGTAGCGCCGAGTGTCTTTGACGTACTCTCCGTTACAATGCCGCACGGGTACTCCGGGCCTTTGTGCAAGCAAATATGACCCCTGCCTATGCCACTGAATCGCTAATGCACGCTCTCGCCTCAATAACCACTCTTCCTGAACGAATCGTCGAAAGACCCTTCTTCCATCCCGTTTTCCTCCTCTCTGAAGCTGTCGCGCCACGCCGTTCCCACCACCTCAAACACTCCTTTGAGTTTGTCACTTGCTAATGGTCAACAAGTCGTTCTCTGCCACCTAAGTCTTGGTAACAGTTTGTCGAATAGATTTGCTCGCCCTTTCCAGACTGCTGCATCGCATTCATCCACGGCCACGTTCGTACAAAGAACTTGTGTGACGCGAATCATTGCGTAAGATATGAAATATTCATCGAGACGCGCGATAGTAACTTTCAGAGAGTTCGTAGTTACATATTTCTCTGTCTTTGTCCTGGGCGTCGATAGATCTTCCTATTAGCGAATTTACATTTGTGAGAAGTTTGAATTTATTCAGCAATCTTTCTTTTATTCATTTTAGGTGGGAATTTTTATATTTCTGCTTATCATTATTGGGTTGGTAGATATGTATATTATAGTTCTAACAAGTATGTGTTGGTTTTGAATAGGGGTTGCACATATTTCGCTGAGATTGGACGCTACCAATATTCCATTGTTGTTTCAGCACAGTAGCTGAATAATCGAATACCTGCATCGAGAGGCTGTGGTTATGGTCTCCTGTAATATGCCATGATCAGGGTTGGGAAGTCAATAGGAAGCGAATACTAAAATACGCACGTATGATCCATTTGACAAAGTGATTAATCAAAATACGAAATTTTATTATTGAAGCATCAGCTATCATTCTCTATCGTTTTAATATAAAGTCAAATTTTGTTGATAATGCACTCAAAATAGTTCATGATAAAGTGCGAAGCCAAAGAAACGATGCGAAACTATTTTTGATTCGATATATTTAATGTTTTGCAATTATCTATTTGTGTTAGTTTGTTCAACAGATAAACTTCTATTAACTAATACATATTGATAATTTAGTATGTTGAATATCCAACGGTTCAGCAACTCCCAATTAGGGATCTGTGTCACAATCTTTATTTATAATACATCGGTATTTTAACAACAAGATGGTTGTAACAACTGAGACTTTATTTTTTCAAACGAACACTTTTAAAAACACAGTTTTCATCACTTTTATCGATAGTAATGGCTCAAGCATAGCACAATTGTCCGGCACAAAGACAGAAGCTAATTCGCTCGAAAGAATGAGAATTATTATAGCGCGCGTGCCTTGCAGCGCTACCACCGCAGATCGAATTTGAATTTCAAATTCCATTTTGTTCCCAGCCAACTTTATATTTACATACAACCGCACGCTGCCGCATTCGGTGCACCCACCAACAAAAATAGGCGCTCGTAAATCTATGACACATAATGGCGCTAAAAGAGTTTCCGTTTTATTACGTCGATCGTGAAATATTGTCCGCCGAAATTTTTATGCGCCCACCGTCTACTGTTGGCCGCGAAAGAATTGTCGCTTTGTGGTAGATGAATACGTGTGCCTGAAAAAGTAGAGCGACCAAAGATTCATTGCTGATGGTCGTAACATAATTAATGGGTTTCACAACTGGCTTTTGTTTTGTTTGTTGTTAACAGTTGTTTATCCTTCTATTGTTATGTATTGATGTGTAGTAGGATTAACATAACTTTAAGACTTTACCTATAAATCTGTAGATTTATTAATACAAAAATAATATTAACAAACATTTTTATCAGGGTGTAGCGGAAGAGTTAAAAGTCTGTAAATTTGGCAGTTGACGTAACCAATGTAATCCGCGAGTCTTGTTGCGGTGCTCGGTAATTAGTCGAAACAAGGGTCCAAGGATTCCAAGGGTTGAAAAGGTAGGTCAGGATGTAAAATCTGAGGGTTGGAGTGGCAGTCGATGACAAAGCTCCAGCGACAAAGCATCGTAGCAGACATCAAAGTGTTGTTAAATTCATAAACACGGGGTATATATAAATCAATACTCTTAGAAACAATATAGATATATAAATTAATTTATTTAATTTTTAAATGATCCGTAATGACAGTTTATCAAGAGAAACACCTACAAATTTAAAGAATTACAAAAATAAATTAAGTACATAAATATCATCGGTTTTAATTTATAATCATAATTTCGTATGCAAAAAACTTCAAGCATCCAAGAAACCGAACAGAGAGAAGGAGAAAGTTTCAAGAAGAAGCCATGCGTCTTTTATTTAAAGAAGAAAATTGCATTCTGATAGCTTCATTAATATGCGAGACGTAGTCTTGCGACGAAATTAACTACTCAATCATGTATCGGAAGCATAAACATAATTCTTCGTGGTGAGCACGCCATTGAACACGGCCAGCCTAGGCACCTCTACCAATCCCCGTACCACTCCTGGACACGCTATGCCGACCTGTATAATTTACCACTATACGGCTCTCCTGGTGTATATCCAGATCCCATTTGTATTCGGCATTACGGACGCATGGATCGCACGGGAAATCGTGTTCCTATTTCCGACAATATCGTATCCGTCATAGAGTCGACATTTGTTACTAGTGGACTGCGGGCTCGGCACTCTCCCCACGTGTGTTCCTCGGATGCACGTTCCTTCCGGCGAAAATACCCTTTTTCTCTGACACGTGAAGTCCCATTGACTAAACTAACGCCGATCGAAATGCTGGCTGCTCTCTCACGGGAAACTCGGCCTGTTTTTTTTTTTCGTCGTTGATTTCGTAAGCAGAGAACGCGTGTAATATTTTTGACAGTTTGTTACAGTGGAATTTTTTCACTTTATTACCGAGAGAAATAATGTATGCATTTTATGCGTGAGACAGCGTACGAGAATTATGCAAAGTCCGTTATGTTAATTGATTAGCTATTTAAATTAGTAAGGCAGGTAAAAAGATTTGCTGTTATGGGAGAGAGTGATGGACATGTATATTTCATAGAATGACGCGAGAATTTATAATTGGAAAAAGAGGTAGAAAAATTCGACGAAAATATAAAGTATAAAAATGCGAACGGTTGCTCGTGAAACAAAACTTAATTAAATTCGCAGTGAACTGTATCGCGTTTGTTCGTCTCAAATATTCATTCGTATTAATACAAAACCACAACATTCGTTTTCCGAATATACACACAAACTTTAACTAAAATAAACTAGAACTATCGCTTTAAAGAGAAGCTGAAACCGAACTCATAAAACTGTATTCAAGCAAATAGCCGAAATGCGAGTTGAAAGAGATATTAGCAAAAGTGAAAAGAAACTTGTTGGAGAAGATCACTATTTTCCGGCACTTTCATGCTCGAGATTGGTAGGCCAAGGCCTTGAATATGAGAGAGGTCCACAGATTTTCGGGGTCCGCTTTAACTACCTGCCGATACTGGATATACGTGCGCGAACACATGGGAATGCAAATCAATAAGGGATGAAAAGAGTTTACTTTAACACATTGCGGCGAGCGCGCGCGCGTGCGGGCATCAATACTCTTTTCATGTTGGAGCGGCGAGCGGTCAAACGGATATTAATACCTCTTTCATATTGTGACACGGTAAACAGCACGTTGCCCACCCCTCCGCCGTATTAATATTCCTGCATTTATTATCGTCATCTACGAATCATTAATGGATTATTTTTTCCTCCCTTCCATCCTGATCGTTTCCTCATTGGAGCTTCATGTCATTTCGTTCGCCCTCCGCCGCTGGCACCCCTCGCGCGTCCCATATCTTGGACACTTTCAACGCGTGCGATTTACGTCATTAAATTTAATTAGCAGGCTCGAAAGTATTATTAACTCGCGCGCCGGCCGTTTTCAGCCGAACGAAGGAATATTAAATTGAATGGTGAAATAGTGGATGCGGTTTATTTAATGACGCGCGCGCGCGCCTGTGTTTGTACGCACGCGTCTCACTGTTGGATGTTATTGGGCAAGTGTGTGGTGGTCTACGCTTTTCGTGTAAAGCCAATTCGACTTTCGACCGATTATTTGACCCGCGTCACACACCGCGCTACTATGCGTTTTCAACGGAGCGCATTAGTTGATAATTTATTTACTGAGCAGCGCGCTACTGGCGATGAGAGAGTGCATTGCCGCTAGGGATTTCCTGAACTTTGAGAATAGAGAATGACAAATCATACGCGTTAGATCATTTTATCATCGAAATTACGCTCGGATAGAGGATTTTCGAAATTGCAGGATTTAATCCCCTTTTCGTTGTGTAAATACTTCGAAAGCAGTAAAATTAAATAAAAATTCGATTTCATTTGACATTAATGAAATAATTATTCAATTATTGCATAACCATTTCAATCCTTTATTGTATATTATATTCTTTTCAAGTTTGACTTCTATTCTTTAAAAATTGAGTCCACATTAGTTTTGAAAGGAATACAAAAAGTCTGTTAGTTTCTAGGAGAATACACGTGTGTGCCAATTTCGCAATATTCTTGAAACAAAATTAGTAAAATATTCACGTTATAATGCATCTTCCGTCGCTCGTCTTTTTGAGGAGTCTGCTGTCTCCAGTAGGCGATCCGCTTTCGGCTTACAGAGTTGATATTACCGGCCTTTGACATGGACAACTGCATTATTGCCCTTAATACCCATGTACACCGACATAATACACATGTGTATGTATTTAGGAAACCGGGCCAACCTTATCACATATGTCTGGAATAAGGGAAAGCCTCACATACATAGGTTTACTGAACCGAAGTGAGCTGTAAGTCTACTTACTGTTAGCTGGACTATCGATATTATCAGTCTCGCATTCACGCAGCTAAAATCTGTGTACATAAGTAATGTTATTTGAGATTCCGTCTTATCGAATGATCATACTTCAAATTCAAATCAAGCCGAGTTATTGTAATTGTGAAAGAAAACTTAATTTATAAATTAAAGTTCGTAAAAGGAATCATTTAAATATAAAACATCAAAAATTTGCCACTTTCATCAAACTTGATTTTAAAACTACTGAAATGGAATCAAAACCAAAATATTGCATTGAAAATTCTTGATAATAAAGCCAGTTTTATTTCAATCGGCTTTGAAAAGGAGTTTCTTAATTCATAGCGAATAATTTTCTTCTATTTATCATTTATTTCATCCAATGTTAAATACAGGAAATATACGATGGCGGCGTTTAATACGAGACAGTTCGTGAAACTGTCGCGTCTCCACATTGCGAGTCAAGCTCCTAATTACCAACGGAGCAATCAAAATTCCTTATATCGCAGAAAGATTATTTTACAGGCCATTTGCATCCTTCACGCTTCCTTCCGGGGCTGCAAGAAACGCACCAAGTAAATGAGCCATCCTTATTAATTCTCGGTAAATACCGAGTGGGTAAGTTACTTTGGGAAAGGAAAACGTATATATTTTGATATGTTGGTGCGCCGTATCAGTCTTTGGATTGCCGTTTACAGGAGAGGATATAATTTGGACCAAGCTGTGAACCCAAAAGCAGGTACCTTTTTTTTCTTACCCTCGTAGTTTATCTGTACGATATAATCTCCTCGAATGATCCTTTCTACCCTCCGGGTTTGTTTACTTAGGAAAACCCTCGCCAATTAGTGTGAAAAATATACTTCGTACATGTGCACACAAATTACCTTTTGCAGAATTAGGTTTGTCGTTTAGGTGGTATTTTTAATACGTAATCCAGTATTCATCGTGTTGTTTTTGATTATAATTTCACTGCGGATCTTTATGGGAAAGTAGTTTTTTTACTTAAATATGATGTGTGTTGAATTTTTCACGAAAAGGTGGTGAATGTAAAATGTTGTGAATATAAGTTTTCCTTTATTTTGCATAAGCTTTTGCAGTCTAGGTATAATAAATTCGTAGGTACTATAAAGGCAGAGCATACTAAAATGGATAGTATACATTTAACTCTAGTTTAGAGGTACACATGTACCGCGACATTTTTATAAATTTCAAAATTTATCTTTATTACCTAACAAAGTAAAGGGGAACTGGGAAGCGCGCACGTGTGTTTCCTCACTGTTCGGACTCTCCTCTCACATATTTCTGTTTAAATGAAGTTTTTCAAAAGCTGAACTCCATTTGATTACGAAAGAGTGTTTATCCGAGAGTGAAAAGTTTAAAAAAGTCGTATTAAGTAGCAATTTAATCGCAAAGGGATTTTGAATATTACTCTTTCAGTCTTGTTTTATTTTCTATTTCTATTTCTAGACTTATTTCATTAGTCTATTATATCATTTTATTAGTTTATTGAAACTAACAGAATAAACCTCCAATATATTTACATATTAACTTTCACCGATAGTTTCAAATGACCATCGCCACTTTTTTCTCGAGTTCGACATAAACTTTATCGGATTTATCTAATACTTCGCGACACGCTGTCAGTTTTGACAGTGTATACGTAACTTTTAAGTGGACGACTTGTATATGTGACTCGCGGCGAGAGATGTTTTAGTCAGGCGGGCGTCGCCGTCGCGCGCACCGTACATCGCCAAGTTTGTCCACCAAGTTTTGCCGCGGTCCTTGTATTTTCACTCCAAAAGTCTTTATGATCGATGCCGGTCCATACCGCATCAGGTTACCACCTCTTCAATATTGCATGAGCCGCGAATTTTTGGCTCGGCATAAGGCAACTGGCGCGTGTGTAACAACTTTATTAAACAGGCCGGCGCCGCCGTCGCTTCGTCAAATATTCATTGAACACTTTCTTTTTCAAGTATCGCATCGCTTCAGCCATGAATTCGCTGATAACGATGAGCTGCTCTGTCAAAAAGATCGAAGTCAAAGGGAACTTGCCTGGAAAGCAATGCAACTAGTGCTTTATTGCACACTATTTGACCAAGTTTGCAAATATTAATATAGATAAAATTTACTGCACGTAGTGATTAATTGTTAATTTATTTAGATTAAAGAATCTAATGAGAGAGTTGCACAGGAAATGGTAAATAATTAAACGGGTTTTAGAAGGACCGGGTGAAATTTCCTTTTTCAGGTTGGTTGATGCTGGCGTAGTTGAAATATTCAAGTTATACGTCTTACTGGTAGAATAAGTTTCTTAATTATAGTTAGCGTCTTATGCATTTGCATTTTAACTACTCTTAGCTGTCACATTTAAATTATTATGAAAGTTAGAATTGTTTAAATAGACGTTCGTCTTGCCGTTGCATTTAGTTGGAAAAATACTTTGTCTTGAAATACTCGGACATTAATATGACACAAACAATTAGGATCAACCATAATCCACATATGACGATGATTGTTACCGCAAAGCGACGGAGTCTGGTAAATGCAATCGATAACAAATAAGAGCACACAATCAGCGTATCAGATGATACAAAAGGGACAAACAAACGTTTGCATGAACTTTAATCCAGCTGCAAATGTATGTAAAGAATATTATTGGAATTATTGCAACGGGACAACACGAACGATATCGATTAACGAGCGTCTCTCCTTTTCCCAGAAATGAGAGAAACGCGGCCGAGGGAAAGGAAAGGAGCTTCGTCCCAGGCGATAATAAAATAGTATCATTGAAAGAAGCCGGTGAAGCGTACCGCAGCTACATCTAATTTGAAAAAGTACAATTGCTGAAAGGAAATGATAGCCACGTACTTCTGCGATCCTTCCCCCTCTCCAGCTTCCGCGGAGAATGTCGATGGTGCCCGGTAGAAAGGGAAGACGCGACGAGAGAATACTAAGACCAATGCGAAAACGAATCAGTATAATTGCATTGAATTTACATAATGTTTATTACCATCAGCGAGACAATTTTCCCGACACTGTGAGTGTTACTGTAGCGCTCGGTGGAACCGCATGCTCGGTTGCATTTTGTTCTTTGCTTAAACTTTAACATGCGTACCGGTTTTCAATCATTTTCGGTGCAATTAACGTCGGAACATAGTGTTTCAGGTATCCGTATTACATATTTCTTGAATAAGTCTTTCGTACATTTTATGTACTTCGATGACGCATTTATTTCCGAAGTGTGATTTTTTATTTTAATTAATGGTGGATTCAATGCGAATGGAAAAAGTTACACTTAACTTACAAAACGTAGCTTGTAATAAAGGAGCTTGAAATTCTACGCGTTTTTCTCAAAATATGGTATTAAAAATTAGTAGGCAACATAACTCTATATCAGATCTTCTTTAAATATAATCATAATTAATTATAACGAATTTGTTTCTTTGAACTATGCTCTAGAAATTGATTTACTATTTTTCAAGAAAATTTCATTAGCTTTCAAATCCCGTTTCATTGTCTAATTTTGAATAAGCCGTTTGACTACTACATTGGCCCCCGTTAAATGGTGTTTCGAAAACCGGGCCTCAAATTCATCTAAATATTTCCTTTGTTTGGTGGAATTTTTCATTTGTAACATGTGACAACGTAGCAGACGTTTTCATAAAAATAACTTTGGTTTGGGTATCATGGGTAGATGAAACAGAAAAAAAAATCGTGAACTTTATAAACGATTTGGATTTTGAAATTCGGATTAAATCATTCATTTTCCACTTCATCTTCAGAAACAATAACTAATCAGATAACAGAAGCACCTTCGAACAGCGATTGTTTTTATACAATGAAATAATCCAAGTAAATGAGAGCCAATAGGGATCAAGGAATGAGTGCGCGGATTTCGGATAAGAGTTAGCCATTGGAAGATGCGGGTCATAAGATTTACATATTAGTGACGTTACCGTCTGCCTTCGTTGAAGCGGCTACAATTCGGGGCTCGCCGCCCTTTTCGTGTTGTAGCCGACCCTCGCTATTCATTCGCATTCGCCAGCAGGTTTGCAACACACAGTCCTGCGGACTCACTTCTGATTCTGACCACGAATTTTCCGAACCTTTCCAGTTCCGTGGCCCGGCCAGCTCAGGGCGGAGAGGCTCCGACCGACCGCGCGCCGGACTAACATGAGGCGTTTCAACTTGGAAGAGCGATGTGCTCCAGCAGTCTTAAAAGACATCGCTCTATGTACCTTCCCTTCGTACGACTTCGTATGTACTATAGATTCGCGCTCTTCGTTCGCATTGAACTCCATTGGCCACGTCGGAACGGAAGCATACACTCAGTACTCGCGGCCACTCCGCTTTTACAGGGGTTACACCTTCTCTTGGAACATCGACTCAGCGCGAACACCGAATTAGAAGGTTACATACTCGTCAGTCTGGAAGAACAAAGGAAACTTTGGTTTTTCTTTCATTAAGTCACATGTGATAACGAATTTCTTTCTTACAATTAGATCAATTCGTCTGGAACATTTTCACAAATTTGTATTGAAAAATTGTAATGGACGAAGGAAATATTCATGTCGTATTCATTTTTACGCTGTGTAATTATTTTGTCGAACTGTTATTGAAAGTGTTCATTTTATAAAAGGAATGATAAATGTTAACTTTATGTAGACAGAAGTAGAATGTTATATTAGCGTCATAAAGGTTATCACAGGGTTTTCGAGAAAGGATTTTCCAATGAACAATGCACAAATCTAATAATTTATTCGAAATATAAAAATCTCTGCTTTGTACTTAAAAATACTGGGTGCGTCGGAAAACTAATTATCGAGTCGTGTTTGCCATAGCATCCGTTCGGTATAATGAGGAGGGGCGACGCGCGTTTCTATGATACAGGTGGGCAGATTAAGTGGCTTAAAGAGGACAAGCAAATGTTCTTAAGAAACATCGCTTGATAAATGAGGGAGCAAGCGCGGGCGGGCGCGCGCGCTCGCGCGCGCGAAAACGCTGACGTTGATTCAGTTTGTATAAGCAGCCATTTAGCGGGATGAATACGATTTATGAATTCGCCAACCCGTTAAACCTTACCAAGCTACTTTGACGGCGTAACGATGAGGCGGCGTTCATTAATCAGCGAATATGCCGTTTTATACTTTGATACTACGCCGCCATACCTACCGTTGCATTAGTCCGCATTACCTGTATCTACTCAGACATTCCTGAAACTCCAGTACAAAGTGCAGTAACCTTAACCCATTCAAGCCGTATTTGCCGAACGTTTCCACCGCTTTTCATAGCGCACAGTGATTCTTTTAAATTGCACCACTGTCGCAGCTACATCGAAATTTTATGACATGCAAGCATTAAAATAATTAGAGAATTCTAGATTGCCCAGAAAGAAATCGCTACGTGTACGACATTATTACCTTTAGATTTCAACAAAAGTGTATGTTACAGATTGTAGTTCTTTTATGAAATATTTTTTTCCTTAATAGTTTATAATTATAATAGCTAGTCATATCTATTTCTTAGACATTTGTTGCATTCGGGAATCAAGGTGCAGATAGAAACTGTTTCTACAATCTATTACGGAAGAATAACCACTACTAGAAAATGTAATAGAACTCAAGTTTCACTCTACCTTTATGTGCAATTAGCTTCAATATAGATTTTCTTAATATTCAGACCATTACAGATAAATCATTCACTATCAATCAAGTATATTTCTTCATCTAACACATGTATACATTTACAATGCATAGTTTTTGCTAGCTGACAAATATATTTGAATATATTATTAGACCCAAAAGTGTTAGTGTCGTTGGGAAATAGTAGAGGAGGGGAAACTTCTGTGCTCGCGTGGTGCCGAAATACTCAAAGTTTCGCAATAACAGTATTTTACTACTAGCCTCTTCCAGCGCTAGAACTTTGCTCGGGCATATTCTTATTTGTCAGAGAAGACGAGATTACTTTGACTTTCAAAGGTATTAAGTTTCTCACGGCACGTGATTTGGAGCTAGATTCGCCCTCCAACGCCATAGATAACGCGGTACAACTTTCTTGTAATATATGGGGACAAGCTCTTGATGGAACTCGAGTATTCCGATGGAGAAGCATCGATAAAGATAGTGAGTGAAATCGTTATGTCAATTTTATTAGTATTTGTGAACGTGAATCAACCTGGATCCAAAAATAGCAAATCTTTAAATATATCATATAGAGAAATAAAATTGAAAATATAAAAAGATGTGGCAATATATGTACTTTTGCTGTAAATAATGATTATCTATAAAATATAGAAATATAAAGTCTGTTTAACCAAAGCATTAAATATTTAGAAAAATACCACTGGTAAAGAAAATGTAAATTAATGGCACGAAAAAGAAGGCAAGTAAAAGGGAGTTTCGCAGTTGTAAAGGGGTAAAGTTGTTTGTAAAATAGAAAGTAGAAGCATCGGTTGAAAAGAACCGATCTACTAAAAGGATATTTAGATAGTGTTTTAGAACACCGTCTCACTCACTCGAAATAAACCCAGTATTTTATTGATTTTTGACTATTCGTTCCTAAAGTTTCTATTTTTCGTTAAACATGAAGTTTCTAAAAAACATGTTATATGCATCACACTCTACACTGAAACTACAGCATTTTTTTAAAAAAATGACTGTTGAATAATATTAATCAATCTACTACCGACACACTCACGTTCAAATTCGATGAATATTTATTTTCGAAATATCCACCAGCAGTAATTAATGACAGTAGCAGCAGTAATGATTGACTTCGCAAGCATGCGCCAAAAACTGATGTTCATTAATAGCTGGCGGAGAGGTTTGCACAGTGGGTATTTAAGTATCCGAGCGTTAAAAGAAATTCAGCTCGTTTTTCTTAATGATCCACCTTGCCCGAGCTCGCTATCCTCGCGCAAGGCACCGTAAGAACTGGGTCAGTTTTCTACCTTTAAAATTGGATTTCGCACTCCGCCGGATGCTGCGCCGCAAAAAAGACTGCCACACCGTCAGAACTATCTGGGCTTGATGACTCCGGGTATGGCATGGCAGAAATCGCTTCGGATATGAGAGGACTCCAGTTACCACTCTTTAAATCTATCTCTTCTATATCTGATATTTCTCTCCTCGTTTTATGCCAACCCATCAGCGATCTGATTATTGTACACTCGTCGAACAGCTAAACCAATTGGCGCCCCGTACTTTGCAATGCTTCGTTTTATCAAGAAATAGAAATATAGTTTGGTGCAGTAAATAAATACTCAAATTGAAATTAAATATTACAGTTTACAATATAATGTTTACGATCATAAATGAGTGTATGTTTAAATTCCAAATCTTTATTACGCGAATAATAATAATTGTGCACACTTAATTTTCTTTGATTAATTATTAGTTATTTTGATTAATTATTTAAATACATCGTTGTAAATTACTGCATACAATACTAGCAAAATAATGAAATCAATTTCTTTCTCACGAAAATCTCTGAAAGCACTAAACTTTCTATCGCAATCGCATTTCTTCATGACACCATTGTCGAATGTCAGTGAGATTTGAAATTACAATGAACCATCGTGGGGCCACTGTTGACTCCTCTCGCAATTAGGCGCGCTAATGTTTCAGCAATCATGAGGAGGCATCATCCCCCGTTGACGCTCGAAGTTTATCCTCGCGCTGCCGCGCCGCTATTGGCGAGGCTGGTGGCCCCTCGCACCAGCGGAAAACTCCGGCGTTCTCCCACTTGTTACTTCCGGCGCGCTCCTCTTTCTATTACAGAAGCAAACAGGGATGCTGCTCGTACAGGCAGAGAGCAGTGCAGAGAGAAGAGGTGATGAGAGGAGATGAGAGGAGAGGAGAGGAGAGATCTCTCTCACTCTCTTCTCCGCCAAAAGAGCCCTCGCGCCCTCCTGCTCGCCACGCTCTCTCCTCTCTTTCGCTGAATAGATAGAAACCGGTATCTAGCACTTGCTAATGGATATTGCTCCTGGCCTTGCTCTTGCTTCAGCCACCTGACTTTATAGGGCGTTTACCCGCATTTCGGATAAATTAGAAAACTCCGTAGCTTGTCCCACACCCTCTCGCTCTCTCACTCTTTTTCTCTCTTTCTCTCTATTTCTCTCTCTCTCTCTGTGGGCTGCTACCCTCGGCCCATTCGCTCTCGAAGGTTCTCACTCTGTGTTTTTCGAAATTGCCGCTCCACTTTCGCGTGCTGTACAAGGCACGTATTTGCATGACAAACGAGTGATATCATCATCGACTCTTTTTTTCACCCCGATCCAATGCGACCTTTTTCTTTCCCTTTCGGATGCCCACCCCAATGGACGGTGGACCTTCTTCAATCCATTGTATACACACACCGGAGAGAAAGAGACAGTTGTTTTTGTTTCTTCGTGTCTGATTAATGTGGACTTTCTTTGGTACTTGAAATGTTTGTTTAGAAGATCTGTCAGAAAATTCGAGATTGGTATAGGAATGTATATACATAGAGCGGGCAATGTGGAAATTGCGGAACGTAGTTCTCCCCCTTTTGGGGAGAAGCTCGAGTGTCATTAACCTCTCAAACTTGGCCGCGCTGATGGAGGGGACCCGTTGGTGAGTTGTCGTCGAGAGTATCACTCTTTGACTGATTACAGTCTTGAAATATTGTGTAATTTTTTGCTTTAAATATATTAATGTATATCAATATATTGCTAACTCGAATTCTTGAATCTCTGTGTCTCACGATTATTTTAAATGCCCACACTTAAGTCTACGAATATTCTTAAACAGTTTCCATTTCTTTAGGGCTGAAAAGTTGCAAGTGTTGACATTGATTTAAAATGATTATTAACGTAGGATTATATTGGTACTCGGAAGTACTATTTATAAAGCTTTTGAACTCAATAAGAGGCACAGAGTTGATATTCTCATAGCTTAAAAAGTACACTCTGGAATTAATTAATTCGAACAGTGCTCTATTACCCTGCTACTAATATAGATATGTAGCAGCTCCACTAATTATCTCCTATGACATATCCTTTAAAAACTTGTCCGTTACCAACATACTGGCGCTTTAAAAATAACAGGTTAAAAATACGTTAAACTGACAGGGAAAATCTTCCAAATCTCCCAGACATTTTTTACTCATAATTCAGCTACTCGACATAATTCCGTGCGATGCACTCTCCTGCAGCGGTTCATTAGTTAAACAAATAATTAAAAAGGCCTCTTTACAAAAGCAGCCGCATATGCCGGATTGAGACGAACGAACCTAAAAGTTGGAGCACGTAGTCAATTACGGTCGGAACCGCAGACCCTAGTGGACCTTCGGAAAATGTTGATTTATATATCGGCCGCTCTTGCCATAGGGTTCGCTGCCAAAGTTTTAATTATATTGCTCGCTAAAGATACGCATCGGTCCGTAACCAATGGAGATAAGAAAGCTTGGTAGTCCGATAGTTAAGAAGAGAGGAGAAACAAAACCAAGATAGACAGAGAGAGAGAGAGAGGGGGGGGGGGGGGATTGCTGGAGTGTTGCGGCATTATTGTACCGGAGCTGGTTGCATTCAACTACCCCCACTTTCCCCTTTCCATTTGCGATCCGAAAATTAAATTTGCCCCATCGTGCATATCGGTGCGCCCCCAGAAGCCGTCAATATTAATCTGACGGCATGCGCCCGCAGAATTCCAAGGAGGCCGGCTTGTGTTCTTGCTGCGGCCAAGTTTCCCTAGGAAGCTCTCGCACTCGAAGAATATTAATCGATCATTGCCGATAGGCTACTTTGCCGTATCCAAACAAACAACGCCCGTCGACGACTCGCACAATCCTCCCACACCCCCTTCGACCGCCCACCCCGTCGGTGCACTTGTTTCTCGAATTCGATGCAAATTACACTTCACTATCCTGTGCTCGGGAATTTTAATGAAAATGGTAATACGAGTGCGATGGGGCATTCGTGCAGTTTGCATTCGGCGAGTACGGCCTGAAAATTTAATAAAAGCCGGACAACAAAGGCGAATGTATACGAGTGAAGATTGCTCGTGTGTCGTAACAGATGTAGAGAGTAAAAATTTGAGTGGCTTTAGTTGAGGTTATGTTATGAGAATGGATGTAGTTGTGAAGACGTAGTTACGTAGAATCGTGTATAGGATGTCCTTGCAATCACTCAATTACGTTGCTTCTTCCTCACCACTGAAACTGACAGAATTATGTTTTTGGCAGAAGTATTATTAACACGAATAATATATGTAACAGAAAGTCATAACTAATTGTAAGCATTAATATTTACTTGCATGAAACAACCAATACAACTTGGTAACGTGCCACGTAAATCTTCATTATTCCGAGTACTAATGCCCGAATACGTTATTAATTTTTATTCTAATTGTGGACCATCAATGAGACATGATTTAATATTCTCCTACTAAATGTTGAAAAATAAATCCTCGCGAAGCAGGAATACTAATTACAGTGTCAGATTACCTGTGACATTTGTCACAAGGCTAGCATTTCTGGTCGGTTGTTTTAGAACTGTTATGCCATTCAGTAAAGTAAAACTATTTCATTCGGCTTGCCGGCGATACGTGACACATTGATTCGTAGCGGTTGGTCTAGGAAAGGGCAGAACGCGAACCGACCAATTGTTGACCCGCCCGCATGCATTATTAAACCGAGCTGTAATTGTTTCTATGGCTAGTTGCGCGTGGCCGTACATATTTCGAAATTTCAAATGTTCCCCTCCTCAGTACGCATCAACGGGCACACAGGCCCTGCCACTCCGGCCTACCTGTCAATATCAGGTAATCTCGCGGCACGTGAAATTCCGGTCACATTTTACTGTGTGGCCAATCGCCTGAACAAACGCTCGTCTAATCAGCAAATTTGGCTTACACGAAACGCCTCTGCCCTCTGCTGGATCAGAACTTTATGTGTTTTCAGTTAATAACAATATTGCCTTCATTTAACAACTAGTTGTTGTAGTATCTGATTTTAGATGGAGAGTATTTCAAGAGAATACTAGCAATGATTTTATTGACAGGATAATAAGTTATTGCAACGTCAGAGAGGAATTCTGGTAAACTATTTATTGATCAGAATACTGGGAATATCTTGAAGGTTCAGAATGGAAGAGTTATGAAACAAATTTCCGAGCACAGTTGTTATTCATACTTCGTACAATGTTCGTGATTTTTTATGCCATTATTTGTCACATAGTTTAAAAGTTACTTTTTTAAAACAGTAATAGTTTACAGGAAGTGTTTTGCGCGTGCAAGATTTCTCAGAGGTGGAACATGCGAAAAATAAATTCGGCGATAAATATGTTAAGAAAGGATTGAGGTAGGACTGAAACTCGATACCTGGAAGAATGCAACTGTCAGGAATCTAACCGACCGAAGAATGAATGGTCATCTGGCTATCAATAACCAGGTAAAAAAGCCTCAGGTGATTTGGAGGAAAAGGAGGGGCACAATAAACCGATCCACCAAGGAGATCTGTCTGAGGTTATTCCAACACTAGTCTCTTCGTGTTGCGCAGATCTGTCTCAAGTTATTCTCTACACAAACTTGTCCTTTTGTTCAATCAATAAAGCGTAACTATTTCACGTTATATATAAAACAAATTTATTAGTATAAATTAAACTTTGTCTGAGTTATTACATAAAAATATAATTATATCGTGGTTTTGTCTAAGTAAATAGAAATTTTGAATGCTTAATTCAACACTTACATTAGCGGTGTTCGAATATATTAACAGAATGTTTGGTGTATGTAAATAATTATTTGTCAAAGCTCTATTGCAATCAATTAATTTTTAACAAACAAATTTAGTGAGACAGGCCCGAATTAGCTAATTATTAATACTTATGGACGTCCAGAAAAACTTATTCACTAAAAATACTGTCAAAGTAATAATCTAGTTGAAATTGTAAAGAGTAAGTTTAACAAACTCAGCATAGCTTAGTAACTAGTGAAAACCATTACGACTTTTAATGAAAAACACAGTTGTATACAAATCGATGTGATTTGACTGAAACACGCAGTAGCAAAACAGGAACTCGTGCTTTGTAATGCACACATCCACCTATGTGTCAGGAACATAATCGTTGTAGGCGTGAAAGTGACCTGGAAATTACGGTTGACAACACATTGAGGCGCGTTAGTGACATATGTAATCTCGGACTGGTTTACCAGCCGTGAACAGTAATGAACTTTACTGACACTTCATCACGTGTACAATAAATTCGACGACGCAGTTGTAGCAGAAATAACTATTTTGAAAATTCATACAGCATATTTTCAATTTATATCGAAAACTTGTCTCTTAAATTGTTTTCCACAACGTACACCACACATCAATGTCGCTTTACATACCCTCCGCATACGTGTGCTCCATTTTGTAGAGGATGACAAAACAAGAGGTTGTTGTCCGCACGATTGTGCAACAGACAACTCTGCTACATGAAATTTGCGATTTTCAGCAGAGCATGCACTGTGGCACTAATGCAGTTACGCATGTGTACATTTACATACTATGCATGTGGCAAAATTGTTTACCAAGGCAATAATAAATATTGTAAAAAAGTATGCTTAGAGATATTAAAGCCTTCAGCATAGCAGAGAGTTTTTTGAACTGATAGTTTTAATTCCCGGCAACAATTGCATTTAATAAGTTTGCATACTTGCAATAAATCGTAAAACGAATAAGCTCTGAATCAGTGGAAAATCTATAGTGTATAATCCGAAAGTGAAAATAACACTGGATAAATAGTTACAAGACCTTCGAAATGGGAAAGTTGGTACTATACACATAGTCAAAAATATCTTCTATACATAGAAAAATACTTATAAGAATCTTCAGGAATATTTAATAATTTAATAGACAATATAATATCTAAGGAATTTTCCTAAGTTATATTCCGAGCATGACAAATATTCCATTCTTATTTCTCCTCTTTGCATCCGCAGCATAGACCGGTGCATGTCCGAACATCTATTATGCACACCTTTAACACATACATTACACCTTATTTGCCTTGACACCAGCCAAAGCCTTTATTGTCTTTCACGCGACACAAGCTAAAATGTCAGGTATACGAGCACCGGCAGATAAAGGTTTAAGGGAATTCGTGCATGATAAACGTGGATTGCGAGCGTGCTTTGATTCCTTTTTTTTCCAGGCCGTCGCAATTTCCTGGCTACTATTTGGAACACAGAGCCCCGGCAGCGCCAGTAGCACCGGCACTAGATAGCAGCGGTGCGCATTGAATGAACCGGCAAGAGGCCGTACAACTAAAAGCGCACTTGTATGCGCTTACCTAGTCACATGTGTCTCTGTGTCGGTCTCTGGAAAGCACGTTACGAGCTTGCAAAAATCGCCGGCCCGTAAAACAAGGTAATTTTGACGCATTTCCCGTTTACCGATTCCGAAAATGAAAACCTTTCTCGCTGAAGTTCCTCCGAGAGAAAAGGAACGCCACTGGCTAATCTATGCGAGAGCGGCATACATTTCAAAAATATAGGCTGTATTCGCGCTCGCGCGCTCCCTATCACCACCAAGTAGACTTTTACCTGCACGCCCATTTCCGCACCGCTCTCTTTTCCGCTTGATTATTAGTGCCCCCACGCGCGCGCACGATCAATTTGCGACGATGCTCCAACGAAGCCCTGTGTGTCTAAACGGGAGCAATGGGGGATGCTGGTTGAAGGGGATAGTTAGAGGGTGAAAATCTGGATAACATGATGTTACTCTGCTTAGGACTCGGAAAGTATTAATGTATTTAACACTCTCGGTATAAACGCTTAAGCACCGACCAATTTTGTGTTTACCAAGTTATTTCTATCTGCCGGAAAAATGTTTATTCGCAAACATTTTGAAAGTTTTAATGCAGAGTTTGTTATTATTACTTGTTTCAAATATTATGGTCGATGTAGGAAAATTATTACATGAAAAATACAGAACATTATTCGACGACTATAATTAGACTTGCTTTTGCACAAATTACAGTTATTATTGCTTAATAGTTGTACTATTTTACTGTTACTATTAGTACATTTTTGAAATATTTTTATTACAACAAACGCTTAATATGTTTTCCTACCACAATACTACAGTTCTGATTTACAATTTCGCTGCAACCTTTCGAATAATTGGATTCCTTTAATTTCTAATTTAGTAATATTGCAGGACAATTCTAGTTATGTTAGTTTTTTTATTCTATTCCCTTGCAAATGATTTCTACTCGGTATAATGAAATTCCATCGTTAATAGGGACTGGAGTAAATTTGAGGCATCGAAGACTATAGCAAAGTTTATTGCAAATAACGGCTTATTGCCAGCCTTACGGCTTATTGGCGGACTCAAGTATGTACCGATGATGCATCTTTATTGACCGATACTTAGCCGGGCTTGGAAAGTTGGTAGCCTTATACCTATTGGAAGCTTGGGAAAAGTAATAGGGAAGTCAGTTGGGCAACTCCTTATGTAATACCCTCCCCCGAAAGCCACCTATAGTCCGCTCGACTCTTCAACTCCTATATTAGCATTCAATTGTACTTTCATTATTCTCTCGTTTCACAATTCTCTTTTTCTTGAGCGTCGATTCTCGTCTTAAAAAGAAATTCATTCCTCCTAAAATACTTCCATAATACTCATTTGCTAATCAGGGGTGAAAGAGTCTGAATAAATCAGTATGTTGTAAACGATTTATTATTGAAGAAATCAATATAACGCAAGTATATTATTTACTGAATATTAATCATGTTCTATTGCTCGAGAAATAAAATAAAAATTAATCTTTCGCGATTCAATTTATTTTATCTAATTATAACAACATAGGAATAATTATAAAACATTAAAATCTAGTGGTTAGCCCTACAAACGATCACGAAAGATTAATCCACAAACAAATTGAAACCTTATCGAAATAATAGCACAACTCTAAACAATTAAATTTCCCATTACGACCAAGTAACTGTAACAATTAGGGAACTATAATTCTTAGATTATCTATAATTTTAGTACAATATTAACAATCTTTTCCTACCCAAAAGTAAGTATCACGAAACCAGAAAAGAAGCTGTCGTATAGCATTATCTATTCTCATACTTTTGGATTAACCTTTATTCCCTTTGGGCATATGGCGTTCCTCTACGTTTCAAGTACGACGAGTGGCGTTAACAGAGGCAGAAAGATCCAGGAGGCCATAGAAATTGACAGTTTCAGTGGCATGGCAGTTAGCATGACGGTCGGGGCACTAGGTGGTTTAAAAGCAGCGTTTTGGGTAGCGGTGTACGAGGGAAAGATGGAGAGCAGTGTCTAGTCTCATTCTACGGGCTTTACTAATATCCCTAAGTGCATCGTCAGCCGCACGGTGCAGTGTTGCTCGAGCTCTGATACGATGCACTCTGGGGTTCACTTACTTTTTTCTATCCGTCTCGCTTCAATCCGTGGATCGCGCTTACCGCGAGTGGGCCGCAGCAAGCCGCAGCACCAGCACACAACCACCCCAATACACACACACACACACACACACACACATACATACATACACACATATCATCATACACTATACCAAAGCCCATTCCAGTGCTGGTCCGCCCTACCATCCAACATCCAGCAACGTGGTAGAAGCAGCTTCACGCTCTTTTTCGTCCACTCCTCCGGCTTCTTCCTCCCTCTACATCCCTGCAACCACAACCTTCATTCTCTCTTTCTCTCATTACATGTGCTTTTCTAGTGGCTCTCTTTCTCTACCATTTCCTTCTCTCACTCTGATCCTCGTCTTCTTCTCTCTCTCTCTTTCTTTCTTGGTTGTTGTCGCACATCTCGTCGCGGCTCGCTTCTCTCCGGTCTTATATCCCTTACCTTCGATTCCTCCTCCTTCGGCGACCGACGCCGACGACGTCTACGATGGCGACGATGTGAAGGCGAACATGACTAAGGCACAAGTACGACGGGATCCTCACTTCCCGTGATTACTTCCGATTTTATCCTAGATACCGGCTGTCTGTCCCGCGTTACTCTCTACGCTCTACCAAAGAATGGTAATATAAAGTAGTACAGCTAGTATGTGTGTGTATGTAGGTGTATGGATGTATAAGAGTTGGCGTCCCCCGAAGGCCGCGCGCGAAATGGATGGTGTGTCTTGGTGAAGAAGAAGGGTGGGCGCGCTAAGTGAAGAAGGAGAACTGGTCGGCCAGGTAAACGTCGAACAACGGGATGTACACGTCGGAGACGATGAATAGGAAGAAAGAAAGAAAGAAAGCGAGAGGATACGTCGCGTTGGTGGTGGAAGAATTCGCCGAGTGCGCGGAGGAGCATTTGCCAAGCTCGGCCTCCGTGAACACCTCGGGTTTAGCTACGCCAGGAGTCCCTCGGCGTCCTTTCGATCTCACTGGCCCCATCTTCGTCGCTCGTTGCTGCCACGGCTTACTGCTTGCCGCTGGAATTTCGTCCTATTTAATAGCTTTCTCCCACTGACACAATCGCATTATGCCCGGCGAGCTTTTGTCCCGGGAAGAATCGCCTCGTATAAAGGGGCTTACCGTGCGTCGTCGTTCTTTTACTTAACTTCATGCAAAACCACTTTGGCAAGCGGAAACAAGCCCGCAACTCCCTCGCTCCGGCTACGACGCCCTTGTCGTTTATTAGTTCCTCGGCTTTTCGGATAGACGTGCTTGGTGTATATATAGTGTAGTCCTTTCGTTAATTGCGTACTCAATAGATTTCGTAATTAGTCTCTTGGTGTTTGTCGCATTCATAAAGTTGAGAGTCTCGGAGTTCTGTTAATAATTGTGCGAATGAAAAGATTGGAGTGTAAGAAGTGGAATTTTAATAATCGTTTTACTCTTTAGTATTTTATTTTCTTAACAAACTTGTAATTATCCATTCGTTAAAATGTATTTTCACACTTAACAGTTTAATAACAAAATTAATCAGTTTGTACTTAGAACTAGGTCGGAAATAAAGCTGACAATAAGAGAGAGACTATCTCACCCTTCCAAATACTCCACGATAAATCATTATCTCCTGATTCCTAAGACTCCAAACTTGGAGATCCATTTGAAGCATAGAATCCGAAATCAGTCCATAACACGAGGATCCATGTCGCGCGGGCTATCGATGCATAGCAGTTGCAATGGGATACAGGAGAGCGATGGCAATTAGGTATCAGAATAGGGTCGAACAAGGGGAATTCATAGGAAGCAACTCGCCGGAAACAAAGTGTCGCTGGCAGTGACGGTGCTGCCACTGGCTGTCTGCAGGGCCGGGAACGGGGTGCGGTGAGTCTTGCTCGAGCAAAACCAG
This sequence comes from Ectemnius cavifrons, assembly GCA_964023945.1. Taxonomy (NCBI): domain Eukaryota; kingdom Metazoa; phylum Arthropoda; class Insecta; order Hymenoptera; family Crabronidae; genus Ectemnius; species Ectemnius cavifrons. The sequence continues at coordinate 4,458,725 of OZ030379.1, forward strand.
AGGGCGGAGATCAGACGAGTAATTCGAGACATTGAAACCATATCTGTGGCTGAAACGGTAGCATCTAAGGATTACGGGAGTGTTTAGTGGAATATAAGCTCGCGCCCGGGCGAGCAGGAGGGAAGAACAACAGAGAGGGGTGACATTCGGTGATGGGAAGATGAACGGATGCGCTGGGGTAGGAGAACTGTGAAGAGGAACCGGCGAGGGTTGGACGGAGGTTGGAGGGTGGGGGTGGCATGTGGGTGAGGATGGTGAAGGTATTATTCATGGATTACCTCACTTGTCTCGGCTACAATCCTCCCAAAGCCTCCATTAGAATAATTGCTTCTTCATCTTCGCGCTTATACGCTTGGTGCGCACCCAACCCGGCGTCATTCCTTTTCGTTAGGCTGCAGCTGCTGCGCCATCGTCAATCCTCGTGCCCGTTGCGCTTGTGACGTACATGCCACCGCGAACTATTATCTTCTACTACGTACCTATAGATCCGCCCATTTTTTTATTGGTCTGCGCCTGTGTGGACCCCTTCGAGACGCGAGTGCACAGCTTCCTCAATGGGTCGTCTCTCGCGGCCGACCTATTTTTACGTCATTCTTCCTACTCGCCCCCTGTCTTCCGTCTCTATGAGATTCCGCGTTAGAAAATGGGTTAAGGTGTAATAATTAATTTGGTAGAGTCATTGCTATATTTTATAGCAATATTTATATTCTATAGATTTGTCTTCATTAGTAATCACAGTAAAGTATTTAAAATTTTTCATTGTCAATTTGAGTTATCATTTATGGCCACTTCAAAAATGTGCAAAACCGCTCAAGAGTTAATTTACACATGCTCAAAGTGTTGCATACATTCATATCTCTGCTATGTTCAATTTTGTAACAAGCCACGACACTGCTTGAAATCGTAAATCCTTATAATCCACAGATATTCATCGATTATTGGCCGACTTGTTATTACTAGTTTATTGGGGGAATCGACAGCTATTCCTTCCGGCATTCTTCTAATATATGCAAAATATCCTGCGGGATGAACCTTCCGCGATAAACAAGTATAATGGGTGGCGCGCAGTACGTAAAAGCAGAAAAGCGTGTAGCAACTGGAAAGGAAGGCGAAGGCGTTTAATACGGGATTAAACCCCGGGCGCGCCTGTTTATATCTGGACGTGCTTAGTCTCATTTAATACCTAACGAAGATCTACTGAACACAGAAGTTAAAGGGTAACGAACATTTGATTGTAACGTAGTATAACGAAATTCGAACGCTCGCTTTTATTACAGCTGTATGTGATGTCTGTGAAGCTAGCATATCATTTTATGAAATATCATAAATTATTAAATAACAATTTTAGAGTTCTCGATAGATAAAGAAATAGTCCTGGCTCTTAAAGCGGGAGAATACTTCGGGACAAACTCATATGCCAGCTTCACGAAGCATATCACTTTTGTCCCACAACATTTTCTTTATCAATCATTGTTCAAATTTAAAAGATTTAGAGTTCTACGTGAATTCCACAGAAAAAAAATTAATTTTAGAAGTTTCGCCTCCTACAAATAAAAGGAAATAAACATCTTTTACTAGTGAATATCGAGGTGATATGCTGACCCTGTTTCGCCAGTTCGAATCAATGAAAAACGGAAAAAACGGGTTTCTTATTTTTCACAGGTTGGATTTGGAATTTAAAAACAGCAAAAAAATTTGTAACGTATGCCTTGTTAACAGACGAATCTGTGATTTTTGTAACAAATTGTACATATATAAGAGATGTTTAGCAAAAGCATGAGTTTTTATGTTTTTGATTCTTTGCAGCTTTAATCTTCAATTCTCAGTGCTCAAACAATCAATCTATACGAATCCAGGAAAATTGGAAAAATTACTGAAAACGAAAAAACAAAAATTGAAGTTAGCCTAACCGTTTTTTCGGTCGGCGCAATGAAGTTTGCGCTAGGGTTCTGGAACTTATACCACTGTTTCCTAGCCAAATATTAAATCTAGGCTCCAAATCTCAGTCCCCTAAACGATCAGAAAGGCTAGAAAACGTAGGAAACACGAAATAAGTGAAAAAGGTTCATCAGTCAGACGGGTTGCTGTTTTCGCGTGTTTTCGATACAATGCCAGGCTTTACACCACTTACTCCACGTTTTCTACACATTTCGATGCAGAAACAATCTATCTATAAAGAATCCAGGAAAGTTGGAAAAGTTACCGAAAATAAAAAAAGCAAGGAAAGCGTTATGCCTTCGCAAAATCAAGTAAAAACGATTAGTAGAATTAAACTGTACTAATCATAAGTGACAGGCCTAAATCGCTGGTATCCTGCAATCCATATTATTCGCTCACTAGCGAGTTAATTAGAAAGGCTTCGTATCTATTACTCTGTATTTTGCACCACTTTCCGCCGGGATGAGCAGAAACACAATTAATAAAGTCGTATGTTCGCTTTACAGCTACAAGAGGCTCGCTGGACCGCAGATTAACGGGGGACTCCTGCCAAGCACCAGCACCACACCATCGCGATGCAGATGTCATGTGCAAGAATTACTTTCTCGTCTTGAATAAAATGCATCAATATTTATTTGTTTTGTATTCAAATAATTAAATAAATTAATATAGTACATCAATGTAGCTTTAACTATTGACAGTGTTATAATAATAAAAATGTGTTGCGTAAAAGAATAACCTAGAAAATAAGAACATTTTTCTTTGTAATAGTAAGTCCCATTCACAAAAGTTTCTCAGTGCCTACTTCTCCGAAATACCTGAAAATTATGACATCAGCGCAATTCTTAAAACACGTGATATCAATAACATTCATTGAATTCTTGACATCATGCGAATTCCAGGAATTACTGTGACGTCACAACCGACGAATATCTTAATGGGATCTTAATAGGAAAATATGTTAATAGGAACACATGACATGTGAGCAGGTATTCTTGGCCTGTGACGTCACTCGAATACCATAAATTTCCCTGATGTCATAGTTTCTGTAACATCATGGTATTCCAGGAATTTACCCAAGATCGGAACTTACAAAATATTCCAAAGGTGTAGAAAAGGAAAAGAGCTTATTTCAAAAGTACAGAGACAATTTATTGACTTTATTTAATGTATTGAAAAAATGGTAGCTATCTTACAAGTTCCGCCTGATAAGATGATATTCCATGAATGTTAACGACAACCTGTGACAAATTATTATATAATAAATGAATCAATTAATAACTAATTAAATAATATATTGATCAATGAACTGAGAAAGTATTATCACCAAAAATCGAAAGAACTTTCTGACCAATACAATAGATACCATCGAAAAATATAAAAATTTCTATTACATAAAGAATTCTATGAAGAATCTAATCTATAATTCTACAGAAAGAATCCTCAAATCTATTATTCAAAATGGTTGTGACTGTCTTAATTTAAGAGTTTATTAAACAAAAAAAGGTAACACTGACGCCCAATCAATTAGTCACGCACCTTATTTCTTAACAGTTGAGATATATCGTTACTCGACCAATTTAGCAAATGACTTTCTGTTGCTATTAATCTCATTTCTAACGGGTATCGAGTGCACTCCACGCAGGACAAAGGTGTGAAGCGTGCAGCAACGAGGAAGAGCAGGGTCCGCAACGGAAAGAAATATTATTCCACGTAATTCTGACAATATTGGTGCTCGGGAAGAACGTGCCCTCTGTTTGTTGACTTGTAAGAAGTTCGTTAACCCACCTGTGTACGCAGAGGTACGTGGCTGCGACGTTCAGCTTACAGAGTAGTGGAGACGAATAGTCGGAACTACCGCCACCCTAACGATACAGACGACCAAGCCATCCCTCGTTTCTAAAACAATTGATGACTATTTCCTTCCGACAAAGTAACGCTTAAGGGGAAATTTATTTCTTGCACTGCAAATTCCATTTTACTGAATTACGTGTCCCGAAAATAATGCTTACAACAGATTACCTGACTTTTCATTCATCCTATTGAAGTATTACCAATCAATCAGAGAAGGGTGTTTTACCACTGACTCACTATTTTCATTCTTTGCTTTGTAAATTAGAAATGGTGGCTTGAATTTGAGCCCGTCACAAATTAAAATTCTTGTTCTGAAAAATACTATGCTGGACGAAAGAAAAAACTTGACTGGCAATGATTAGTGATTAATCGATATCTTATCAATTATCTCTTTTATTATTGGACCAAGAATCTTGACATTACTCTCAAATTCAAGAACAGACTCTCTCGCACATATAATGCAGGGACAGACTTTCTCAGAGGGTGTGCCGTTTCTGGGATATTTATGGAAATGTAAAAAAAGTGGCTGTTCCAGACGGGCTTTACATATGCATGCATGATTTGAGAGACTCATCTTTCCTACTTCAAGCTTCACTAGCTCCCTGAATTATTATTAACACTTTCCATGTAAAGTGTAAGCGAATAAAGTGTATTACAAGCCGAGAATGTTGTCAGTATTATAAACAACTGGTGCACTGTATAGCAGATGATAATCACTGCATGTACATTAATATTATAATGACATGGAATGCTTTGTTAGAGCACTACAATTGTTTGCAATAAAGGCAAACAAACACATAGTCTGCTGTGTAATAGAACCATGAATAGTAGAGCTTACTGCTAATGCATGCTAACACGCTGCACATGCTTCTACGATTATACATGTTACGTCATTAGGTAACAAATCTGTATCCTCGAGAATCAAATTTAATAATTGCAAATTTCAAAAGTGTAATTATATACTTTAATACTATTATAGCAGTGCAACAATTTCTTACATACAATTACAAAAGCTAATTGCAGATTCTTCAATAGTATTATCATATAAAAAAATGTAACTTGGAATAGGTGAGTAATTAAAAAGAAATTGAGCCATTCACCTTATTACAACCTACTTTTGCCTACAAACATATGGTTGAAAATAAGATGATGTTGGAAAAAAAGTTATATACAAATATTTTGTAATTAGTCCCCATTCGCTTTGTCCAAACTTCCATTTCTTCTTACAAAGTGCTATCGAATAAAACAAAAGCTGATTACACGCAATCTCTGGAATAGGCATCGATTTTTGCCAAACGGCCGATCCTAATTTCCACGTGCGACATACGATTGCAAAATGCTCCGGGCGTGCCAATATTCCGGTGGTCATCGGGGCCGACTGTCACGTGCGCGTTGCATCAAAAGTTCGCCCGGAGGAAGTCGGTAACAAGATGAAAACGTTCACGGGCTGGATGAACGTAGGTGGAAAAGTTGTGAAAAGTTGGCCGGAGCAGGCGCGGACGGGAGCGATTGCTTATCATAGGAATTCAATGTGTCCAAGTAAAAAGTTATTATAGGCTGCTACGAATTTGTTGGATGTTATTGCTGGCGCGATAGAATAGTTTTTAAATAACAGTGCGAAAGCTACATAATAAATCTTTGTTATGGCAATTAATGAGATTAGGTTCGTCTCACATACTGTCGTGGAAAACTGTATGTATAACACGTTGATTCCAATGTGACCTAAATTTCAGTCACACATGTTAATCCATAGGCAAATTTATTACTACGAAAATGGCGCTAATAGAGACTTTTGCATGGCTAGTGAAAGAGTTAAAAATCCACACAACTTTGTAATAAAAGAATCGAATTTAATGTATCCTTTGAAAAACTACATTTCAACTCAAATATACGTTTAAATAAAGTTTCATTAACTTTTGATGTAAACGTCATTGTTTCCAAGAAGACATACACACATAGACAGACTTCCCTATTCCTCCCTACTTTGCACAAATCACAGATAATTTCTCAGAATCTATAAAAATGCTTGAACCGAAAGGATTAAGATAAGGAGTTTCGCAGAGTTACAAGTTACGCTCGCAGTGATCACTAATAATCAGAAAAGTTGATTCGACTTTAAAGAAACGAAACTGAAGAAAAAAGTATCTGAAGCGAGGTAAGACGAAAAGACTACATTGGAAGCAGTAAAGTGAAGATAGGTCGGATGTCTAAGGCGAAAGGGGTAAAACGGTTAATACCAGGCAGTGTACCGGCGCCTCCAAACTTCCTCCTTCGAATTCGAAGGTACTAAGCGTATCATTCCCGAAGGGAAAAGGGGGGAGAGAAACGGGGTGGATGGGTGGAAGTCAGAGCTAGAAGCGCGGGAGCAAGAGCGAGAGGAATATTCCGGGCGACGGCGTTACCGGTAAATGTTGCGTGAAATGCAATTTGAAGTCGCGACGTTGGCTTTTCATTCGATGATTCTCGTTATCCTCGTTACACGCGTTCGTGGTAAATTGCCCTTCGCGGCCGTGAGAATAAATTGTCTCTCGCGAGACCGGCGCCCGGCGACGATTGCGTACGTACACCGCTGGAAAAAGGCGCACTGCGAAACGGAGAGACACTCTCTCTCCCTCCATCTCTTCCTTTCTCGCTTCTTCTCCCTCTACCAACTCGCTTCCACACTCTCTTTCTCACTCGCGAGGTTTCTTGTGACGCGCTTGCACGCGGCTTTCCCGAACCCGTTCTCTCTCTCCCTTTCTGTCTCGCGACGCCGACACCGGCACCGGCGCCGCCGCCACCGCTCTCTTCCTTTTCTCGACTTTATCTTCGCGCGATCCTGCGAATATTTAGTTACCGTGGACTACGCTGTGCTACGCTCGTTACCGTTTCATCTCTCCTTGGCAGATACGTGCGACGATTTCTGAGTCCCATCGCCCGCCTTTGCCGCCTTCTTCCTTCTTCTCCTCGCACCGACCGCCACCCCTTGCCACCCAACCACCCCTTCGCTTTTCGCCAGCACTCGCACGCACACACACACGCACACACACACACACAACTCGCCCTATTCCTAATCCTCCTCTGGCCGCCTGTTACTTTCCCTACCAAGCCTTGCTTCTTCAGCCTTTTCTCTCGTCTTATCTCTCTCTTTCTTTCTCTCTCTTGAATTTCCGATCTCGTCGATCTTTCGAGCACGTTCTCCCTGTAAAATGCTAAGCTGTATGTATGCTATCGTGCCGTGTTACAGCCACCTACACCTTGCACCAGACCCACGCACCCCCAACCTCTTCGTAGAAGATCAGTGCGCGTTGCCCGACGTCGACGAACTCTACACCGCCGCAACCACTCGTCAGCCTTTTAACCATTAATTCTGACGGGTATTACGTATGTCCTTTTGTAGAGGGTGATGCGGGTCGCTTGGAGTCTGAATTTAAATGGTTTTATCATAGTTAGGGATGACTGTTGTTTGTGATATTGTATGCGTACATTTTTTGCAAAGTTATAACTGGTTTGCGATCTACGTTTTTAATGTTTTTTTTGTATTATAACGAACTAAATGTTGGTGTCACTGAGTCCATAGTTGGAATCAGCAAATTTGTTTTTTAGTCAAATACGGTTTTAGGAAATGAATCTGGTTTTATTGTATTTAGTAATGACTGTTGTTTGTGACATTGTTTACGTAAATTGTTGGAAAATCATTGGTGATTTGCAATCTATATATTGCAGGCTATATAAACAACCGTTGTACTTTATAATATTAATATTATTATTACATGAAGTACTCTGTTGGAGTACTGCAATTGTTTGTAATTACAGTTAATGCATACATCCTAACAACATACTACTCACGCTCCTACAACAACATATTTTAGATAAGACATCTTTATTGCCGAAAACAAAATCAAAAATATTAAAATATTAAAACGATGTCAACGACTAGTTTAATCTCACATAAAAAATAACTTTCTTTCTGTTAAATTTTTCAAAAAAGATATAAGTATCATATTATAAAAAAGCCATTCTCGGCAACAAAATTTAATAATTGTTAATTTGAGAAATCCTTTACTATTCTCTCGCAAAACTAGAATGACTTGCATTTCAAGTAAATCTCGATTCCTGCAACATTTCTGTTGAATTGCAAAGATCGGTGGAGCTACTTTACGTTTTTCCGTGCAGCCTCTTTCCGCCTTTCACTCACCCTCTCAGTCTTGCGTGCAGTTGTAGTACAGGAATCCTTTCAGGCGGTGGCTGCCACAGGAATATTGATGTCTCTAATCAGGGGGTAGTGGGTGCTTGTGCTTGTACCTCAGCGGCCCGGCGATACGATACTGCTGAAGTGGGCAAATTCGTCGGTACTCCGATTCGATGGATGGCGAGAGACCCGCTGTATGGGTAGAGTTTGTCTGAGAAAGTTTGCATTCTCCGGCTGCAGCAGGTCGATTCGCCCCAGGAATTAACTCGGAGTGTTAATTGATGGTACAGATTATTGAGTGGAGTGCGGATCTTCGTGGGAACTCCTGTTGGCCTGCTCTGCAATTGAATACACCTGGAACAAAGTAACGGCGATCTTGTTAGCATTGTGCATTATGCTTTTGTTGAGAGTTTCTGGAAACTTATTGCTTTTGTTACTATATTATTTTAATCAGCTGAATAGTCGATCCTCCTTTAATAATAGAAGGTACGATTTACCATTAAGTTGAATGCCAAGTTAGAAGCGACTATCAAATTAACGAGTATGCGAAGTACGAATAATTTGATTTACACTATTTTTCATTATTCTTCTCTTGTTACTTAAACAGTACTTTTGATTAACAAATAACCCAAACATATACTGAGATCATTTTGTTAACAAAAATATACTCCTTTTCAAAAGCTTACACATAAAAATCACGTATCGCATAAAATTACATCGAACCGCAATTCATGAATTACGTGGAGTAGTCGTAACAAATAAGTCTAAAGATACACTAACATTCATTATAAAGGAGAGTTGCATGATACACATAATTCCGCAGGGAAATTCGTAAACCTAGAATGAAAGGCGAAGAGGGTTCCTTCAGCAGCAAAAGGGTGAGGCCTTTAGAGTCGCGCAGTAGGAAGTATGCCTGTGTCGAATGGATGCTGAACTCTCCTATCCTATGACCGAAGCCCGAAAACCAGAGGCTCTGTGCTCCTCTAACAGGAGTCTGTTCAAAGAGAAGCAAGCCGATCGCTTGTACCACCCTGCCTTTACTCTGCGTCCGATTACTGTATGTACATGTGGCTGCTCCGATCTCAACAAATGCAGGTCTGTATTCAATTACTCAATGCATTTATCAATGGGTAACTCGATATTATTGTACTTTTGTGTGGCGTGAATGTTTGTGAAAGGCTAAACCGGATAAGTGAGTTAAAAATGGCTAAATTCGATGCAATGCAAATTCAACTTGCTTTAGGTTTTTGTATAACTTATCAAGAAGAGATCATTTTTCCAAAGTTTCAATTTTGTATCTCGACTAGGGAAAGTAGTAAAAGGCAAAAATTGAAAACCATGTTCTCGCTCAATTTCTGCGTATTTAATTAATGAATTCAGATTTTTAATTTGAAACTCCAAGCTGTAAAAATAGAAAACTGACTTGTTTTACTGAAAAACTAATCTCCATTAGGTTTGTATCCACATTATAATGTGCACATACCATTTCTCCGTGGATTCTCTCTCTTTGTACATTTTGCCTGAGCTTCTTCTTCATACTTCATTATAATTCAACAAAACATGTCACAGGACTCGTAATGGAACGTTTCTGTCTGCACATCCTCTTCATGCCGATTGATATTATAATGACGAAAATACCAATTTTATAATACTTCTCGTAAGCACGTTTTACTTCTAACTGCGTCCACAACCAATTAGCAACACGAAGATTTAAAAGAACCTCTTCGATACTGAATGACCTTAATACAAATGCACGTTGATTATTCGCTGATTGGTTTTACTTCTACAGGAGTACTGTAAGAATAACACCATGCTTCGAAGAATGCTAACTCAAACTAACAGTGACAATATGTTTTACAGCCGAACCGCAATTTAAGGTAGAAAGTGTAGCAATGCACTGTTTTTTTCGACTGACCGTTTTAAACTAATTCACATCTAATGACAAAAAGTCGGTCAAGAACGCTAATTCCACGCACTGATTATGTGGTCTATTGTGCAGCTTAATAGTAGTCGCACCTTCGAATTGTCGTAACAAATCCGGTCAATGAGCATCCTTTACCACGTGCTGAATACCACGCTACTTGAAAAAAAAATCCTGTAAAATTAATGCGACATGGAACACATTGATAGTAGTAATCATGACGGTAATTAAAGGCGCACCTGGATTATCCTTACTAAGTACGCTTGCACTCTGTTTTGGCTCAGTGTGGCCTGCAGTTTTTCGTTTGAGGCGCACATCATAGAAACCGATTTTAAGGATTACATACAGCGGCAGGATGATTAAAAATCGACTTTTTAGCATTGTTAATAAATTTGAAGTTCTAGAAATATATCCGAAAAATTTAAAAGTGATATCAGAATGAATGAATAAAGTTACACTTACAAGGGACATTACCCAAGTCGAACACGTCAATTTCAATAAAATTTGTACAGAAAGTTTGTACCATTAAAAGATGGAATACAATTTTTTTCAGCGGCTATCATTCAATTTGAAGGGGTGAAAAAAATTACCAAAGTTGAGAGTGTAAATCGAAAGGTCCTCATATCTACGAAATTGTTGCAGATAGAACCAAAAGCTTTTAGAGAAATTTCCGTTTTTTCGCGAGAAATAAAGCAAAATTAATAGATTTTTGTAAAAACCGTACAAAAATCCAGGCTTTATATTTTTATTCAATTTCTCCATTTTATTCTCCGAAAGAAAAAATTATTGTACATACAATAATAACTTACCTGGCATAGGTCAGATATGTAGTACGTTAATACCTAATTTCAATAACTTTCTCCTTTCGGAGTCTACACCATTCGCTGCATTTAATCTATCGTCAATATTACATCAGAAATAAAGTGAATAAAAATATAAAACCTAAAATGTTTTTATGACTTTTGCAAAAATCTATTAACTTAGCTTCATTTTTCGCGAAAAGGCAGGGAAATTGCTCTAAAAGGTTTTGGTTCTATCTACAATAGTTTTCAAGATATAAGGACTTTTCGACTTACATTCTTAATTTCTATGATTTTTTACACCCTTTCAAACTGAATCCTGACAGCTAAAAAAAATCGTATTCCATCTTTTGATGGTATAAACCTTCAAATCTCATTGAAATCGGCGTGTTCGACTTAAGTAATGTCCCTTGTTAGTTTAGAAAACTCAGCCTGCAATAAAGGGACAATATTAAAAGACGGTGGGCAACGTAGCTCGAAGACTAATTAACAGATTAACGTAAAATTTATACCAGATTTTCGAACTATAAATCATCTAGTATTTGGCGTTCCACTATTTTATATTTTACTCTCAACTGCTCAAATATTAAAAAATAATGTAAATTTGTAACAAAAATGTTGAGATAAAACTTCTGATGGCTGCCATTCTGCAACAAAATGCGATACCGAAAATCGGCTATGACAAGTACTAGAAAATTTAACTAGTTTTCAAAAGCTGTCCAACTTTTTTGGTTCACAGCAAAATGTTTTTTTGAAAACCAGACCTCTCTTTTGTTTATTAACATTTTTTAGTCAAAATTGATGACAACTAATAGATGGATGAATGTATTCTTTCATAATTCTTCGTTTGTTTTTCCGGCCTAACATTGTATGTAGCCCCTCAAATGTTTTATAGCATGGGAAATAATGTAAGTTTCACCACCATTTAACGGTAGAATACGCGTACTAATTTCTTCTGAAATATTACCTCGATTTTTCAAGTTTCTGTTCCGATCCGCCCTCCCAAATCCAACGCACCCCTTGTCAAGCAAGTTGACTCCATGGAAAGTACAAGTTGTTCCATCTGTGTATTTCGACGACGAACTAGATGAGGGATGGACTGAAGCACATGAAGTTTTTAACTTAGTCGGCATATAGGAAAGGGCTCTGAAAAATTTGCACGAGTTCTTCTCCTTTCCTTTTGAGCCCCCAACCGTGAGCTTATTTATGAAGTTTGACTTTCGCAGGGCAAAAAGCAAATCCATGAAATTTTACGAGGGCTCTTTCCTTCATCCAAGCCCTCACGTAATTCGTACTTTCTACGAATTAAACCCGTAGACAAGAGGTGTACGGAGTTGGAAAGGGAAAAAAGGGTGAACGAAAACTCGGAAAAATTAAGGAAATATACCAATAACTGGTTCATGCACACCAGCATAAATCGCTTAACTGCAATCTTATACACATCAATAAAATTTAATCGAACACATCTACCAAATTACAAGAACTACACAGAAACGTTATTCATAAAAGCTTCTTTTCCTACTGATGAGTTCTACCATTAATTTATCATTACTATTTTAAAATACCGGTCAGCTCATTAGATAATTCCAAATTGAATCTGCATTGAAATACACAAATTGAAACGCAATAAAGCCCTCTTTATTCGCCGCATGATGCATAACGGAGCGATGAAGCTTTCAAACACGCAATAGGCCCTAAACTTTTCTAAACTTATGCCTTGAATGCCAGGCGCGCGCGAGATCAGAAAGAGACAAAGCCTTTCACATCACTGATTAAAGTGATTGGCTCAAAGTATGTTCACCTGTTCGTCGCGCGTCTCATCGTCAGAGTAGATGACGATGACGAGGCCGGCGCGGCGAAGAGGTCAGAACGCCAGTGAAGGGACGAGGCGTAGCAGGAAAGGATTTAAAAGGGTAAAAGTGGCGTGTCATAAGTAGCATAGAGGCGTTAAAGCGCTGGCGGCGATAGCAGTGCGAAAGTGTACGCTCATTCACGAAGTATGTGTATGCACATACACCCATGGACGGGGCGGCTGTTTCAGCGGCGCATGCATGCAATCTCGGCGGGCTGAAAGTCGGTGCGACCGAGACGGCGACGAGCAGGCGCGCGGCGGCGACCGGCGTTATAGCACCACTTCTTATATTATTTGCCGTTAAGTGCATGAAAGCTTTTTTTCAAGGGCTTAATACAAGCTCTCGGTTAATAGCCGCGCGTTTATTGTGCACTACACAGGGTGCGCACACCCAGTTTCAGGTCCTCCCCACTCCGACACTGTGCGAAAAGCCCGACACCCAACCCCGCCGAGCCTTTTTACGGATGCTTTGTCGCCGCACGATTATGCGCCAGCCGTTCGCACTTTCTCTCTTTCTGCCGCTCTCTCACACCGTAGTACACACGATTGCTGTTAGCCACGACGCGCTATTTCCTCCTCGACTTTCTCAATTCACGCACACGCACACGAATCTAAATTGCAGGTCGGCTTGGAACCCCAGTATTATCTGCACTAAGGACCTCCTAAACCTGTGACCCTTGTCGAATTTTGTGCGATGCATTCTACTAGCTCTACGCCACTCCCGCTCGGGTTACCACGAACTTATTGTCAGCCCATTGGACGTAATTGGACGAAAAGAAAAATTTCACTTCTAATAACCGAGTTCAGCTATTACAACTCGAAGTTTTTACGAATTGGTAATCGCTCAATGTTACTAATCAATCACATACTTCTTTTTTTGTAAGCGGATGGAAGCCGAACAATATAAAGGGAGCTGTAAACATTAAAATACCAATGTATTTAGTACTTTGTAATTGACTTGTAATTTTAAACGTTAAAACTCCAAATATTCATAAAGATATTAAAAAGCGTATCGTTAGTACGTACAAAAATACAAAATCAAAATTCAGAATATATCCACTTTCATTAAAGCTGTTAGTTGTTATAGCGTAGTTTCACTACCGCTACATCTCCCCCGTGCATCTGTAAACTGGAAATCATAATTTAAAGTGAGATGAGTGTATTTTGGAAAGGAGAGACTAGTTTCTGCTGAGGCATACACGAATTTACAATAAACGATAAGAACTTTCGAACGATATTGTTCAAGAAAAAAGCATTTCGCACGCTTTTAAATAATTCTTCGTTCTTTAAAAAGTGATTATTTAAATAGATGAAGGGTACAGATTGACGTATATGTTGGTGGCACTACTGGTTATCATACGACATTGGTGATTGGCGAAAGTTATTAAACCTCGTGTCGAAATCACGCAATTTTACGGATCGCAACGATTTATATATTGTACTTATGATTCCATTGACAACTGCACAGCAATACATACAGACACATATATACAATCAGACACGCATACATACACACACGCACGCACACACGCTAATTTTCACTTGTAAGTTCGTAAAGAAGCTTTCTCTTTCTTTCTGAATACTTTTACTCTGTAAATGATGTAGAAAATTATCAGGAACACAGCTGGAATATTATAAATCGTAATTACAATTTATATTTAACTTTCTAATCGCTACATATTTAAATCTCCTGCTGACAAAACAACGTATTCTTTTCTTTTTATCTGGGACGAGGTCTACAAATCATACTTAGATAGTAGGGCGGTATATAACCTAACATTATATTATAACCACAGGAATTTGATGCATAGTGTAAACTGTAAGTCGGTTAGTGTTTTCAACGACATCTTCTTTATTTAACTAAGCCCATCTTTTTTGCTTCCACTTCGTATATTAATAACCTCCACATTTTTACTACAAACACCTCCGCCTCTTCATCCAACACCTGAAAGAGAATAGTGTGAAATGTATGTGGTTGTAATACGCATCAAATCCTTTCATCAAACTGCGCTGTATGCTGCTTACCATCTGTACATCATCAAGTATACCTTGAGGCGAACTGCCTGCCATAACTTTACTACAAATAAAATCGACCAGAGTAGGTTCTGGTTCCCCGATATACTCAATAATCTTCTTATTGATCCAAGGTCGTATCCTCTTTTCCATGAGATTCTGTATTATTAAGACGGGGGAATAGTTTGAATCGAACACATTAGAATTAATGCATCGTGATTAGAAAAGAGATATGGAAGACGGAACTTACATTATCTATAACCGCCCAGTCAAGCTGGTAACCGAACAAAGCATTCTTGTCTGTCGGTATTTTGTCAATGAGGGATTTGATGTGTTTTCTCTTTTCTTCTTGACTCTTCGTACTCTCTTCCTTTCCAGCCTTTGCGTTCTCTTCAGTAGGCTTCTTCTTCTTTTCGTCGCCATAATCTGAGAAGAAATGATACAAAATCTGTTCGTAGACTATTCGAGTCAATTTAGGACCACAATTCTGAATCCACATATACCATATGAATATGAACGATGGGTAGCATAAATCGTGCCAGATAAAGCAGAAAGTACAGAACAGACAAAACGTACCAAGAGGAACTAATTTGCGCTTCTTCGAGTTATTTGCACTGTCGTCGTCATCATCATTATTAAAGACGTCTTTCACATCGATACGTCCTTTCTTTCTCGTTTGGTTCGCCGGCTGAGAGTTTGTGTTAACTGTAGTGCTCGGGCTAGCCGGAGTTTTATTGCCGACGCCGTGATCTGAACTTCGACCACCGCCTCCCATAGCAAATGGAACGAAGTTGCCTGGACAGACGCATACGAAAATAATAATATATGTAACCTACTAAAGTGTGACAATTGGTACCACTTCAATTTTCACTTACTACCACTGGTCTTCTCTGGTTCACTAACAAGAGACATGCGAGAGTCCTCATCTATTGTGGGTGGAATGGATGGAGCTGGTGTGGATGGTGTTTGATGTGGAGGTGGTGATCGAGCGCTCTTCAAGCTTTCTCGATCACCATCGGGAGTTTCATCATTCTCTTCTCCATCGCGATGGTGGTTCTGATGATGTCTGTGATGTCTACGATGGTGATGGTGATGCCGAGGTGGTGTTCTCGATACTTCCGGTTGCGCCGGGTCTTCAAATTGTACCTCATCACTGTCACTTTCAATGGGTTCGGTCTCTATGGGGGGCATAACTTCCTTCTCCTTCTTAATTACTTTTTCATCTTCTTCGTCTATTATCGTGATTACTGGTTTTGGCTTATATTGTTCTTCCCTTTCCGCCTTTAACTGCAACAATTATATAATAAGTTGAAACTACAATGTTAGCCCAATAGAATTGCAAAATTGAAAATAAAAAACAGCTAATTACCCTTTCAAACTCTGCGGCGGGATCCGGATGCGAAGCATCAGCGTAAAGTTTATCGCGGAGACGTTGAAGTTCTTGTCGTTCAGCACAGCGATCTCTCGAATCTGCTTCTGCTTCGAGGGCTCTTTCTTCAAGACGACGGGATAATTCTTTACCTTTATAATACTTGGCATCATCCCGGTCGTCGTCATAGTCTTCCAGAAACTCTTTCAAACGCTTCGCTTCTCGTTCTCTTGCTTCCCGTTTGCCTCTGCGTTTTTCCGCTTCTTTTTCATAGTCCTTTTGTTTCCGTCGCTCTCGCGTTTCCCAAGCTCGCAGTCGCTCCTGATAAGCTGCTTCCTTTTCTCGAGCTCTTCTTTCGTTCTTCTTCCGCTCTTTAGCTTCTTCTTCTTCCTCGCGTTCCCTCATAATCTCTCGATCAGTCTTCCGAGCTTCTTCCCTTTCTCGTTCCCTCTCCCGTTCCCTATCGCGTTCTCTTTCCCTATCTCTTTCACGTTCTCGCTCACGTTCTCTTTCACGATCTCGATCTCTTTCACGTTCCCTTTCACGATCTCTTTCACGGTCGCGGTCTCTGTCACGATCCCTATCACTTCTTGCTCGATCCCTTTCTCGTTCCTTAGACCTTGAATAAAATTAATGTTCTCACAGTTTTAGACTGTATCTTATACACACTAAGTCTTATTTAGAAAGATCGGAAATAAAGTCGGACAGCAGAATTACCTGGATTTCGATCGCCTTTTATCTCTTCTACTACTGCCCGTACTACTACTACGACCTTTGTGAGATGTGGGACTACTAGGATCACCATCTTGGTCATCCTTATTGCTAGTGTCCTCATCACGTCTGTCTCGCCTCTCTTTTTCACGTTTTTCACGTTCCTCTTTCTCAACTGCTTCCTTTTTCCTTTTCACTTGGGCTTTCTCCTCTTCCTGCTTCTATAAAACACAAAAATGAAACGATGGGTGAGATAAAACAGTCGAAATGAGGAAGGCAGGCTGTAATAATACCGAAACGCAAAAACTAGCAATCGTATTTTCCTGAGTTACAAAAATTAAAACGTAGTCAAGGTTATTATGAGTGTAGAGTTAGTTCTTCAAGATACAATGGTAATATCAATATGTTGCAACAATGCAGCGTTACTATTTAATTGAACTGAAAACACTTTCAACCAATTAGGCAAATAAGACAATTTTATGAAATAAATTTGGAATTATCCTTCAGGTAATAACGAAAGATAATACATTGTTGTCAGTTCCTAATACCTAAGGCGGGAGGAAAGCTTTCATCAGTTTGAATAGCGCGAAAGTACTATGGAATTCAGTTAAAGAAAAACTTGCGGATAGGCTGAATCAAACCGAAAATTGCTCGAAACAGTTTAACAAGTCAATATTACCAGCTTGACAATAGTACTAGACGATTACTAGTTGCGGTGGATTAAATCTTCTGGCAAATGTCATAGTTCTGTTTCATTTCAATGATGTATACTCACTCCACTGGAGCATGCTTGGTCAACAGCACCTTACGCGAAATCTTGTATACATATCAATAACCTAAGTGCAGGTATAAATTTTGGAAAGAAGCATGAACAGTTCCTTAAACACTACTTAAATTAAAGGTACCTTAAGGCTAACAGACGCATCGTAGAGGCCACCCAATGTACTTACAACATTGCAAATGTGCCTGTAAATCAGTAGTCTAATACTATGTAAGACTAAGAGTCGAAAGGGGTGAGAATGGAAATTTTCTTGTCAATATTTCAATAATTATTAGAAAGTATTATACCAATCAGAAGCGGAGGCATCACGAAGAAGGGTATCCACCAAAAGATCTTTTCACTTTTGCCAAGAAACTGTCACACGTCTGTCAACTTTGTTTTCCTCTGGCTATGCAGCTGATGCAGCAAACTGTTGGATATCAAATGCACAATAGTTTGCCCACCCTCATCGTCCCGTATTACCAATATTAACGTTGTACAATTAGATTAATATGGTTTCATCCTTATGCGGTATGACTAACGGCAATAATGGGTTACTGGCTGGGGGCCGGCATCTATCGGTTTCGCTTCGTGCCTTTTACAAGGATCAGCGATGAGAGGACCATTTCCGATTTGCACCAAGGAAGAGTGGCTATTATCTATTGCACAAGTTAACTAACATGCAAAACGAGTTTAATTTGCTTCCGTTCGACTATCTATCTAAAATTTCAAGCAGAAGAAATGTGTGTACGGTGAAAGAGGGTCCACTCTTTCTCGTGCTTTTCTCTGATCAATCCATCTAAGAACTCCATACAGTAACCCACGATTTCTTTTTAAGCTAATAAGGATAGAGTGACTCAGTGCACAAAAATAGATGCACATGTGAGGAGAAAACAGACTCTTGAAAATATGAAATATCAATGGCCAAAGGTATCTTTAGATGGGCAGTTCACTAGCAAAACTACAAGAACCGAATGGCTGTGTTTGGCTCATGGTTGTGGAGTTTACTCACGGTGTGAAGTTGACTTGGTCAGTCAGTGTGGTGGTACCGGAGAATGGAGGAGCGCGCACCTAGGTACTACATGTCTGATCGAGACGCTGACAGAAGCTGTTTACACAAAATAAAGACAACAACTGAACAGTCGCCATTGTGATGACAAAATCATTACATTGTGTGTAGGGTTCAGAAACTCTCGATCCTATTAATAGTCTATCTAAAAATATTACAAAAACATCAGAAAGCATGTCAGCGCCAAAGGTTTCTCTTCGAAATACGAGTCAGATATCACTCCTAGTGTGTGTGTCAAGTGCAGTGAAGTCATAAAGATCGTTTGACAAAGGCTTGTCATTGTCATAAAACTTCGATGTATAAGTACCAGACTGCTAAGCATTAGCACACATGTAGTATCAAGGTTTGATTCCACCTCTTCCTAATCAATTTCTACCGATTTTTCCACGTTTTAGCGGTTCTAGTTTTATATAACACCTTCCATTCATCTCCGGAAAAGATCAGATAAGTAATCTATCACTTGAAAGTTATAATTGTGAGCCCAAACAAATCTACTTCAAACGCTCTGATGTTGCTCGCATAATTTAACAAGTGGATAATTAATTAAACTTTTCTTAAGACAATGAATAGCTGACAAGTTTGAGAAGTTTGAAAAGTACTTCATGCTTTGCAACGTTTCCTTCAAATGTGCGCTAGTGCCAGCAGTTTAGCACAGTGCTTGTACCAGCGGATAAATTACACCGTTCAGGAATAAGGATTAAACTTTCGGAGCAACAAGGCAGGATAAGTCTTTAGTGGCGAGCGAACAAAATAGAAATCGAATGGAATGCAATTTTGGGGTGCGGTGGGATACGCGATGCCCGTAGGTTGAAGAACTACAAAACTCGGTCGTCTGAATATTTCACGTTTCTCATTTTTCAGGTTTACTTTTTTTCATGTTTTGGTTGGTTGCATATACTCTGACTTACCGACGAGGCTGCAGCTGCCTGCGAAAATACGAGGGATGTGCTGTGATTGACTCCCTTCAGAGCCAATGAGTGAGTGAAAGGGTGGTCCCCACACACAGCATTCCTAGGCGTGTGCGTTTGCTGTGTGCGACGCACGCTGCCTGTTATTATAATTACAGCAACGAGTCACGGCTCCAATAATTTAGAGCTAACATACCACACACGCATTTTATCATAAGATACTTAATAACTAATTCTCTAGCTTATAGCACATAGAACCATCTCTCTTTTGCTTTTTCCTAAATGCGTCATTCGATTCTTTTTATAGAGGTACGACGGCTCTAATCGGCAATGAACTAAACGCAAAACGTAAATGCGATCGGCTACGCAAAAGACTTAAACGCCCATTAAGTACTTAGGGGCCGACAGATCGAATTATTCAGATTGTACGAATGTCAGGACACCCATATTGTACGAAACGAAAAAAGGAATATAAGGAAACGCTATTTTCTTGCGTCCTGCCCAAATATAACTTCTTGCCATTATTTGAAACTTGCCAGTTTGTGATTTGCAAAGATATAATTCCGGATGTTCTACTTATTCCATTTTGACGTGGCACAAAAATCCTGAGTAAACAATTCAACAGCTCTTTAAACCGTTCACTTCGTAAATGTCCCGATCTTAATTTTCAATAACAATGATATCAATTAGAACTATAGAGAAATGAAATACGTCAGTATCAAAGTAATTGTTGCTATGATCTCTTTCCAATAAATAGTTGGACAGTTGTAATGAATTCATTAATAAACCATTTCGGCCACTGCATTTATGTGCAGACATAAGCAAACAAAAAGCCAAACAGTAAAAAGTTTGCCTTTTACGACCACTCAGTACACTTGTAATGCTCTCATACAAAAACGCACATAATCAGAAGTAATAGTCTTTTAAGCGATGGTTATTGATAATTTTTGCAAGTCAATTAACCAATTCTATATCCATACCTATCGCATCATACTTCGCAACATCTTAATATACTATTGATCACATCCGACAAACACGATGAAAAAGAAGGGCAGAAAAGTAGGACGAAGTAAAGAAAGTAATAAGTGAATTGGGTGTAATAATTACCTTCATGACTTCCCTGAATTTTCCAATTTCACGGGTAATCAAGTCTCGCTTACTTTCTTCTATTTCAGCATCATCCAAGTTCAGTGATTTAGCGGCCATTTTCGTTTGATGTTCCTCTGGAAAAATTCAACAATAGTAGTAAGTACCACACAATTCGGTATGGAGTGTCAATAGTAATATCAGGCATTTATCTACCTGGTGCAGCTTGTGCCATTTCCAGATCGGCGGCGTGTTCGGCTATAATTTGATTAATACGGGCGAGCGCATCTGCATCTACGACTCTCATACCTTCGTCCATATAATCTTCTCCCTCTTCCCCCTCAGCTCCTTCATTCGTCGCTTCATCCTGCAAAGGGGACTGCCCTCCCCTTAATTTTTTCCGCCTCTCAGCTGTTATACAAATAGTAAAAGACTTTTAGTAACCTTGTGATTAATATTTAGAAATCACATTTTTATACGAGAAGTGTAGAACACAAATTCAGACGGAATAAAAAATATATATCAATTATAAACAATAAACTCAAACAATCTAGTGCATAAATACGAAAAGAGAATCTCATGACAATATTTCGTAACTTTATGTAATATAATTACAATGTGCAAAATTTCTGAAAGCATTCCACTACATTGTTAGTACATTTTAATTTTGTCGCGCTTCCTTCGCATTCGTCAGCAAAAAACTCGAGCTCAGTGCGTTTCAACTGTGAAGACAACCCGTCTAAGCGTGCGGTCTCCTTCATGAAATATAATTCGCGTTATCCAAACCCTCAACTCAGTAATCTATTTATAAGTAAGTCTAGTTTCTTATCTTCGAAAATTATTAAATTAAATTGGACTCACCTTTAAATTGGTCCAACACAACTTTAGCTTTCGCGTCGACCTTGACGACGAGTTTCTTGGTGCCTATTTCCATATCGTGGAGCAATCTGACTGCTCTGAGACCGGCATCGGGGCCGGCGTACTCGCAGAATCCAAAGGCCTGCACTCTCTTCCACGAGAGTACATGGCCGCATGCACCCAGGATGTGTCGTATCATGACGTCGGGTGCACGATCCATTATATTACCAATGAATACGGTAACTGGCGGTCCAGATTCTCTCTCACGACGACGATTGTTATCGTGGCGATTCTGGTTTCGTGTATACCGAACAGCAGGAGCTGAGGTCTGCATCGCAGATACGGGTGTTGGAATCATCTATGTTTTATAAATGGTAGCTTTCTTAATAATGCACATTTCTACTCATGCAATTTCCGGATTATCCCCCTCCCTCTATTTGCGGCGATTATTCAAAGAGTCACTTTTTAGTTTTGCTGTGCTTTTGACACTAAGTCAGCGCATCCCATGCACAGAGTGTTTCTATATAGACTGACTAAACACAAGCAATAAATCGTACTGAGAACAGAACTTGAAAATACATAGCTCGAACCATACTCTTAATATCTAGCATCTTTCAACAGTATACATTCCAATTCATAGCAGTACAGTCTGATTACAAACCATTGATACATTACGCAAAACTTTGTATTAGTAGAGGAAATACTTTTGTAATTTCATCAACAACAATTGGCCAAGACAAGCCGTAATCCAATTGATAGATTATAATGGACTAAAAATAATAATCTTGCAAATAGTATTAGTCTGATTCAACAGAAGGAAATACATGCTTTGAAATAGGAACATGTATGTGTTTTTGCGTTTGTAAATTAAATTAGGCAACCATGGTGGTGGTAAAGGCAATCTAATTTTACTTGTTTATACTTAATGAGATTTTGAATGCAACTTAATATCATTTACACAGGTCTTAATTGTTTGTTGCATGAAAAAGAGGTTCATATATCCTTGTTATCAAGACATATTGCATAATTTGTTAGTCAGTCAAACATATTATCATAAATACACATTTTCTTACAGATTACTTATCCAACTTCGTAAGATCTGTTATTCTAAATGTTTCAGAGTTAGTCAATATTATTTTAAATAGATTTTAACAATTGAATTCCTGTTGTTATTAAAGCAATACAGAAATACTTGGAGAAGAATGTTTCTGTGAAATGTTCAGTGATCTACAGCAAGAATAGCAACACTCACTAAGTGACAGAAATACTTTCCAACAACAGTCGTGTTATCAACAGATATATAACAACCATGCTAACAGTGGAAGAAACGTTCGAGAGCGATTTAAGAATACTTACATGAGCCATCGGCATTACACCTCCTATAATAGGTGGAGGTGCACCCACCATATAAGGCATAGGGGGCATGCCAGGAATTCCCATTGGAGGCTGCCCAGGATAAGACATCTCTTGTTTTTAATTAACACAGTGGCAGTAGTTAAACTGTAAAGAATGAACAAAGTGTTATAAGAACCATTAAAAAAAAGCCTTTGTCAATAATTACTTAAATTCACTATTTAATCAATCAAATCCACACAGGAAAATTGGTTGCAAAAGAAACTCGTTACTGACAAACTAAGTTTCGACGAACTGCGTTAGTACAAACTCGTGGAGAACAGCTTCCATAAGGTGTGAATTCTATTAAACTTTGACAATTCCATGTAAATTAAGAACATAGCATTACTGCTAAGCAAGAGTTGCATGCGTGATGGTTGCAGGTCACAGGTGACAGGATCGAGTATCGAACAATACACGCGGCAAACAATAAAAATGAAAAGTGTTTGATGAGCAATTAATGGGGATGCAGTTATCAGTTTATTCGGCCAGACTTATTCGTCCGATTAAGTTGTATATGTTAAATTGCGCGCGAGTTTCCATAGCATTAGCAGTTCATTAATGCCGAATTTTGGATGCCGGCAGTTTGCGTGACATATTCCTGTGCGGAATGGTTATAGATGCCAAGGGACACCTTAATGGATGCTTCGGGTTCCTAACCACCAAGCGACTCGCTTCGTGCAGGTACATTAATACTTACATAATATAATTACACGTAGAAAGGAACCGTTGAGCATCATCCTACGAGCGCGCCCGACATTTTCCAGAATACTGCAGTGCGAAGATGACGGGATAAAATGGGGCAGAACGCTTGACTAAAGTTATGTGTAACAGCACAGGGGACAAGCACAGGGAATCACTTTCCACCGTCCATTATAACTTGCTTCACGCGCTGCGATCTGATTGGAATTTGGAACCCTATTCCCCCGTTCGGAATGCCCAAAAACGCCAAGTTCAAGTCGCTGGATTGCCAATCAAATTCACCGATGATGGCGACCAATAAAGGCACGCGCGGGAACATTCGTTCGAATTTAAGTGCACTTTTGAAAACCTTTCCCTCTGATGTATCAATGAATCGCGTAAATTGGGGTAATTAAAATGTAATCACATAGTCCGAACTATGAACGCATCGCAAAAGAATCATGAAACTGTGTAAAATTGAATAATTGAAATGTATTTATGAATATGCAAAAGTATTCACGCAAAATCACGTAAAATTTCCACGCAGTTTGCTTCTCGAAGTAGTAGCCGAAACTTCCACTGAATCATTTTAAGTGTCTCATTATAATATAATTAAAAAATAACAGAAAGCTCAACTTGTCACTTACAAGTACCACACGCGACAATTTAATTAAATTTGGAAATGTACGAAAATGTACAAAAATGATGTACGAAACGGATTATCAGACGCGCTGAATATTTTGAAGTATCTCACAGTTAGTTAACAGTAGAGAACACCAAGAATATGACTCAGGAACGATACGTTCACCCTGATCCGTACCAACGGAGCGACGCACGCAAATTGCCTGTGCAAATTGCAAAGCACCGGAGTTCTCCGTCGCCGGTGCCGCCCATTCGCCCCACCATATCGTCAACCAACCATGAAACCCAGTCCGCAGCTGACCGATGTTCAGCCACCCGTGTCCTGCATAAACTTAGACATATAATTACGCGCTTTTAATATTTTTTCTCAATTACATAAATCATTCCACCTTTCTTATTTCACTCCTATAAATTATCACTGTGCCCTCTTTCGACATCTGTATGGATATATGGAGTTCGAATAAGCCAGCAATTTTTTCACCGCATATGTTTGTGTACATAATAGATCGATATATGCGTGCGGTCACTCGTCGATACAGTTTTTGTATTTAATATTCCATATTAATATTTGTGTATCAGTCTAGTCTAGTTATTGGAACTGCATAGAATATGATCAAACAGAAAGTGTGATAAAAGCGAATTCTAGGAAACGCAGCTAGCTCTGTTACAATTGCCGCGCAATATGCGCGCATTATCACAATAAAAGTATTTCCGGGGAAGTGGTTGCATCTTTTGGCATCACCTAAATTATTAATTATTCATTAGATTGGTTTGTAAAGTATTTTTGCAAGGTAAATACGTACTGCGTGGAATAACTTAAATTAAATAAAACTGCGTGTATGAAATGCAAGTTCAACATCAATTGCTGTCAATTACAGGTGGCGCCACTGCTCAAATGTGAGATCCATCGACCATTTGGTGGAACCTAGAATAGAAACTCGTGATCGGGTTTCTCTCTATGTATCATAGAAATACGTCATTAATCAGTCAAACGGTGCAGTATATAACTTTATTTGAAAGGCATACAATTATTAAACATTTACGAAAAACATTACGAGCCCTAATTTCAAATAAGGATAATTCTCCTCCTCTACAAATCTTCTTTCCTTATTTTTACCATTTTCCACCCAAGTGCGACACTTTGTTTAATCGATAATAGTTGAACTGCTATACATATACATACTCCCACGACTTACATACTAACTTTCGAGTATCTCTCATCGCACTTCGAAGAAGTCGTAAATAAAATCTCAATCCCTTCAAAACAATCTCTTAGATGGGAAAACTCGTCTCGTCGAGTGAATTATGCAACGCAACGTTCACTCGTGTTTCCCAGGAGCGGGCAGCGGCATTTCTATAGAATCAGTGGTGACGGTTGGGTTCATAAAATGGCAGTGCAATACGAGCGGTGAGAACCGAGCGACTTACACGCGCAACGGTTGAGCCTCGAACACAGAAAGCGGGCCAGCCGTGGAGCAGCGCGGAGCAATATAGTTTATAAAACCGACCGGCTGATCATTCAAATCTGCATTCGCGCTTGCTACGCGCTGTGTCTTACGCATCGTCCGCTGTGCGCCCATGGGGACAGACTGTTGAATAGTCCACTATTTTGGGTTGACAGTTGCGAACAGTTCGATGTACCGTCATTCGCGCGGGTCGTTCTCGTCAGTCTTTTAGCTGGGCGAGGGAAACAGAGATCAGAAGTGTGTTACCGAGAAGGCGTCGCCATGCGAGCGGAATCTCGTCCAGTTGTGACGGCGCGAGTCGATTAATTCTATCCTACCACTAACCTTGTGTATCAAAACTAAACACACAAGCCAAACACATTGGACTGCATTGGACCTTCCAGTCGCGCCACACAACACACGCACGCTCACGATAAGTGGCAGTCAGAGTTCGCCGCGCGGTTTTTACTGCCCTCTCTATGTTTATAATGTATCTCTGTATGTAAAAGCGTGATATGAATCTCATTTGTGTGCTAAATACAAAAGTAAAGACTGCTTGTCAGGCCCTGTAGGGATCATGTAAGTACATCACTCTCTGATCAGCTGCTTCATCTACCTATCTTTCTCTCTCTCACTCTCACACACACTCTCTCTCTATCTCAATCTCTTTTCCAGCTAGTGTCACCCTATAGATCCTTAGTAATTAGATAACACTGTATTCAATAAATATTACTCCTTTACTTTTCTTCAGTATGGAGTAGATTTCTGTATAAGAAGTGTATTCTTGTACTCAGTGCCTATTATATAGTAACTTACTAAGTCGCTTATTTACTCTTTTCTTCTTTATACAGCTTAGGTGTGTGATTATTGTATCATACTTTTTGTTTCAACTCTGCAATTTAAGGGGAAAGTCGCTTCGAATAAAGTGTAACGTATTGTATCTGTGGTTCAGAACACCTGTACACTTGAAAGATTTATGATGTAATACATATTTACATGGAGCATTGTGTATTAATTGGAGCAATCTAGAAGCGAATATTGTAAATGTAATAATAAAAGTATTTCAGGAAGATTATGTTATTCAAAGAGAAATTATAGCAGCCTGTAGCTGCGACACCCGTTAACATATTATCCAGATACAAGTGCATTTGTTTTCTTCATTTAAACTTCCTTTATCCCACTTCCAAATTTGCCACTCGAACATGGCATTTGTTATATTATGCGACATCTCCGAATGTTTGTAAGGATGATGAAATTGCATTTAAAGGAAAGCAGAGTTTTAACAGACTGTTATATTCTTTGTAAATGGTGATTAGTGGCTGATAATGGCACCGAGGAAAGCAGAAGATGTTCCTGTTAAAAGAGTAGCAGCTTTTGGCTGCAAACTATCAGCACAATTACCAGAAGGAGAGATCTTAACAGACATTACTCAGAATAAGTGGAGATTAGGATGTACTATTGGGTATGGTGGATTTGGAGACATTTATTTAGGTAAGAGACATGTTTATTAAATTACATTGAATCTTATATTACATTCTTCATTCTTCGTACATAATTCAAGAGGATTTTCAAGGTTCATTCTAATTCTTGCATCATTCAATATAGTACTTTACACTGTACAGATATATATTGTATATACATTGAACAATATTATGATCGATTGTTTTGTCTTTCTTTTACAGCATCGAATGATATTACTTCTCCGGTCAGAGAGGATGCAAAATATGTTGTAAAAATCGAGCCACATAACAATGGACCACTATTTGTCGAGATGAATTTTTACGTAAGAGCAGCGCGAAAAAATATGAGTAAGTCTTGGAAGTGGGATATACTCACGGCTGTTCGTAATATCGGGAAAGCTTATTATCTTTTTAATTCCAGTTGAATCTTGGTGTAAGACGCAAGGAAAACGGAGGATCGGAATCCCGACTTACGAGGGATCGGGTTCACACATATACAAAAGTCAGCGATATAGATTCCTTGTAATACCGAGATATGGAATCGATATTGGAAAATTGTTTTTATCGAATGGCAGAAAATTACCGCTGAAACTAGTAAATAAGCTGGCAGTCCAGACGGTAATTGTTTCTTACCTTTTCGAGAATTATAGCCGCTAATATGTAAGTGAATAAATTAATAAAAATATGCTTTTTGTTTTGCAGTTAGACGCTTTGGAATACATCCACAGCAAAGGCTACGCCCATGCTGATGTTAAAGGCTCGAATATCTTACTAACTTTTCATAAGAAGGATGCTGCTGCTCCTGAAAGGTCTCAGGCGTATTTAGTAGATTATGGTCTAGCGTACCGTTTCCGCACGAGTACTGGTGTACACAAGCCGTTCGTACACGACGAAAGAAGAGCGCACGAGGGAACTCTAGAATTTACATCGAGAGATGCCCATCATGGAAGTACGTAGTGTGCAGATGTCATTTCATACAGAATGTGCATAGTGTAAACTATGACATTAATCTCCAATATGGATTTTAGCACACTCACGAAGAAGTGACTTGGAGACACTAGGATACAATATTTTACAA
Organism: Ectemnius cavifrons; assembly: GCA_964023945.1. Classification (NCBI taxonomy): domain Eukaryota; kingdom Metazoa; phylum Arthropoda; class Insecta; order Hymenoptera; family Crabronidae; genus Ectemnius; species Ectemnius cavifrons. The sequence continues at coordinate 4,486,733 of OZ030379.1, forward strand.
TGGTTGTGCGGTAGACTACCATGGGAGAAAGAGGGCGACACTGTGCCATCAAGTTTAAATCCTGAGCAAGTTCACGCACAAAAGGACGTCTTACTCTCCGATTTACCGTCTCTTATGCATAAGTGTTTTCCATATAACAAGAAGCCACCTGGTGAGTTTTGTATTATATGCAGAAAATATCTAAAGTTCTTTAAAATATTAACAATTGGTTTTGATTATTGTCAGCTGCCATCTTCGAATATATGAAATACATAACGGAACTGGACTTCGAGACGAAGCCGAATTATTCCTACTTGCGCGGATTGTTCCAACCACGGTCAACGCAGGAACGTAATGTTCTTACCTGTTTGTACCGAACAAGAGAAACTAGGGAAAATATGACATGCCTCACATCTTACAAACGACCGTACTTGAGGGAGAGAAGGCCTTGCAAACCAGTAAATGGCGAGGTTGATGTTGATTCAAAATATTTAAGAAAATCAATGTAAAGCTCTCGCATGCAACAATGAACATAATTAACTTTCTTCCAGATACGAGTGACGAGAAATATGCAACCTAAATTTGAGGGTGAAGCAAAGGAGTTCTGCTGGGAAGAAGTTCTTGCCGTTCATCCCGATAAATTAGCTAAAATTAATTTACAGCCACCTCCACCTTCGCCTCTGACGCCCCCTCCTTCTCCTCCCCCACCATCACAGCCCACTTATGCCATGTTAAGCGTTATGCAGAGGATGAAGGAGAAACAGTCCGGTTCCCTACGGCACAAATCCTCACAAAAAGCGGCAGAGTAAGTTTTTAATAAAAAGTCCAATTGTCTTTTAGGCGATTTCTTAGACTCGGTTTTGTAATGAAACTTCTGCATTCATTAATTATTTTGCAGCGAGCTAAAGGCGAAATGGATGACACCAGCAATGGAACAAATAGCTCAACTAAGAAAGAAAGTGTCAGCGACTCCTTGCAGTCCCAAGCCTGTGACTTGTTCCCCGCGTTTGACACGGTCGCGTGTAGCTCAATTGAAACGTAAGACACGCACTTCATTACGTTCTTTTTAGTAGTGTTTGTCCACCTTTAATTAATAATTATTGATGTGTTTGCATAATAACATAAACATTTTGTTTTAGGACTTCGATCACACAAATCTCCTAAGCGAGCACAAATGCAGAGCTTCCTCAGCAGCAAAACGGTAGGTAAGATGCGGAAAAATCCTCTAGCTTAAGTCACGAGTGATTCAGATTTCCAAATGTGGACTGAAACCCTCAGACAGCAACACAGTCAGCAGAATGTTAGGCATTGAATTAAGTATTATTGCTGTTTAGTTTACTTAAGTTTATTAGAAATTTAATCTTGACGTTCCTCCTGGCAGGACAAAATTTCACCGATTGGTGATAGTTTGGGTGCTTAAGGCACGCATTTTTGTAAGACTGCTTTAAAGTTATGATTTTCAATTTATTTAAATTTGTTCACCAAACACAGGGTCTTTCGAGATAAACTGTTTAGTAAACAAGCCCTAGAACATCGAAACACTGAAATCATGTGGCATTATTTGAACACGAATTAGATCGATATAACCAAATAAGATTTGTTGAAATCTATATCGTAACAAGATCAAAACTCATGTTTTATATTTACGCACACCTCGCAAACATCTTTAGCATTGAATCATGTGAACCGAGGTATGAGACTTGGAGAAGAAGCGCGTTAGTCTGGGTAATACATCGTTTCTAGTAAGACGTGACAGACAAAACTTCTCCCTAGTCCAACAAAGAACTGACATTGGCCTTTCGGGACATACTGCTGTCCGAAAATAGTCGAAACATTTTCCTTTACAGGTGTACTCTCACTTTTTCATCTTACTAACCCGGGTATTACTATTCATCCGGATAGTAAACTTTTAATTCTAAGATTTTCACTTGTGGTAGTTTGCCGGTTTTGCTATAAGTCAGCCACAAATTGAACTTAGCAGCTAAACTAATCTTCAAGAAACGGCACATTGCGTGCAGTAGTCAAGTTACTTCTGATGAACCAAGTGTTTATCACACAGTATGTATTTTAATGTCGCGTCATCCAATGTTACACCACTAGGAGATGTATCGTGCTTCGACTCTTTAAAATAGAAATTGTTGTTAAAGCATTTGTTACCGACGAAGATGATAGGGCACTGCAATCGGTTTAGCCTTTCCTGACCAGTATTGACTAGCGCAAGGGTCATCCGATCATAGAGCGTGCGTTCTTTTCAGAATCATAGAAATTCGTTTTGATAAATGCATTTGCATATGTACGAAGAGTATGAATGGATGTGTGGTCCAAGGAGGTGTGAATTGCACTGATTTGTCGAACGACACAGATTTTATACGGGAGATCAACCGACATGTGTAGTTTTTGAATTACATTTGAAGTTTACTTTAATAGAAGCATTCGCGCCATACTACCCCATGCTGATGTAGTATGATAAGGAGCAACTCTGTTTGTATTCAAGTCGAATCAACATGCAACTTGCATTACATGATAGTATAGATTTGTACATAATTATTAAACTACAAGTAAGCACATTTCACCCGGATTAATACCGTATGTGCAAATTTGAGTGACAATTCCTTTTCAGTGAATTTGTGATATGTTATCTATACGTACATCCTAAGTTATGCGTACCTGTGCGTCAAGAACTGTGTTTCTTGGGAGCCCGAGAATATGAAATGAAATAATGGTGTATGTTCCAGGCAAGTGAATGACAATTCGCTAACTGGGTAATTATTATATGAAGATTTCTGTTATATGTGCGTATATAAACATGAATATACTCCAAAATGCTTTTTATTAATTTGTTTTTTGTATCCCTTTTAGTAAACTAGCTAGACCCTTGTTGAATCTAAATGGAAATGCAGAACTGTAGGACATTCGCGTATATGTCAAGTATGTCGCATCCATTGCACCATCGCACCTGGATGCTGTATTATTAAAGTGAGAGGTACGCGCACAGTATGATATAATGGTGTGACCCACCGCCAAGTTCGTTGTATTAAACTTTCTTATGATTGGTGTCATAATATGATAAAAATACGCTAAAACTGTTTCTCAGCTAACGAATCTCAGAAAACCCAACCAAAAAATTGGTGATCACACATTTTCTGTTTTCCCAACGTCTGTCGATAACACAGTACTTTCTTTCTTTACTTCCGTAGACACAGACTTTGTCACGAATTGCCATCTGACCGTAACTGGCGCACATCTCTTGTCAAAATTCAATCGCGCGGATCATGTTCTTCTTTACTTAATTAAAATACGACTGATCATTGCTAATTGTAATTTTGTTTCTATATTTGGGTGCTTTGATATTGCATGCTGGGTAATCTTTATAAGACTGTACTACCATTTGATGTTTAGATAAATCTCTTCATTTTTAGTACCAGGGTGTAAGAAAGTGTCATCAGAAATAACTTCTTACAATATTAATGTTGCGAATCAAGACAAAAAAATAGAAGTTATACTCATATTCTGAAAATCTACATATGTCAAAATAGTAAGACAAAACTTGAAGAACAATAATATATATTGGATAATGCAAAGAACTATCTTACATTTCTTTTACACTTGACACATTTGTGAAAAAAATGTGGGTCCATTTCACAAGGCGCAGTCAACAATGGTTGATTAATATGCTCTCAGACACAAACACATACATACAGGAGGTGATCAACTAAGGATCCTACGTTATGTTCCCTTACACGGTGAAGTGCGTCCATATAAGCGTAGCTGCATTACATGTCTGGCGGCTGCTGTGTTTCATAAATTAGGAGGTACACTTCTCCCAAGAGGACAAGATATCCCTCGAAGCTCCGGAGCGGAAGTGGAAGATGTACTGAGTTCGGGTGGGAGTGGTTACGATCCTAGCGGGAATACAATTGTTTCGCATTGCCATACGCAAGGGCTACTCCTGGAGCCAATTATTTCGTCTGGAGGGGCGATCCGTGAACGATGATACATTAGGCAGACCACATACTTAATGTTGCCGGCTTAATATTAAGGATATTGGATTAAGGACTGACCCCATCTGCGGTAACACGATACACTGAAGACGAAACTCGAGTGAGTTCGTAATTATGATATAGTGATAATAACTAAACTGTGGATGTCTATGCAAAGACTATCATGCATGTATCACAAGTTCGTGTGCGATTCGTGGGAGTTTATAATCGCGAGAAGAAGACCAAAAGCGGTAGATCGATATTCAATTTCTTACTTGGCGCTGCATGAAATCGCCTCGCATCTCTTAGGCAAGTTCCGGCCGCCGAAAAAGCTAAGTACAAAGTATAAACGGAGTTTTAAAGCAGGAAACTGAACTCCAGCACCCGCGATGGGAGTATCCCTCGGTTAAATCCAGGAAATCTGATACGGTTCTCGCAGTATATCGCAAAAAGTTCTCCTTTCAAAGTTTTCTTCCTGCCCCCGCCGCGCCGCTCGTACTTTCTATCGGCCCGACAAACGCCGCAGCGGTCCAGCTTTGAAAGAAGCACCTAGACAAAGCATCGCTTTAAGCCACTATAAACACCTTCGATCAATTGTTGGCACCGGACGAGGAAACGGAAAGCGGCTGTATCAGAAAGTTTAAACACTAACAAGAACATGAGGAATCTAAAATATACAAACACTGAAAAATGATTCATTGCGAAACATTTTCTAGTTGTACATACAATTCTGTGAGATGGCGCGGGAGATTCTGTTTCATGCTACAGACTCCCTTGCTTTCCTGGAGCGACTGAAACAAATAGGTTTTTAAAGAGTTGCAGGCTCCTAATTTATAACTGTGAGAGCTTCAGAACTTTTCACAGCACTCAGCGAGATCCTGGTAACAGTCATTTGGCTGTTTTGCATTTGCACCACATACCTCTCACCCAGTCCTGGAATTGTATTTTGTTTGCCGCTATATTTATAATATAGTATTGCATCAAAACGTTTTCAACCCGAAAAAAGACAAAATGTTATTACATTTATACAAATAATTATATTTCAAATTATATTTATAAATTATACTTACACCATATAAACCAGAATTTAATGAAAACAATCTTTTGATATAAATTTCGACCAGTATGTAGTAGGTGCTTTATTAAAACCGTGATAGATTAGCGCATGAAGCGGCTCAAACGCATGTCAAAGGCTATGTTGAATACGAGCGATTGTTTCTTTGAGCCATTCCGAAAATTCCAACCCAATTGTATTACTTAGAAATGGACTGGATCAATATGCTTGGGCCAATCCGTTTCCTTTTTAACCATTGCATGGTTATAGCAAAATATCTTTCCTGGAACGTCGATATTTACAATTGAATTTATTTATCCTATTAAAAACAATCCATAATTAGAGATTTAATGGAACAATATGACTCAATGGAAATGATCATTCAAATTAAAAGGAATTGACAATTTTTATGGAGTTTGCCATCGCATCGTCACAGTGTTACCGATTCAGTTTGGCGCTTGATAGTGACGCAATCTATGAGCTTACTTCGAGATTTAGTTATCAACTATTGATTGTTTCAATTGGTGGGTAAACCATTCATTCTAGTACCAAGTTTTTTAAGTGCGATCACATGTTTCCACTGTTGCGTGCACAGCGCAATGATTGATGCGTATTATAAGTATACAATTATTTTATTTATACCTGTCTTTTGCACGATAAGTTTATGAATGTCTGTCGTAGACTAATTCTTTTGTCTGTATAATACACAGCTTTCCACTTTTTCTTTCGCTGCAGACGAGTCGACAAACATCTGTTAAATCAAAAATTTCTTTAAATACATTTCGTATAATCTGTAACAATATGAAAACTACACAGTTTCTTGAAATAAGTTGCCCTGCCCAATTACGATACATAATTCAGTAAATCATGTAAATTTGAGCATTTGTTAGACTTTACAAAAATAAGTTACCTGTTAGCTAATGATAGCAATCTTGTACTTCTGACGGAATAAATAATATTTTAGTTCTTCGAAAAGGAAGAGGTACTCAATTCGACCACTATATATATATATATATTTTTAATTTTTCTTTTAACATTTATGGATGATATTTTTTAGAAATACCAAAATCTTTATGTACCTCTACGCAATAAAGAGTACATACAAATACTATAAATTTTGCGAGAATACGTTCTAAGTTGCTTGACCTCTCATTTTCAATCAAACGTAATGATTCTGTTTATGCAAATATAATCTCTTTATAATCAAGTGCAAGTTTTAATCTACAAATATACAGATTTTTAATAAATGAAATGTAAGTTAAGATTGATATTTCATAATCATTATTTATACTATGAAATTAAAACATCGTAGTATGCTTATTAAATCATCAATTGAAGTTTGCAAAATTAAACATGTTACGAAACAATGATTTTTCGCAAACGCTACGGATTTTAAGGTCAACCACCTTATATATCAATACATTCAATTAAAATGTCGGTCTAATGAACTTACATACTTTGCTTTTTAACTGTCCGGTATAAAGTAAGTGTATTTTACAATATTCTATTATGTCTAAATATACATGCTTACTTAAAAGTCATGCACACAAAATTCAAACTGATTTTTTTCTATACTCTAGATTTACTGTAAACGTATGACTCTGTAAAAACATAAAAATCATTCGGCAGAGATATTCTTATACGTTTCGGTAATGCATTGTTCGTCAATCATAATTGCAATTACCAAAAATTGAATTATATTTGTTTTGGAGTAGTTGTCTTAATGTTAGTCTTCATGTATTTGTATTCGGATAAAAGACGTTCTACTGTGTAAGACTTTAATCGTTGTCGGGCTGAATACGATAGAACGAAATTTTGCATTAAAAATAAGGCCTGTATACATTCCATTAACTTTAGAAGTAGTGTTCTTACAGACACAAGTTTTCCGATAGTCTCTTTGATCTCCAGTACTCCTCTTTTTTACAACTCCAATATGCGGCATCTACAATTCTCACCAGATTTGCATTGCATGTAGATTAACTCCTTGTATCATACAAATCCATCTTTTGTGAAACTGCATAACACAAGTGGGACGGGCAACATCCTTCGACATCGATCAATTCTACGTATTTATTAAACGCAGTATTAGAATTGGGAAATGGGCACAGGCCTTGAAAAATCGGAGTACAAGATGTTAGAAGCCAAGGCAATAAACTGCAATCGTCACTCAACTCACCGTAAATCCCGAATAGCATGCATGGGCGCGTCCGTGATCCTAGAGGGGTGCGGAGTGCCGGTGGCAGACTAATATCTAACTCATCCGTCTGCGGCGCCAGTGTCGGCGTCGAGCGGGCTCACCATTCGGACTCCTTGGCGTTGGTACGCGCGTGTCTCGCACCAGAGGTTCAGTCTTGCTTCCGCGCTCGACAGCGCCGAGTCTCGCTGCCAGTAGCACGCAGTGTTCGTCGCGTCCCTAAAAACACAGTGTTATTTGTTTTCCCTTTGCAATTTGCGTGGCGGCAAACGGCCAATCCGATTCTACACGCGTACAACGAGTCCCGAACGAGTGACTTTAGTCGTAAGTGCGCGTAGGCAAAAAAGTCTCGGTAGGTTTTGCGAGACGACGCACGAGGAGAAAGGACAGGCGTGCGGTTTGGAGTAGCGAGAAGCAGAGAAAGAGAGAGCGAGAACGAGTAACAGCAACAACTACGGGGAAGGAATGCTACCGAGCGGGTGCTCGTGCCAGGCGATCCTGACTCCTGTGAGAACCCGATGATTCTTAACTTCGGCTCGTGAGTGATGAGCCCGGGAAACCGTGTATCTCTGCCGGCGCGCTTCTCCTTTTACTCTTGCCGTTCAGTGTGTTCTGTGTGCTAACGAAAGAAGCGAAGGAGAGAGGAGGCTGAGTGTGCAGAAAGGGCCAAACGAGAGCCGCGCTCTTTCTCTTGCTCTCGGGCGATGCTTTATTTATGTTCGGCGTATCGCGCGACCTTACAGCAGCGGCGTCGCTGTAAATGATGAGTGATGTGCACGGGCTAATTAGTGAACCACCCTCAAAGGATACGAGCAGCGGGATCGGGCGAGCGACACTGCCGGCCAAGGTAAATACATTCTGCCGCCTGCTTATCCTCTTGTTAATCTCGGAGCTCGCGGATTATCGGCTCGCCGTCGCCGACTCTCTCGTCTGCCACATACAATGCTTCTTCCTTCGCGGAGCAAACCTGCCGGCCAATCACGGCATTGCAATCTCGATCCCGTGAATATTGCAGCCACCAAGTAACGCTCGAACGTTGACAATGCTGGCTGGTGCGTGGCACATGCATTCAGCACTGACGCTTCCAGCGTTGATGAACTTATCAACTATTGAGCAACGCTTTCAGTAAAGACTCAGCTGTTGCGGACAGTGGACCTGTCAGGAAGTCGGAGAGAGACAATTTGACGACTCCGATGTCTTTATCGTCAAGTCGGCTTCCACTTGCGCTCAGAGTGTGGTTACTCCAAATTCTCGGAGTATCTACCTGAGAGAATTAGAGAACTTTGTTCTAACAATACTAGTTTTTCACCTACGCATGGTGATTTTTATTTGTGTTTAGGTTATTGGAGCATTTCGACTCCAAAAAGAAATTTTCTTAGAATTTACTGAAGGAATTCGATGTGTACTGTGCTATTTGTTTTATATGTATGTCTTGATTTGAATTAAAACTGTATCGATAGAATCAGAGATGTACAGTCTTTGGAGTAAATACTGTAGCATGTTGGAAGCCTTTTAAAGTTCCTTGATTTTTGATATTAATCCTTAGTATTTTACACACCACTGTGTGTCACAATCATATATTAACCTTACAAAGTCAAAATCCATGCTGAATGGAGATGAAAATATGTTACCGTAACATACTAAATGTAATCAAGGAAACAAATAACGTCGACACAAGATTTTATTAGACACTACCATTTGAGTAAAATACGTTTTTGAATTTCCCAGTTACATTTTTTACATAGCGAACAAGCAATTGCTTGTGAGGCATTTACTAATACATAGCTGTCACTGAGCGTTCGCATTAGTTGAATAACTAATAGTATGATTATAACTGACACTATCATCCGCAGGAATTTAGGTTACGGAATATCTCTATTAAGTTGTCATAGCTGTGAAAAACTCGAGACCTTTGCTAGCTCATTAATGGTTGATATAAATCATTAGCTATACCTTCTTTCGCAGAAATTGTATGACATCATCAGAATAGCTTGCTGACTCGGGCTAATATGATGCCCACTCTAATCTAATCGCTAGGTAGAAATGCTCGCAATTCTATCACAAACACGCCCAATGTAACTGTTAATCGCTTGTTGTTTAACAAATCAGCAAAAACAGAATTGAATCAATACAAAAATTAGAATTAATTTTTCAAATTAAAAAGCATCGCACTAAAGTCGCTTCATATAAACTTTCTTATTTCCGATTTAATCAACAGTGAGGGTTTTCATTGTATAAGCATAGGAAAATACGTACTCCAGTTAAAAATACGATGACCAATTAGAGGAAGCTCGTATTTACTGATGGCTGGGCGCAGTTTTCTCGTTTTCGAATACCTGCTCTAAACTGTGCGTTCGTCTTCCGGGTCCGATTAATTTTTAGTGTCAAATTAACTTTTCATTTTAACGAAGCGTGATTGCTATTCCTGCAGATGCATTGCTGACAAATAAAAAGCTACGAAAGAATTCTCTTTCCTTTTAAGGGCCCGCTAAAACTGACTGTTCAATATAGAAAGGGTATTCCGAGTAGTTTGTCACTTCTAAATTAATTAATAGTCAGGTAATCTACAATGGCTTCGAAATATATTTGGACATTACCGTGTGACTAATATTATGATTAAGTATTTCAGATGTTTATACACCAAGCATCTCAGTTATTTCTCCCAAGGTCTCACAACAAAATAGCTTTGTTAATACCGAAAAAATTGTATTGCATACTATCTGAATATTCTTGTGATCCGAAAACCAGTCCTTACTACCCTTATTAATTCTAACTGCATAATGTACGTACAGGGTGATTCACTTGCCTTTGAATCGCCAATGATGGATATAGGCCGTTGAAAATGGTATAATTATACGGTGTTGAGTAATTTTAATATAAAGGTGTATTTACCGAGTCTTTTCCACGCACTGACATTTATTTATAATATCAAATTGTACCAATAATGGAAATAATTAGAACTCTAGTGTGAAGGGGATGATTAAAAGGCAAGTGACTCACCCTGTACATCTTTTAGAAAAACAATATATCTCAGTTAACATTATTGAATCAGTTGTTAGAACAGATAAACCAAAATATCGAGCCATAACATTAACCACATATAAGTGTCCAAATATTATTTAAATGCCACTGTGTGTCAGAAGCGACAGAATGAAATAGGAAGAGTGCTGGTGACGAAATGCGTAGTCGCAATTGAGTTTAGAATACTGAGCATTGAGAGGAGGCTCGTATTACTGATCGCAGGGCTCATTCTCTGCGAGTTGCGAGTACCTGCTCTGAACTGGGCATTCTACTCAGCAAGGTTAAGGATGCCTTTGCGGAACGGGCCCGAGAAAGAGGCAGGTCCGAGGGATAAAGCTTGCCTTCAGACCGCGCGCAACCATTGTGTACCATTTTTCTCCCTTCCTTCCTTCTTCCTTATTCATATCTTATTGTCGGACTCCTCGATGTCTCTCTCTTTCACTCCCTCGTTCTCCCTCGCTACGTGTCCACTTGTACCCCGGCATCTGTCTGCGATGCTCGTTCTCTCTCTCTCTCTTTCTCCGTCTCTTTCTCCCCCCTGTAAATTCCCGTCCACGCCTGGCCTCGCCTGCTTTTGCTCCCTTTTCTGGCCGAGGGCTTCAGTCCCGTACCGGGAAACACAACGCTCGCAGCGAGAACGACTTGAAATGTGAACCGGTCCCGATGGCCGTCTCGCCTCTTCCTTCTCTTTGCATTCAGCTTAATGTTCCATTTGTTTATGCACACTCGGCGGCCGAGGATTTGCGATAACGAGAGGATCAAGGGAAGTGGTGCGATGTTATCTGAGTGAGAGCGTCGCACGATCACTTGAACGCGTATTAATAGTTAACGTAAAAGTCATTGGAAGTGTGGCAGTCATTGCGGAGTGTCATTTCGATTGCTTATCGAAGTGATTGCTTATGTGCACAGAGTAGTGCGTTTCCGTTGGGATCAACAAGTATTTTCACCCACTGTTAATTTTGCTAGATAAATCAGTTTTATCGTATTTATTACTGCTTGTTGTGTTATTATTTGCACAATTTGCTAGATTCGACATTTATAGTACTGATGCTTTTAATATTCGTACTATATTATACAATGCCAAACACCGTTATTTCCAAGGAAAACACACCACCCTGTATGGAGTACTGGTGTTTATGCAAATGTGGGTTCTCATTTGTCTATTGCGAGTTTCGTCGCAGAAGCTCGAACGATCGTGTTTAATTTTCACACGTGGCCGTTGCATTGCATTCCGTATGTGTATCGCATACCGTAAGGTCGTTGAGCACCCAAATATGCTTTATTTTGCATAAAATTTTGTAAGCTACTTATGCATGTATATTTATTATTAACATACATTTACTGTAGGAGGTTTAACTGGAATTATGTTTCCATATTCAAGGATTGATATTGTTCTTGATAATGTATATCGTATTATTGCTCATTTTCATTATGCATTATCAATAGCAGCTTATTCAATTATCACTAGATTTATTATATGTATATAACTACCAGAGCAAATGTCTGCATGACTTTATTCGGGTGAAACTGTACTATCTTATCTATGAGAACTCTTCTTTCTTTGTTGACTATTTTATTCACGGATTTTCATATTTTTGGATGAAACTGTATTATATTCAGCAATGTGCAGCTATAAAAAAAGCATCCTATTTTCAAATCAAGTACTATTTTCACAAATAGTCTTTTAATAATAACGTGAAATTAATCTCGGTTTCTGGCACACGAGATCCTCCTAAATTCTATTCCCTAAATCGTAACAGGAAGCGGTATCAAAATGAGATTAGAGGTTTCACGAAACTCAACAAAGCTGGCAGTGAATTTAAAGAAACCGATAATAGTTTTGCCGAAATTAACGCTGCAGATGTTTGCCTGTCTTTATTATAGTTAAACTATATTACCTCCATTAATATTAAAAATTATCTATAAAAAATGTCGTGTAAATCAAGCGCTATTTTGACCGTCATTTATACTCGATTTTCAAACAGTCTATGAACAGCAAAACAAAATCTCGATCTCGGCATACAAGATCCTGTTGAACTCCGTTTCCCAAATCGTAACAGGAAGCGATATCAAAATGAGATTAGAGGTTGCATGAAACTGAACGAAGCTGGCAGTAAATTTAAAGAAATCGATAATCGCTTTGCCGAAATTAACGCTTCACTCTTGCGAGCTAAGGGTAATTCGGGATGAAACAGAATGGGGTCTCTCGATCGTCGGAATACCCGTAATCCGATTAGCAGCATAGCTATAGGGGAACCTTGTGTACGTATCTCTAGCGTCTCCGGTTTAGTCACGGCTCACTCGGCTTTGGTTTTCTAAGTACAAGTTGTACCAGTCCGACGCTCTCGCTTTGTACCTCTTCATACCTGTGTACGGGTTTATACCTGGGACGGAGTGATAAATGCCTCAGCAGAATTGACTCACGTCAGTTTCGAAGCAAAGCCACTTGCATTCGGCGTCCACCGTCGATTGGGTTTTAACGAAATGTAGTGTTCCCCATAGGAAAACTAATGGACGTTGAAACAAATATCAATTTCTGCTGATGTGTGTTATAGTACAGATATGTGTGCGCCGCACGGTTTAATCGTGCTAGGGACCAAATGCATTTCCCTGATTGGAAAGCGATCTCAATGAATTCTGCTATATATTAACGTCATAACTCACGAGTCCGGGTTAACTTGAACAACGGATAGCGCTCTATTTTCTAGGGCAGTGATGCACACCGCTGCGGTAACTAGGTCAGGAAAAATATTTAAGTAATTTATTATCTGTAATTGTATTCACTGGTATTTTAATGGGAGAATTTTTTGCAAATTTGCCGTAAGAAAACTGTATTAACCCCTTTGATTACCATGAAACTTTCGTGCGTAATCAAATAGAGTTTGTCTGTTGGAAATCCAAATTTGATCGCAAATATGTGCCGATGTAGACTATTCGTAAACTTTAAAACCGGCTATCATTGCGTGCAGTATAAAAAGGGATTTTAGAGAGGAAAGATTATTTTTAGAGGGTCAATAGATAACCTGGTATGAGAGAGTTAAATAATTAATAATGTTTCGCACAATTCAGCTAAAAAGTCTTATCGTTATACTATATTTTCATATTTCGCAAAGCATGTTTGTTCACGCGAGCATAACTGCGCGAGAAAGTAAGAGAACACAGAATAATGTATCATCCTAAACAGCTAAACTCATCGCTTTATCGGTGCTGCCAACTTGACGAGTGAAATATCGATGTTTCACTGTTCTACGATTAATACACAGTACAAAATTTGATTCGAACGCAGACGCAAAGCACATAACATTCGACTGGCAGTTAACGTATATAACGTATTGTCCATCCGTCAAAGCGCGGGAGAACTGGCGGCAGATTAGCAACGATAGGTTAGCAGTCATGCTACCTCGAGCTTGCTTATGATTGACAGCATATTGATATAACTACCTGACGGACCAATATATTTCAAAGTTATTCGCGTCACCATTAAAAGCAAGTTTAATCGACAATTACGCAATCCGAGAAAGTTGACAACTAAATCTGAGATTCCAAAATGCAAGATGTGCATTAAATTTTGTTAAAAAAGTCAAAATCTATTACATGGAAAATCGCAAGAACTCGGAAAAGTCGTCTTTTCACGTTTCCATTTTTTTTACAATTTACAATAACTAATCTTTTTCGATTAACAAGTGTTCTTAAGTGATATTAAGCTATCTAATTATAAACATACCCCAATCATAATTTAACCCTGCATGACATCAGAGGCGTGCAAAGGTATAATAAGGTATCAGGCGTGTTAGCCGTCGAGAATTAAATCGAACTGAGGTGGCGCAATTCTCGGGGAAAGTATCGTGCAAAGTAACACGAGTCGAGGATCGCCGTGCAGCCTCCTGGTTCTCGCATTTCGTGTAATCGCGTTATCCTTAACTGTGCAACGGATTTCTCGAAGCCATGTCGAGGGCGCGCTGGGTATTCATGACGTCGAGGTTAAAAACGCTAAGTACTCGTAACGAAGAGCAATGGAGCTTCTGAAGAAAGAGAGAGAGAGAGAGAGAGAGAGAGAGAGGGAGAGAGAGAGAGAGAAAGGGCAAGTAGAAGAGGGCGGATACGGAGAGGAAGGACAGGGAATAAGCATCGGAGAAGGAAGAAGAGAGGAAAGGGAGGAAAAGAAGGTAATAGGTTCCGTGAAACGATCCGAGATTGCGCAGAGGCATGCAAAGTATCTTAAGTAGCTGGAGTTATTTGAGGCTTACAATTGCATTTTCAAATTACTGTACTCCATTTCCTGGAGCGCGCGCGCGCGCGCCATCGTGTTCTCCTGCCTTCCCTCCTCGACAGAGAAGGAGAAAGAGAAAGAGAGAGAGAGAGAGCTTGTTTCTTAACGGCGCATAATAATTATGGCGTTGTCAGGCTGCGCAAGCCGCCGCTTTCCAGCTTCTGGTGAGCGCGCTGCTGGCGACAGCAGTACAGCAGCACCGCGCACCACTGGTAGAGCAGCTTCCTCCGCTCGTTGAATATTCGGCCAATTCCATTGAGAATTCCGCATCCGCCGCCGCCGCCACCCGCCTTGGCTTCCAGGCGAGCCTCAAAAATCCGCCGTTCATGAACAAGCGTTTCAAGCGTTTGCGGAAAGTTTGTTGCCGCGCAAACTGAATATTAACTCTCCGGCTTGATCCCCGCTTTCGCTCCACGCTCGACGACACTGGCCTACTGCGAAGGGGAAGCCGAACGCGCGCCTTGCTAATCATAAATATTAATTACTTCGTTAGCATGCCCCGCCGCGGTCGAGACTAATGTCGCTCTTTTAAAAAGACTCGTATTAGTAGGCGTCATTGTTAATCGCCTCGGGGAAGTCGCTCGGCTGGAATACGCGTCGTGTTGCGTATGTTCATTGAGTAATAAACGGTAACTGGACAACTCCACTGAAGGGATTTACTTGTTAGAGTTTTACTCGAGTTTCACTGCTGCGTATGGAATTGAGAAGTAAAACTAAAATGATGGTCACCGAGAAGAATTGCTTGGCTGCTTAAATATGTTTTTTCTTATTCGATTAAAGTGAGTTATAGTTGGTAACTATGTCAAGTCACCACTCGCGTAATTCAATATGGAATAGTTGAATCAGTAGTTGATTTAAGAAATCTACTAACTTTTAATTTAAATTAAATTTCTTCCCCAAGTTTGGAATATGATCGCAACTGCAAGATGAGTTTCAAGAACTTTCTAGTGTCGAATCAATTCTTAATCTTGTCATCTCTTCCTAACACGCGCATACATACTTAATAACGCTGACACACTTGCCATTGATGATTGATTCGACACATTTACCTAAATTAACCTACCTGAAACGGAAAGGAACAATGAGACCAACTGAAACCTGAATAATCATGCTTTCTATTCGAAACAAAGCGGAACATCAAACGAGTTTTTCTAAACTTGACCTCTCCAAGCATTAATAGTCCGGTAGGATTCGTGGCGCGCATTAAGCAGATAGGAACAGTTCACAACGACGCGTTTAAATACTGAAGGTCTCGTTAACCCAGATTCGTGAAACTTGCGGACAATAAGCCCGGAGGAGGAAGAGCCAGTGGAGCGCGCGCGCGCGCGCGTGGTGTAAGTGTAGTTGGAGCAATGGCATGGCCAGGAAAGGAATAAAAGCTCACCGGGTGCAAATCCGCACAGATTTGTATCTCTCGATGTCGCTCTTGCCATCTACTCGGCAAAAGTGGCCGAGAGAGCCCGATTTACGCTTCGCCCGCTGATAAACACTAGCGGCGGCCCGTTCGAGCGTGCACGTGTGCGTCTGTCTGTCTCTGTCACTGAACCACGCGCGCGCGCGCACACACACACACATGTGCAAACACAGGCTTGCGTATCCGTGAGTATACATTACAGACACACATAGAGACGAAGCTCTCGTTGAGCTATCGTATTCTCATTGGAAGCCTGGTTGGCTGTAGCGCGCGCGCGCGTTGCTTTCCCGTAGCCGATAAAACGAGGTCTGAGCTCTCGTTGACTTCGGCGGCGTCCTTATCGCGTCGACCAACTAAAGAACATCATTTATTATTAGCCGTGAAGCAGCCCGATTTGGAATTACACTGGCGCTCGTTTGTACGGGATAATTCCGCCGCGATAACGTCAATACACACCGAGAGACATATAATACATTGTCGACGGTGAGAAATGCGGGAGTCTGAACGTCGTCTAATGGCCTCGCAGCACGTCACTTATCGCAAGTACCAACGGTTTGCGACATGCAATACCGCATGCACACCCGGAAAAATTGGAATTTTTATTGCCCCGCGAGTAATAACATTTTTATCACTTTGCCAGTGGTGGAAATATGTGCGAGACAGTTATAGTCTCGCAGAGTTCTGGAATAATTATGGTCGTATTTCGTGATTAAGGATAAATCTTTGGTTTAGATAGATGAGTTTGTTAATTAAATGGCATGTAATTATTTTAGATACGAGTCCAATTTAGTTTTATAAAATGTTTATATATACTACTGTAAATCGTTCTTGGAATATAATCTTTTTTATTAAACAAAGAAATATTTGTTGTGTCATGCTTTTGTATTAATTTAGCAAATGAATTCTTAATTAAAGGGAATATTTTGATGAAACTCGCTACAATATAAATCAAGATGTATCAAGTAGCTGTAACAAGAATTATACTCCGATTAAATATAACATTTACTTTTATATATACGCATATGTATACAAATCTCCTCAATACAATTATTCAATGTGCATGTGCTCGACTTTTGTTTGCATGCAACGGTTAATTGAACATGAAATGCGTTACACGCTGGACACACAGGAAGTACCATCTTCCTCCTGCGAAATCTGGCAGTGATCTTTCCAGCCATTTTCCGATGCTAAATTACATCCGAATTGGACTGAACGGAGCGAAATGAAATGGAACGGACTAATGAGCATTGTATGGCACGCTCGGCATATCCGCTGGCAGAGAGACACGCGGAACTATTGAAGGGGAACTCGAGCGTTGCGCGCATATGTCACTTATGAGCTTTTGGCACAAAGGATCGATGTATTTAAGACCCAACTCATACCCGCACCAGCACTGGTCTCTCGTGCCGGTACCCGTACATTATTCCCTCGTGATTGTACCTTTTGCGCCCAACACTACGAAATCCTTATGTTAATCGTAAGCAATTGATCATCGGCCTGACAGCATCCCTGTCATTATCGCATTCTATTACTCATTGTCAGTTGAAACTGCTTTGTCCCCATGTCCCATTGGACGACAAAAATATCCGTTAACGCTTCTTCCTCGCTTATCAAAGAATCTGTTTATAGTATGCTTCGTTTGACACACACGGTGAACGTCAAAGCTACACTTTTTGCAATTTGGCGCGGTTCGGATGCGTTCTATTTTTCTAGCAACAATTATCGCCCACAGTCTTTCTTATCGGGACTGTTGGCATTTCTGTGCGACAACACAGTCTTACTCCCGAGGATAGATCTAAATCTACAGCGATCTTATTAAGTTTTCCATTCAGAGTTTCGTTGCTTTCTCCGGTTGTCCCGTGGGCCGGAAACTAGCGGAAACGCTCGTTTGCACGGGTTTGCCAAAAATGTCCACGCTTCCGGTGGCGACTGTCATAAATATAGGGTGAATGGGCGAGCGGGGAATAGCTTTGGTGTTCAGGGGCAGTGGCATAAGAGGTGGACTATAAGATTGAGAGTCAGTGTCGAGCGTTGGAAGCCAAGCGAGTAGGTAGCGCGCGGTGTGGCGCGGCGGAGCTACGTGCCGAAGTGCGCGCTGGGGACAAGCTAGACCGGTACTACAGCTTTTTTCACGTGGCTTACGTAGCTCTCCATCGTTCGTTTTCCTCGCCTATCCACCCTGGCTGCCCTTCCACCAGACACGCTTTGCGAGAGAGCCCTGCTTCGCTAGCGAGAGAGTAGCACGCCAGTCCCTATTCACTTGAATCGCTTACTCCGGCAACTACATAATCTCGAGGCTCCACGTTAAGTGGGCAAATTCTTTTCTGTCGCTGCACCGGAGAATGAGGAAGACCGGCTTCCGGGGTCGCTTGATTTTTTCCCCACTCGTGCCCGCTGAGCACACAGGGATGAGTGTCTCGTAAATTTATTACTTGCTTTAGCTTCTACGACTCTACCCATCCACTCGTTATAGTACCTTCGCAGAAAAGAAATGGGGAGTCTGTGTACTGTATGTGTATTTGAATATATGAATTGCTAAGAAACTTTTAAAGAAATTAAATTGTAGGAAAGTCAGTTTTGGGTTTGAATCAGTTTCCCATTCTCTTTTTACCTCGCAATGAAGCGCGCACATGGCAAGTTTTTTTTAATTGTTAATTTATTATTAATTGCTAATGATAATTAAATCCAGGTATCTTTGAATGAAAACTTGGCTTTCTTGTATGATATCTGTTATCTTTTTTGTTATATTTCAATTTTGGGGAAAATCAAACTGCTATTTGGCGCATTTTTTTTACAGTTTCATGTTTTTGGACGGATTCGAATATATGAAACTTGATCTTGGATTCAGACACAGTTTCTTTAAATAATTAGTAAAAGCTGAGAAAGTATCGTTGTTAACTAAAATTGTTATAGAATCTCTAAGTTACACTGACAAAAGGAAAACTAATATTAAACCTCTTCGACTTCGAAAAATCAAAACGGATGAAGAAAAATCGCTTTATTATTCCAATTTAACAACTGCAATATTTACTCCGACACTAACAAGCTGCATTGTCGATTCGTAAAACGAATTCAAACATACGGTGAAACTTCGATCGAGTATACTCAATGGTTACGCTCAGTTTCAGCAGTTACCCATTTGCATTAGCGCTGACGACAGATAATCAAGTATTAAGATGCGCGCCCGTGTCAATTTAATTACCGCAACGATAATTAAAGCGGCGGCGGTGCATGCCACGAATATTCTCGCGTGATCAGGCGCTCTTGTTAGACGAAGGCGCGCACGATATACAACTACTAAACCATACTGAACTCCGCTACCCTTCATCGACTATACACACACACACACACACACAGACACATACACAGATACAGTATACATTGTATAACTCGGCATCCTAAACTGTCGATTGTCATGGCGTCATGCGATGCAATTGCTAACTGGATTACGTAAATCAGTTACATCTGCACATATTACGAACCTTCCCTCTTCCTCCCGCCGCAGAATATCCACAGGAACTTTCACGTATGTAATACGAGAGCCTTGCTATACATTTCAATAGAGTGGTAAGGAATCTACGAGTAGCTACTTGTAAGCGAGCGATTAACTAGTAAGTAGACTGCTGATTTTCATGTGTGTTCATTTTTATTATTTTTAATGTGGATTTAAATATGATGGGTTTGGTAAGAGTATTACTTTTTTTTGGTGATTCGAAGCACTTGAATTTTGAACTTTGTAGTATTTTGGAATATTATGGATTATTAATACGACTATTTATAGTTTTGAGAGCAGATCCTTTTTATTCGTATTATTTTCTGGTTGAACGTCAAAATTGCCATGGGATATTATGGATTTTTCATAAATATGTTATAATAAGATATTCATGGAATATTAAATAATATGACTATTTATGGTTTTGAGAGCAGATCTTTTTTGTATTATTTTCTGCTTGATCACGTTTGAATGGAATAGTTTTTACGTATGTGTGCGTCTCTTCTTTTATAGAGACATCCTTGATTCGGCTGAGTCAGAGGGTTCGGCATCGGGGAAAGTGTCCCCTGGGGATTGTACCCTACTGGAAGGTCTTTATTTTGAGCGATGGTTAGATAAGGGAAGAGGGATAGTTCGTTTACAGGCTTATACATATACCCCATAACTTTCGCACCATTTATTTATTCATTTCATTTATGAAGAACGCATCCATCTTATGATTAGCAACCACCAAAAATCATTAGAACTTCATGCGGTTTGGCTTCTTCAG
The DNA here is from genome assembly GCA_964023945.1 of Ectemnius cavifrons. Classification (NCBI taxonomy): domain Eukaryota; kingdom Metazoa; phylum Arthropoda; class Insecta; order Hymenoptera; family Crabronidae; genus Ectemnius; species Ectemnius cavifrons. The sequence goes on from OZ030379.1 coordinate 4,506,907, forward strand.
TTTTAGGATGATGTAATCCGCAGTAATCCGTCACATCACATATTTTATTTAACATTTATTCTCATACCAATTATTGGCATACCAATTATACTTGTAAAGAAAAAGTGTTTCTTTACGTTCTTACGTTTAAGTTTTGCCGCGCTCCGCGTGAGATGTAGAAACAGGCTTACACGGTAGGAGAAGATGAGTGGGATAAGAGAAATAGGAGAGATCAGTTTGTAGGAAGAAAGAAAGTAGGAAAAGGGAATGAATAGATAGGAACGTAGACTTGAATTGTCCTTTCTTTGTTTCTAGGTAAGTGTTTGTACATAGTGTAAACAAGCTATTAAAAACAATGAAAAATAAACCTAGCAACACAGCCCAGCTTACGCATCCTTGGACAAGTCCCCCCCAAAAGAAAACAAAAATGAAACCTTATATAATTATAAGTATTGTAAGACTATACGGCGCCCAGTATATTTTCGCAAACTCGCAGAACTTAATTCATTTGGCGCCATGGCGTATAAAGCAAGGTATTGTATAATGATATCTATATTTTTCACAACATTATTCCTGTTTTTATTCATGAAATGACAGTATTCTGCCAATTGCGCTAATATGCGCAACACCTTTGTTTGTTTTTTTGACAGTCTATGGTTCCAACTTCATTTCGTATATGATAAGAATGCAGGATAATACAGCATACTGTTGTGAAAAATATACATAGATATCATTATACAATAGATTGAGAAAATATCACACTGTGCGACGTCTTGAGTTGATGTGTAAAGTAGAGTATATAATTAATAAATAAAATACAGTACAAGTATATTGATATCCAAAGATCATACAATAATGTGGCTGAAGTAAGTCCAAGAGTGATGTTCTCGGACATCGCTCGCCATCAAGTTACCTGTGCCAGTGTGGCCAACTTTTGAGGGTTTGTAACACCCTGAGTTTTCCCTGAAAGAGAGAGGTGCCGTGCAAAAACTTCCACGAAGCCTACATACGCATTTGCATGCCTATTTCTGATTTTCTAACGCTCTATTGTATGTCTCTCTTGCACAAGATGCTCTATTGTGTTGTGCAGTGTTTGAGTTTGCATAGCACTGCACATTATTAGACTGCACTAATATTGGTCAAGGTGACTTGTCAATCAAAGTAAATATACTGTAGCTGGCTTTGCTTGAAATTTCTCTGGAGCTTCAGAAGGACGGCAAACTATTTCCCAGAGTGTCATTTGCCTCGACGGTATTGCTTGCTTGCTTGCTTGCTTGCTGCTGGCGCAACTGTAAACCGGTACAATTGCAGGTTCCCTCGTTAGGCAGGCTTGACTTTTTAATGCACGTTTCTGTGGCCGGTATTATCTGCTAATTCTAAGGCAAGTTTATGTCCTGACTTATCTTCGCCATAGTTTCCTACCGTCCAAGTTTCTTCAGCAAAACAGAACCCAATTAACCCCTGGCACACTCACTGCTGCCGCTAGTCAGGCATACTGTTTACAAAGATCTTACAGAACAATGATACATTTGACTTTATTTATGAGAATGTATTATGCTGTCTGAATATGAATATTTATAGGAATTATAGAGAAACAATTGGGGAGAGTGTTTTTTCAAAACTGCAAATGGTAAATACATTTATTTGAGTGGCAATCGATGTTAATCTATTCTATTAAAATCATCTTTAATAGAGAATGCGTATGAATACATTTGTGATAGCAGTATTACTTTCGATTATATTTCTTTTTCATTCTATAAAGAATCGTAGACCGTAATCAAACATACTCTTTGTACGAGCATGCAACAAAAACTCACTCCCGACCCCAACAAAAATTGTGAATGTCCATTCAATTAAGTAGTAAAATATTCAGTCTAGTCCTTTGAAACTTACTAATTACCCTGCTTAATTCACCGACAAAAAAATCCTGCGTGAGAGGAAGATAGGAAGGACAAGACGGAAGAGAGTTCCGTGAAAGATAAATCGAAGGGGTTGCAGCGATCAATCTAATAAGGAATTGGGACGAGGGTGGTAGCTTATATTGTATTAAGTAACTGTCGAAACGGAATTGGCGAGGATTTTTCGGCAAGCGTAAAAACCAGAGCAGAGATTATTCACCGGTGACTTATTAGAGTTCATTGATGGTCCTGGTTCATTCCAGTGCACGGAGTTGCCCTTCCATTTCTATATTGCTTTCTCCTCGTTGGACTAAGTGCCGCGGCCGCCGCACGTACAGCGAAACTCGGCCGCAGTGCGCTCTTCGAGCTGGAGGAAAGCAAAGAAGAAGAAGCGCTTGAAAAATTTGAATGGCTGAACTCGCGGACCTCATAAATCTGGAACAATTCCACGATAAAGGAATCTTCTTCCTTGCCTCCGACTTACCGGCGGCGGCGGTGGCACTGCTTCCACCCCCACTGGAATCCTTGCCACCGAATAGACATGTTTATTGTAGCATTTGTTGTGCGGCTTTCTGCTTTCCAACTTCATGGTCGGTCTACCGAGCTACTTCCAACAATTGTTCCTTATACTCGACTTCCCAACTACAGGATTTTCGTTCGTATTTCACCAATTGTCTAATTTAGTTAGTTATTTTTGAGAAACCTTCTAAACATACTAGATTTGATTTTTGTCATTAATTTATTTCATGAATTAAAATTCGGACGCAGGCATCGGTTCTCTAACGCGATCATACGAATGATATTATTAATACTAATTAACAAATAATATAAAATTGAAATACGGTTGAAGAGAAAGATTATCGTTGCATGGATAAAAAGAATCAATTAGCTTTACTGTCCCGCAAGTAGTTTGTCGTGCAGTGCATGTAACAGGTCGAAGCGATCACGCAGCCTTCTATTAGTTATATTAGACGTTACATTACGCGGTGGTACTTTGCGGGTTGGTCGTACTACGTGGCGTTAAATATCGTTTCGCCGGCGGGTAAACGCGCCCTCTGAAGTGCGCAACTTTCAGTTTCTTGGGCGCGCGCGCGCGCACTGTTATTACCGGCGACTACACACGACGCGACGTCCCACCGCTCTAATTACACGCCCGCCGATACCCACTTAATGTGCTTTGTCCTGCGACTCGCTGGCTTCGGACTCGTTGAACTTCGCCGCGCCAACTGCATACTGATTGCCCTCCACCTTTCCGAGACGTTCCGTCATTTACCAGCTAATGTTCCGCTATCTGGATGTGCACGTCACAGCCAAACTGTACACGCCCAGTTTACACACATACGCACGTATACATTGGTGCGCTAATAATTTGCACGAATTTCGGTAGATTATCGCTTTGCCCGGCGCCGCGCCGTTTCGAAACTTTGTCCATAATTTATGCGCGATCTTAAACGCATTTGAGCCCACCGGAATTTGAACTGCCTCGCGCGCCATCTACCACACTGATTACGCTTTCACGTCGCAGTGATTTGTAGAATGATCTTATTCGGTGAGAATAGAATTTGCAGGTGTTTAGAAGAACAGTTGAGAAACTTAATTGAATTCCTTAAAGTAGCATTGTTTTATGAAGTGTAAATAGTGTAATACAAGTAGTACGCGAATAGAATAAAACAATTCTTATACTTCATGAATGATAATTTTCAAAATTTCGTGAGAACGCCTGTCAGGTTGCGCTCAGCATATCTAATTCAACAGTGACGCAGCGATCAGCGATAAAAAGTCGAAACCATTTGATCCTCGATTCTCCTTGAACCGCGCCAGATCGAATTTCGAATGCAAAAAGGACTCTCTGAGAATTGAAGTCGCGCGGCGTGAAGTAGTTTGTTCACGGCGAGGGCGATCAAAAAGAAGAGGCGGAAAGGGCGCGCTAACATTACTGCTAATAAGTCGGGGTTGACTCGAAGGGTGGAAAGGCTGGCGTAAAGCATTTTAGTAGCCTCGTAAGCGATAGAAGCGAGGGAGGCCTTTCCTTTTCGACTGTACCTCTATTGCGCCACCCCTTTTTCTTCGCTTTACCAGTGCACCCATTACCGTGGAGAATGCAAGGCTGCAGCGACCAGCCGAAGCAGAGAGACGAAGCGAGAGAGAAGAGGAAGGAGAGCGTGCATGCATGCCAGCAGCAGTAGGAGCAGTAGCAGTAGTAGCAGCAGCAGCAGCAGCAGCAGCAGCTAGGGCTCATTAATGTTTTCGAGACGTAAGGGTCCCGTGCGTACGTGGGTAGCCTTTGAGCTCCCAGAAAACTGGCATGCAGACGAAAAAGCAAAGCGCCGCGTGCGCGCGCGCGCGCGCGCGAGCGAGCGTTGGGAAAGGAATCAAAGAACCTCCGACTAAAACCTCCTTGAAGGACACTAGACTGCACTTTTGAGTCGGTTGCTCGCCCCCGGAGAGAGAGAGAGTCCGTTTCTCGCGCTCACTGTGCTCGGCACACTAATATAAATACACCCTCGATGTAACCCGTGCCTCTTAATTAAGGGTGTCTCGTTAATGGCAGCGGCGCGCCAGCAGCCGCTCGCCCGTTTCCGGGGATCCTGATTTATTTAGTCAAGGCGAAAGCGCCGCTCGCCTGCCTGCCCTGTTAGACGTTTTCGGTAAAAATGTACCTGCAGTCGCGTCGCGACGCCTTGCATCCCTCCCGCTTTAGACCGACGGGATTAACGTCGTTACTAGAGACAAGACGGGAAGTAATGATCTTTCTTTTATTAAGTTACCCTGGATGCGAACACTTCATAGCATTCCGTAGGATGGAACATAGAATTTTTGTTGCTCGTATAGAATTAGTATTCTAGGGAGTTGAAGAAATAGAAAATTCTGCTGATTGGGACGTACTTGTCTTTTCGAATGTCTAATTAATATAATCACTGCACTTTCATATAAAATTATATTATGATTGCTGCATGAGAATTTGGCATTTTATTCGGTACATGTTAATTGTTAGTTCTTTTAGTATTACAATTATATTCAGACTTATTATTTTCATATTACAAACCTGAATGAAAAATACTTTGAAAGGCAGTCGATAATTAAACTATCCCTCTTTAACATAATCAGTTGATTAACATTAAATGTACCAAGCGAGGTCAAAAGAACCCTTTCAAAATTTACTTTAAAATAGTTAAATTAAGAATTTCTTTCAAAAAATTAACGTTTATTTTATAATGGGTCAAATGACTTCTTATAGTAACAATAGGTATGTGTAAAGTACCGGTACATTTAGTGTTAAACAACAGTTAGTCTTCTTGAACTTCATATTTCTATGTCATACTGTTTCACATCCTTTTAGAATTTATCGCTATCTTTGCTAATGCACGAGTAGAGATAATAATATTTAAAGGACAATTTCTTTGTCAAATTTAAAGCTCTTCAGCTCTTACTTGTTACTTGAATGTACTCAAACACTCCTTGTGCAAGAGAGACATACAATAATTATAATTATAATTGCAATGCTTTGCAACGAAATGTTAAAATCTTGATGATAATAAATATTAAATAAAATTTTAAACAACAGTTAGTCCTTTTGAACTTCATACTTCTATGTCGTACTATTTCATATATTCTTTGTCTACGCTAGAGTTTATCGTTGTCTTTGCTAATGCACGAGTAGAGATAGTAATATTTAAAGGAGATTTTCTTTGTCAAATATAAAGCTCTGGATTGTTTCACAGAACAGTTACTTGTTATTTGAGTGTACTCAAACACTGCACAACACAACAGAGCACCTTGTGCAAGAGAGACATACAATAGTTATAATTATAATTGCCATGCTTTGCAACGAAATGTTGAAATCTTGATGATAATAAATATTAAATAAAATTTTAAACAACAGTTAATCCTTTTGAACTTCATACTTCTATGTCGTACTATTTCACATTCTCTTTGTCTACGCTAAACTTTATCGCTATCTTTGCTAATGCACGAGCCGAAACAATAAAGTACCGGTACATTTAATATTAAAATACTTTCATCTTATACGCAAACCCGCGATTAATATTTCCACTGGAAAGAAAGCCATGTGAAATCGGCCGTCGTGTGCACTTGTAAATACAAGAAAAGAGACATGTAAACACGTACATATGTATTATAGATGAAGGTAAAAGCTTCGTGAAGGAAAGCATTGCTGGGGGGTGAGATTCCTAGAAGAGGGCGTCCAGGTGGTGAGCGTTTCTTTGATTTCACACACGACGCCCTATCTCTCCGGTGTATCTCGTCATCGATGCCATCTCTCGCACGCCTGTGTGTATCGTGATGTGTCGTGTCGCGTGCTTTGTGTCCTCGCTTTGGAAGCGCGCGCGCGTGTAACCTGCGGACGAAGGGAAAAGGTATACATCTCGTATTTCGATCTCCGCCTCTACCGCAGATGTCCCGCAGCGTTATTATTCCATCTTCCCGTTCCTTTCGTGCGGGGTTTTCAGCCACCGGACGCAAAAGCAAACCACAGGATGCCAGAACACAGGGAAAACGAGCGAGAGAGAGAGAGAGAGAAAGAGAAAGGGAAAGGGGGGATGAAGAGAGAGGAGAGGGTGAGAGGGTGGGTGAGTGGACGAGCTAGGAGAGACGGTCGGATTTTGCCCGTAACTCGAAATAAAAGCGACGCAATTGTTGCCTCGGCTAGACCGATAGATAGTTTCCCTTCGACTCTCTTTCTCTCTTTGTCTCCGGCCCGCCACTCTCTCGTACCATATGATCCCTCCGCTTCTGTCATGCTCGCCCTTTTTCCTTCGCTTCCTATCGCCACCGCAACGGCGGCGCCCCTATCGCCACGCTTATTGAAACCGTTCCAGTAATCGACTGGTTGGTCGGGCCGAACGAACCGCGCGATTGCAGCGCCCAATTGTCCGTCTACGTAATTAGATGGCATTGTTGCGGCCCACCGCCCAAGAATCCCAGCAACGTTCGAGAGCGCGATACTTCATTAATCTTACCGCTCTTCGTCCTCCTACGATCTGCCCCTCAGTATGCCCTGGCTATTTAGTTTCGTCCCGAACGCCACTATTTAGCAGTCGTTAATTGCTCCCGGCGCTTCCCATTAATTACGAGACTTACCGGCGGCTTTAATCCCGACATTTCGAGATTGCACGCGGCCCGCATTGGCAGATTAACGGGCGAAACTGTTGAGTGCTTTTTCCGGCTATTTCCAACTTGATTATGCGAGAGTTCGAAATATTGATAGGGGAGCCTTCTAATTCGTTGCGGCTGATTTGTCGATTTAAATGAGCACGGCTTACCACCGGCTGCGGGTGTTGCGTTCGATAGTTTTAAATGCCATGTTAAAATCTATGCGAACGCTTGCGCGATGTTTGTGTATGTACTGTAGATTAAAGAAGTACTCGCGCAGCATGTGTTTTTGGTAAAAATGTTGTTGAAGAAGAAAGTTCTTCTCTGTTAATGGAAATACATTTTTTTTGAACAAGAAATAATAAATTTCATTAAAGGAGATAGTTGTCTGTTTTAAGAGAATTTCCTAGTACTTTTTTACTCAAATACTACATTTGTAGTTTCACGAGTCCAAGCTTTAAGTTCTGTAGTGGATTAGTACTTTTACAGTAAAACTTAACCATAAAATAGAAGGAATATTCATAGAAGTACTTCATATACAGCTCGTAACAGTTCTTTCTTCTCAAGTTTTACAGTAAAAAGTCCACTAACCCGCTTTCGAAGAGGTACTTAAAGCAAGTAATACCATAAAGCTCTGCGAAAAGTCCAGGTCTCATGGTAATGGAAACTAACACTGTAATGTGTAACACTGATTAAGAGCACTTTCTTGTGGTAAGAAAAGGCGCACTAAGAGTGTTCTTTTATCGTAACTATCCGGGATGTACAAGGTTTAGCATCTCAAGTTTCATAATCTCTAAATGGTAATTAGCCGCTTTTAAATTAGGTTTTTCACCAGCTACTATTTCATACATTATTCATGCAGATATTAGAATATACCAGATATGAAACGAGTTCAATGAATTTCTAAAGTAATTTCCGAACCGTTAACAAAACAAAACATATACCTAGAATGAAGAATAGAGTTTAATACGAGATTTTCTAAGGTTTCATTTTAAAATTTAATATTATTATACCGATAGAACAAGTTTTTAGTAATGCTGTACGTAAGTGCTTTGCAGAGACAAAAGTAAATTATAGAATACAGATATAAATACAGCATCGATAAATATACGACACAGAAATATGTTCTGTAAAACAATTCAAAGCTTTAAATTCGACAAAGAAAATTCTCTTTTAAATATTACTGTCTCTGCTCGTGCATTAGCAAAGACAACTATAAACTCTAGCGTAGGCAAAGAGGATGTGAAACAGTATGACATAGAAATATGAAGTTCAAGAGGACTAACTGTTGTTTAAAATTTTATTTAATATTTATTATCATCAAGATTTTAACATTTCGTTGCAAAGCATATCAATTATAATTATAACTATTGTATGGCTCTCTTGCACAAGGAGTGTTTGAGTACATTCAAGTAACAAGTAAGAGCTGAAGAGCTTTAAATTTGACAAAGAAATTGTCCTTTAAATATTATTATCTCTACTCGTGCATTAGCAAAGACAACGATAAAGTCTAAAAGGACGTGAAACAGTACGACATAGAAATATGAAGTTCAAGAAGGCTAACTGTTGTTTAACACTAAACGTACCGGTACTTTACATATACCTATTATTACCATAAAGGGTCATTTGACCCCTTACGAAATAAACGTTGATTTTTACAAAGAAATTCTTAATTTAATTTAAAAGAAACGATTTAAAAGTAAATTTTGGAAGGGGTCACATGCGCTTGGTACTTTTAGTGTTAAAATTTGAAAGAAGAATTCGATGCCTATTTCAGCTTTGATGTTAGATGTCGAGAGTTAAGTGCATCCCGGTTGAGTTAGCCACGCTGTGTCAATGGAGCGTCGGCCCGTGACTGGTATTTCAGGGCCGGCGACCACCTGTCTCCAGTTCCCGTCAGACCACTGATTAGTGGCACATGCCACCTTACAACTTCCAACACACTAGCCTGGTTCGGACCGGCTCGGACCGAACCGTCCCAGCTCTCGCTAGCGCTCCTAACAATTTTGGCACGACTCCCTGGAGCCGGCCGTTCACGTCCCACCACTCCTTTTTCATACTTTCCTTCATTCCACGCGAAACCCCCTGCTTGCTTGCTCTTTCCGTTCCGCAGCTTCATTGACCGCAGCTCCTGTTGTCCGACACCCAGTCTCTCTCCTATTCTCTTTTTCTCTTTTTACTTTCTGTCGTCGTGTTTCCATGTCTTGGAAACCTGTTCTGTTTGGCCCTTCCGACGTAATGCGATTATAGTGTCGTTCTTCTGTCAGTATGATAGCGCTTGCTCTGCCCTGTATTTTGAGAGACATAGTCATCGCCGGGTGTATGATGATTAAGAGGCAAGGTATCAATTTTGTATACAGAAATGACATGGTATTTTGTAATAGGATTATTTCCATTTTTTCGTTTCATAGCAATTAAGGAACTGGGACTCACAGTATATTAGTATTGATTCGATTTTATTGCCAAGTAGGGATAATAATTATTTAATAGAATAATAGTTTAAAATATTATTTAAAACCATTAACTTTGCTGACTCTTTATTCAGTCTCAAAATCATGAATTTCAATATTTTTAATTTGTGCGCTTAAATTCAAATTCTTACTGAATCATTTAATCATTTAACTAATCTTTGCTCTAGTCTAATCATTTCCTTTCCACTCGAACACTCCGAAATTACCGAACGTCTTACTCTTCCTGCTATCGTAAACCGTTACGATTATTGTTATTCGCATTGTATGCATAGTATTGTTTATGCACTAACGGGAAGCACAGTGAACGTAAGCCGATAAACCAGTGTCGTCGGTATCTCTGCTGTTTCAACACCTGTCTTCCGATATCAGAAGCAGCAGCCACAGCTATTTTGGAACTGTCAACATTACACTTAATCAGTGAGGTCACACTGAACTCTCTGTAAGGTCCGAGTACAGTTAGGATTCGCCTGATTAAACCAGATACCGGAGGAGAAACTCCTTATTTGAAGGTCTCGCAGTACAATTCTATCGAAGATAAACTGTCTGAACTGTTGCGATCTGTGAAGACCCCAGTTTCCGGAGTTTACGGGTGTGTCGGAGTGACTTGGTTGATTGTGTGTAATGATGACAGGTCCGAAATAATCGTAGTTATAAGTGGTACAAGAGATTTTTGTGGATGTCGGAGATTTGTCGACGCTGTAAATTATACGGGCTTGCGTCGGACTGCGAGTACTTATCAAACTGCTAGGGGATTTAACACGTCTGTGTCAGCCGTCCAGAGTGACGCATGCCTTTTCCAAGAGTCGCCCCGCGCACACAGTCGTTCACAGAAATATTCGGGTTCTATAGATTTATGGATGGGGTTGTTGAATTTCTTGACATAAAGCTCTGTCAATCATTGAATCATTGATTTCGTTCCGTTCATTCTGTTGAAATACTTATTAAGAAGAGAACGTGAACTCAATAGCTTTGTTTTACAAGAATTTGCATTCTGGCAAATACAAAAGTTTTCTATCTTCGACAAACTAAAGAAATTATTATGACGGATAAAAAATATTACTATTATTCTTTAAATAAAAAAGCAACTGAGAATTTTTCGACGATCTCTATGTACGATTTTGCATTATATTTACCAAAATAACTCTTTTGATTCGATAAACTTCCAATAATAACACAGTATTACCAAACACTTTCCTCGATTACTTCCCCATTCAACGTACTACACGAACACCGAAAAAGTACCAATGTGTGTGAATATTCCGGGGCTTGGTAAATCGTTGGGAAAATGCTTGCCAGGATTACGTCAGCGTCACCGAAGTCAAGAGCGCGTTTTCCACAGGCAAGGATTTTCACAGTGCCGCCGATAGTTGACAGTAAGTTTTTACCTTTCATTTGCAGTTGAATTTAGTTAAAACTTGGTGTGGCAGTGGGGGCGCAGTCGGCTTCAGCCTTCTCAGAGGGCTCAGCGGTGTAAGCGGCATGGATACACTTTACCAATTCCCGGTGGAGTTTCGTCGACCCGGGTAATTTTGTTTAACGGGAGATCGTGCTGCTTTGAATCCATACACATCCTGGTAATCCTGGAGTCTACTACCATTGGCGTTATTGCCTTACTGGAACATCAAGCCGCCTTGCGTATGACGCTTTTCTTGAGAGGGTACACCGATGCTCCCAAGGAAAATCGTGGCATTTGCCTTTTTCTCCCGGAAGACAATGCGTAATCATGAAAAGCACCGCGATGCTAATGGCCAGCCTTTGTTAGGAATACAACGTGGACTCTCGTGCTAAATGAGTTTTGCTTCATTTACAGGGAATTGAGTAGAAATACAATGGGAGCATTAAGATGTTGTCTCTCACGTTTTCGATTGCAATAAATGCTAATTTCACCTGATGGTAATAGTTAGGGTTTGGGTGGTCCGAAACTTGTTAACAGGTTATTTATAAGTTGCAAATAGATTTTATTTGTGTTATATTCTCTTTTCTCACGTTTTCGATTGTAATAAATGCTCATTTTTCCTGATTGATTTCCTATTGATTTTATTTGTTATATTCTGTTTTCTCACGTTTTCGATTGGAATAAATGTTAAGTTGCGCTGCTGGTAATAATTAAGGTTCGGATGGTTCAGAGCTCTTGTTAAAAGCTTGTTGAAATGTGCGAAATTGATTTTATATGTATTATAATATTTCAAGAGTCGTGACGTTGAATTAAAGCTAGCAATTCTGAGATGAGTACATAAAGATTTTAAAACAATCACTGCTTTATTCTACTAGTGAGATATAATTAATTAGGCGATTTATATTTCAAGCTTCTCCGTAATCCGCTCCCGCGCAGTTCTATCATCAATTTCTCTCTGACTGAATCTCTTATGAGTCCGCTAACATTAGCGTGATTGGATGTCAATTCGGTCGGACTTATCGCGTCGCACTTTCTGCTATCCAAAGAAACTACACGTCCTATTTGAAATTAGTATTAATTACATTAAGAACCGGAAATCTGTAAATTGGAAGTACAGAATAGTTTAAATTATTTATTATGTATACTTAGAATAAATATTTAGATTTAAATTTAGTAACTGCCTTACCACATTTATAACAAATAATTTCTATTAGTTTCTCCTATCAGTTTACACAGCTAAAATGTATTAGTTATACATAAGTAATAATTAATAAATAAAAGTCTCTACGCAATGATCAATGCCTGTTGCTTTGAGGCGTAAACCGAATTTCGAAAATCCCGAAATTATCAATTTTTATTTAATTACCAATTAGCAAATTGGCACGAGTAACACTACTAATTAAATTACGCAACAATAATAAATCACCGACATATATATATATATACACGAAGAAAATGAAAGTGCACTAAGTTTTTTTAACCAAATTCAAAAAAGCAGAAGTTCTCAATTTTCGTCGAGTATATTTTTTCGAAAGCACTCCTCGATCGACTGCATTCCACTGGTTCGGAGAGCACCAACGGTCTATGCCGGTCCGAGATGTACTGGACGACGGCGACGCCGGCGTCGCCGTTAAGCCGGCGGCATAAAGTTCGCGCGTGACTAGATGCCGCGATTCTCGGAGCCACTATCTCTCACCGAATACCAATGCGTTCGCCGCTCTCGGAGCTATGATATATTCGAGCGCGAGTCGAAGCGAGCGAAGAAGAGTTAAGAGACGAAGCTGGGCCGTTTCTTGTTTTCGGCGAACGGGAAGCCGGAAGATGCTTCTCGCGGATTCTAGGCTGGCTTCAGTGGAAGCACGCCGGCCGAAACAGCGCGGAATTAGAGCTTGGCAGTTCGCCAACTTAACGACTTGATCGCTTGGATAGTGCACTTGGGTGCGCGCGAGTCACGCAAGAAAATATTAGCGACTTACTCTTAACAAGATCGCTCCAGCTCGACGACAATTAAAACGCCTTTTGCCGAGTTTCTACTGAATTCCGCTCGACTGCTCGACTGCCCGTTGCTTGCTCCCTCGTTTATCGCTTCTATGCTCGATGTTTTGTCGTTCGTAAACGCGCCATTGTGAGCAATCGGGTCGCGAGTCGCGCTACTCCTTTCCTGGAATAATGCCTGGTAGATGCTTATTTAAATTCTTCTGAATTATATAAGGTGGCAAAATATTTCATATTAAATGTTATTAAATTAAGTTGGAGATGTAATTAAAAAATATCAAATACGAGCGGATGTATTACAATTCAAATTTGGACATTTAACTTCTGAGGTAAAGAACCCGAAAGTCCCGCTGGTGATTCGTTTTTCATTTATTCAGAATTTTGAAAACAAATCCTGTCGTATGCATTCATGGTAGCATTTAAATTCGTTTTAAACGAATGCAAATCTGTACAGGAAAAATACAGAAGAAACATAATGCAAATACAATACCCAATATGCCAGATTTCACCTGAATATCATTATAAGAATGCTTCGACGAATATGCATAGCATTTAAATATGATGTCAGGCTGCAATTCCGGGAAGACAATGTTCCTCTTAATTCCACGAATTTTCTTCGGTTGATCCTCGAAGCAGAGCGTTCCTCATTGAAGTTTCGATTTCCGTCAGTGCGTCAGCAGTTTCCACCTCGTCACAATCGTCACACCTTATTTCGTCGGTTTCACCGTTCCTACCATAATGCCGTTGGCATCCCTCTCTGATTTCTCTCTTCTCTCACCGGCTCTATCTATAGTTCTCTCGCAGCATCCCGCAGCTCTGTAGCCTTTCGTCCGGGCTTTCTTGTTGTCGTAATTGTGCTGCCTGCCGCGTGCGCGCCGTGCCGCAAGCTCGCTCGGAAAAGCGGTATTAATTACAGCTGCGTAGAATTGTCGAGGCGACGAGAGCAGCGCCAAGCCGAAAGTTTGCGCTTTCTCTGCCAGTAATTAACGGCTCCCTAGAATCCCGGACAAATGTGACGAGAGAGGCCCCTGTGGTCCATTCGCGGCTGAGAAGAACCAAGGAACCTTGAAAACCCACCGGCAAAGGATAACTGCATTAAATGTGGTCGGCATATCTGCCAAAAGATTACTTTGTCCCTTGAAGCTCATTTTCCTTACCAGCCTCGGATTTTGACGGCTCTCGGAACAAGGCTTTCTCGCATAATGATGTTGTCCGGGTGGGAATCATTAGGGAGATTAAAGCGACATTTTAGACGCGCAGGAGGCCTTGTCAAAAGTGACCCACTTGATTCTCGTTTCTGCACTGTCATCTACTCGTTATAGCTTCTCGTTATAATTGTAATGTGCAGATAATATGCAGAGAGTTAGCAATAAATAGTTTTCGTATTTCTCGTGAGACAGAAAATCATTCGTTAAGGTAATATCTATTTAATCTATAACAGACTTCTTCACGAGGTACTTATTTATATATTTAAATTCTATAATTTATTACATCAACTTAATACCCATTTAAATTTGTCATAAATCAATCACACGTTTACAATATTACCAAGAAAATTCACCTAAAATATAATGAAATAAAACAGCAAATATTCATTACAGTATACAAACAGAGTCTATCAAAAACCCAAGTTATAAACGAGATTTACTGAGTCGGTGTCACTCTAATTACCAAAGGTACGAATGAGCAGTACAAATGTCCCACTGATTCGCAGCGAGCGTTGTGAAATCAGATTTTTCTCAGTTTATAATTTCAGTGAAAACTCAGGCGCGCGATCTGAACCGACTGGCAGAGCGGCGACTACCTTCCTTTTTTCAGGAGCAGGTGTATGGTTGCTCGTGCGAGACAATACACAGCTCTCGCGTTTCTTCGTCGCTCCGGCGCACCGTAATAATTTGACGAGGCCGAGCGAGAAAAGGAGCCTTGGCTTGCGCCTTCCCTTTGAGTCTTCGGGAACGGGCGCCAACAAGAAACACAAAATAAGACGTGACGGAAAGTGTCTGTATTGTTGGGCGCGCGCGCGCGAGCACTCACGTAATTGTGGATGCTCCTTCTTAAATTGCTTCCGCCGCCAAATGGACCGTTTGCGCCTCCTGCGGATGTATTTCGAGAAGTGAATTTCAGTTTTCCGCGCGTTTTCCCTTCCTTGCCATTTTAGATGCGAAATGTGCGTAGTAGTTGTGAGAAATTTGCATTGGGATTGAACCTGTTCATTGATGTAATGGAAGCAATAATGATGTTGTTGTTAATATAGTGTGATTGGTATTCTAGTTTATTGGGGATTATAATGGCATTATAAATTCTTGCTCTTGCTTTGTTTTACTTGAATTAGAGAAATTGCTAAACATATGAAAACTATTCTGATAAATGATCAATTTCATGATAACAAGTCATTGTAGTCATTTCCACGTCCGCTTCCGTTTTCTCAAAATCAAAAATATTAAATATTTAAAAAATAAAGTCGAGTATATTTCACAGGCTATAAGAGGAATTGCTAAACATATGAAAACTTTTCTGATGGACAGTGTAATAATCAACAACTATGTAATGCAGAATTCTCGTATAATACTGTACAATATTTTATTGATCCAATTTTAATAATTCTTCAATTTCTACCTTAACCATTATTTAACTATAATTATAGGGTCAACACATATAGTTTTGCCTAATGAACAATTTCAGAACTGATAAATGATCAATTTCATGATAAAAACTCGTTGTACTCATTTTTACGTCCACTTCCGTTTTCTCGAAACCAAGAATATTAAATATTTAAAGAATAAAGTCGAGTATATTTCACAGGCTACTGGAGAAATTGCTAAACATATGAAAACTTTTCTGATGACCAGTGTAATAATCAACAACTATTTAATGCAGAGTTTTCGTGTAATATTGTACAATATTTTATTGATCCAATTTTAATAACACTTCAATTTCTACCTTAACCATTATTTAACTATAATTATAGGGTCAACACATATAGTTTTGCCAAATGAACAATTTCAAAACTGATAAATGATCAATTTCATGATAAAAACTCACTGTACTCATTTTCACGTCCACTTCCGTTTTTTCGAAATCAAGAATATTAAATATTTAAACAATAAAGTGGAGTACATTTCACAGGCTCTTTGTAAGCAGAGCTTTTGGCAGGGCGGTGCAATTCAACAATTTATAACAAGTCCTGACAGATGCGAAGAGAGAGAGAGAGAGAGAAAGAGGGAGACTCAACATTTTTCCCCGAACACTCGTAATTCGTTTTACAGGAAGCGCGCAGAGCTGTGTGTCGCTTTGTTGATTGCCGGCTGGGCGAGCTTGAGCAGTAAGAAGCGCGCATAGCCGGCGAGTCGGACGAAAACTAGGATAGCCACATACTCAGCTGGCAGGAAGAGACAGAGCGCGCGGAACCTTAATGAGCATTTATGTTAGCGGTGTCCAACGCCACCGGAGAGGCGAACGCTTTACGGAAAGCGTTTGCAAAAAAGGGACCCCCGTGAAAGGTCCCTGGAATGCCACTCGTTTCGTCTGTGTGCACGCGCAAATGTATACAAAGTGTTACCCTTGATACGTCATTAATTTAAACCAGTAATTCTCGAAGATAAAATAAGTATGTCTCGTGCTAAATTATGTTTGGAATTCGCACATATTTTTCTTTGTTGCCAGATGTTTTAAATTCGACGAAATTTTATTGTAGCTGTACTACAAAATTTTTCTTCGTGAAAGACTAGTCAATAAAAAGTTACGTGGAATTGATCTTTTCATTTGTTCTAGATTATTACTCAAATTCTCTGTACTGTAGAAAATTAATGGGACAACCAAGTCAATGCCTGATAGAAAAATTCAATGACTTACATTCACAAAATTTTCACTTACAAACAAATTGCAGAATTCATGTGCTGATTTTAGTCTCAACTACTTTTAGTTTAAATTAATGATAACCGATGTATTACATTCTGTTCGTGAGTTTTTTGCATGCATCCTTCAGCGTGTCCGCAAGTTTTTTTCCTCAGTTCGTGCTGCGATCGTTGTGTATTCCTTCGTGCCCCCGTTTTTCCTCTAAGCTCCTACAGCGCATCTTTAACCTCTCCAGTGGAATTTCCTTGCGACGGCGAGCGTGTCCCGTAGTTTCTTTCGTTTTGCAGGGATTTGCAAGGATGAGAATGTTACTACTACGGGAGTATTGTCCTTACACTGCCTCTAATACTAAATTAATCGTGAGCCGGAAACGTTTATAGCACAATGTGTCCTTGTTCACGTAATTTGTTTTGCACGCGTACTAGTTTTTGCTTTAATCCACTGGTTATTCTAGGAGTTGATGGAAGATTTAATCGACTCATTATTATTGAAGCAACGATTATTGATTGCAGCACTGCTGTTTTTGCAAAAGTGTTAAAGATATAATAAAGTTCCAGAATAGATCGAGTGAATCTTGTCTTATTAAATAATATGAATTTTTTAACTTCCTAACTTCACCGAGATCAAACTATAATTTTAATAGTAAATTTAATAATAAATAATTGTAATAGTTAATAGTAAGTTCTTTCATAAAAATTAGGCGTTTGTATTTATTCGTCTCTATTATCTCATGATTGATTTGAGTACGTGGAAATCGTGCTACTGGGAACTTTTTGCGGTCCTTTTGAGGGACATGCTAACTTCTTACGTCGACGCATTAAGTGTCACGCGCACATTCAGGAACTCCGTTGATGAATGGCAAACCGTTTATGTGAAGCTGACGCTATTCTATAATTAGAGACTCATTATCATACAAGTGTATGCATACATACACAGAACGGTGGGCAATACGTGGGATTGAAATAGTTTGGGGTCAAGCGGAGTGCTGTTATAACACACCATACTGTCAAGAGTAAAAAAGAAATATGAAAAATGTATGAAAGTGATGAAACTCTGCCTCGCTCTTTAATTTATTCCCGTGTTATTCTCTGGTTGCCGTATTCGATGATAGCTTAGAGATTATGAATAATAAATTTCGAATCGGGTTATCCGTGTGGGAGTTTGATAGAGTGAGAATATTTCAGGTAATTTGTTTGTTGCTTCGATAAAATGAGACGTATCGGAAAAGAAAAGAATATTATACAATTTTTAAAAAAATTGTATAAAGTTCTATGATAATTTGTTAAACAGAAACAAAAAAATTATTTGATAGAGGATAATGACAGACATACAAGAAGTCTTAATAAAATCAAAACATGTAGGTGACGCGTATGATTTATAATCCACATATCTATCAAAATAAAAACAAGAACAACATTAAACTAAATATTGTTAACACGAGTTAATGAAACATCTAAATATTAAAGGGCATTGAAAGTATTAATGATTCAACACTCATTACGAATATCCTTGACAATAAAGATTGCACCACTTGGAAAGAAGTTCTTCCGTCATCTAAGACAGTAGCGAAAGGTCAGGGTTGGAGGCGTAGTTCCATGAGGGCGAGAGAAAAAAGCTGGCGAACAATGTAATTCTCATAACGCCATTGGTGGACGGTTACACAGGAGAATAATGAGATTCATGGCTAGTGGGAAGAGAAAACATCTACGCCGAGCTTCATCGAGAGCGTCGAGTGTATTCCCTTCAGTGGAAACAAGCGTTCCTTTTTAAAGCCGCTCGAATAAAAAGTGGCAAGGTGAAAAAGAGAGGAAGAGCGAGCGAGCGCGCGCGCGATCAGCATACAGGTACGTGCAGAAAACAGTGTCCAGATGGCGCGCGCGAGCGGAATAGTGAAAACGGATTGGTTCCCTATAAATTCACCTCTCACGCACACTTGGGACCTTTTTGCAATCAGACTCAGCCAGGATCTATGAAAACACCACTCGTCGAGTGGAAAGTTATTGTTACTGCGAGAAGAAGTTCGCTCTGCTAACTGTGAACGTGCATGGTTTCAGCCCGCTTTTTTTTCCATAACCTCAAACTGTAATTGAAGGGATTAGTATTTGTTGTGAGATTTAGTAATGATAATTAGAAACTATAACATAACACTATACAGTAATTAATAAGAGTATAATACCCGAAGAGCTCAAACAATATTTTGTACACAAGTTTACTGAGACAAATAATTTAATACAACAAAAACCGAAAATCGTCGAAACTGCACGGAAGTATTACTAAGTACTAGTTCGACTTACGTTATCGAAAGGAAGTTCTAAATGTTAATAATCCTTTTCAATACAAACTATATTATTATTATCAGTGTATAATTCAGCATTATTGTTAGAAGCATACACGCAATGAGTGTTGAACAATTCGTCTCGAACAATTCTGTTCGTCTACCATGTGGTAGACGTGAGGGCGGTTCGAGTCGATGATTTACCACATTCATTAGTGCACTGCTAATGTGTCGCATTTGATTTTGTAATTCAAACTAACTGCTTAGTGTACAGTGCGACTTGACGACGCGGTGACCTCGCCCAGTTTCGCAGTATTTCTACATGTGACAATGAAACCTTTCTGTTCATTGTTCTCCGCTAATGCGAGGGTGCCTAATGGCAGTAGTTGAACACTGTAACAAAGCTCCACCGTTCAGAATGGATAGGGTATTTTTGGCAGCCCTCGTACATATGGGGATGTTACGCGAATTATATTAATGGAGATTTATATGGATATTTTACATTGTCCATGAACTAAGTACATGATTTAATTTTAATAGTTCGGATTATATTTTCTAGTCAAATTAATATTTATTAGGCATCTTAATATTTATTAAGATCGGTCTTTCTAATTTCTACTGTGATTATTTTAATTATCTGCAATAATTTGCTTTCTTTTAATAATGTGTAATGTTATACCGATAAATTCGGTACAGTAATTATTTGAAATGTCGACTTTCAACAATGATATGTATGATCACTGAGTGGATCATTGAGGTATGAAAGACGAAGGGAGCAATCATATGCTTCCGGAAATTCTCACATAAATGATAATGGGTTATAGAATTTGTAATGCGATCCAGCAAAATTCCATCCACTCTTCAAATGGGAATTTGAACTATAATATTAATATACGGTTAAATACGTGATTGGCTGTAATATGTGCTTTAATTTTGCATATGTGTGACTGAATATAGAACAGGATTCGTTCGTTCATATTCCGGCGTCGCTTGCCTCTCTGGGCGGACGTGTTCGACAGCTTTTCAACGTATCAGTTTAACCGACATCGGTGAGACACGCGTCGAAAATACTATTCGTTGTCTGGACGCTGGGAAAAAAAAGCTTCTCGAAGGGCTTTCATCTCACAGCGTATCGTTCCAACCATCAATATGTCTGGGCTTTTTTGTCCAAGGGTTCGTTAAATTGATGACTCGACCAATTCAGGGGGATTGATGGAGCTAATACCCAGTAATTCTTGTGGCTTAACACGCCATTTGCACGTAGGAATGCCTTCTCATTAGTAATGGTTTTGTTAAAAATGAACGAGGCTTGCGGTTGTAATATATTGATTATACATCGTCATTGATATAAGAAATACTGCAAACGAAATACTACGAACTTTGTATTCAACATTATTCAAACGAAGTGTCAGATAAAAAATTGATGTCATTCTTATAGAATTGTTCATTTTTACAATTTTACTTCGACACACACAACTATTTTAAAATTCTTTTCACTGTTGCAACTAGCATATCCAAATTTCTTTATCCAGTAATCAATTTTTCATAATGTTTGCATTCAGTTTCACCCATAAACTATTCACCGAACACAAAATCGACTTGACAATACAAATTCCTTTCGAGTTCTTTCCAACTTCTGTCCAATTCGACACTCCTAATTTTCTATTACAATTACAGTACAATACTGTTCATGACTAACAATCCACGTACACAGACAGAGAACTTTCGACTAAAACAAGCAAGAAAAGCAGGTCGGCGGCGGGCATATCGCAACAAGAGGCAGAGAGCGGGTCTTTTCTACAGGAAGCGTTTGCACTGGAGAAGCGACAGAAAGAATACAGAAGGCCGGTGGTAATTAACCGATAGACAAAGGTCCTCCGGGCGTCAGGAAAGTGAGGCAGAGCAGCAGGAGGAGCAGCAGAAGCAGTAGCAGCAGCGCCGGCAATCCAAGGCGCGCTCGCCCTGGCAAAAGTTTGCGCCTTCTATTACGGCAATTAACAACATTTGTGCCGGATTGTCGACAGAGACGCGCGGAACTCGCCCGGCACATAGACACTCTTCGAGAGAAAAGATAGAGAAATACAGAAAGAGAGAGAGAGGGAGAGAAAGAGAGGGGGAAGTATACAGGACGATAGTAGCGAAACAAGGTGAGCAATAGTAGGGCGAAGAGGGCAGTTGTGAGAGAAAGGCCGGAGGGAAAGGAGCCAAGGAGGACTGCCGGTGCGCACACACCTTCCTTCAGCGGAACATGCTTTTTGTCGCCGGCTTTCTTTTTCTTTTCGCGTCTCCGGCATCTCCTTCCTTTGGCCGGTGCGAGTCCTACGAGGGATGGAGGAGCTAGCCGGTACACTGACAGAAAGACGGAACGACACCGTGAAAGAGGAAAGAGTGGGAAAAGGGGTGGGGGAAGCATGGCCACCCCTTTCGCGTTTCACGCAGTAATTTACCCGTGGCACGAAATAAACCGCCGTTACCTTGACTACTCCCTTGCCAGGCATTTCCCCGTGAATTTCTTCCACGCTCTCTCCCGCCCGTTTTTATCGCCTTTCTCTATCGTGCCGTGCCATCGCGACCACCACCATCACTACCACCACCACCGCACCGCGCCACTATCATCCCCCTTGTCTCTTTCTTTTCTGGCTTTCCCTCCTCGTACACCTCACACACGCACCATCTCTTAAATCTTTCGGCTACTGGATCCAGTTGGACACCCCCGTCACACATCGCCTGTATATGTGTGTCGTACTCAAACACTTTTTCTTGAGGGCTCTGTTAACCGTTTAACTGATGGCGAATGTTCGGTTAAAAGCGATCGACTTAGTTTTTGATACCAATGGAAGAGGAATTATTGATTTGCGTCAATGTTAAGATTGAAGTTTGAAGATTGAGAAGTTAGTAATATATTTACCGTTTGAAGCTTTCTTAATATTAAAGTCGAAATATGTATGTTTCTTCCGCAAAAGTTTGTATAGTGTTCAATGTATTCGTACTAAATTTGGGAATGAGTATTCTTTGATACCTTAGAACAAATAGTGTGAGGCACACGAAATGCCATCCTAACAAAGCCTGGTACGACAGCTAGTACGATAATAAAATATAAAGGAGAATAATAGTGTCTATTAGTTCCTACGTGTTTTAATGACTGTCTGTAAAAGATACATACGTCTATAACTTAAACAATAATTTTCTTTTTTTTGTCGTTCCACTAATATTTAAATAAAAAATCCGAGAATCAACGTATTCCTACTAAATTTGGGAATAAGTATTCTTCGATACCTTAGAACAAATACTGTGAGGGTTGCCACCCTTTCAACCCCCGCTCGAGCCATACGAAATGCCACCCTAGGAAAGCCGGGTACGACAGCTAGTATAATAATAAAATATAAAGGAGAATAATAAAAATAAGTAGAATATAGTGTCTATTAGTTCCTACGTGTTTTAATGACTGTCTGTAAAAAATACATACGTCTATAACTTAAACAACATTTTTCCCCCTTTTTTTTGTTAGTTTTTTCAACTAATATTTAAATAAAAAATCCGAGAATCTGCTATCCCAAGGTTGTCAACACAAAAAACGTATCCCCAAAAAACGAACTGTGTGTTTCTAAACAAGGAAAAATAAAAAGCAACGCAAATATCGAAAACTCTTGTACATATATTCCACATATGAACACATACGTATCTATACACAGTTGCCACTTGTAACAGCTAGAATTTATTTTACCGTGCGATAGCAGCGTTATCACTCCATTTTCCGCGGAGCTTTTTTGACGCACCAAAAACTCGTGATCACACAGAACGACGGTAAATGGAGCCGCGCACAATTTTTCTCACCCGAATCGGGAATAACAAATTAGCTGCGAAGCTATTTGCAGCGCATAGGAAGTGGAAATATCATCGGTCGGACGAGCGATACCTCATCTAGGAAACGACGAGACGTGATAGGACAGTGTATGTCTCTGGATGCGCTGTTGACGTAGCTGCGAGGGAAAGTGACGTTTGTTGATTAACTGCGTTGCACGGGCGACAACCGTCTAATAACAGGAGCGACCACTACGTGCTTCAAAGTGTCCGGGTCGCAAGTCTATTAGAGAGTACACGTACGCGCAGTTGACTCGCACAGCCGAAATGGAGTGGCTGATATGCTCCACTGGAATGCGTGTGTGTACTTAAAGCGACTTTGCTCCAATCACTTAATAGCACATCGCACGGCGAGATCGTGAACGATTATGCACGGCTAGCGTTAATGGATTGCGTACCAGAAGCTTATACAGAATGACCTGTGAATGGCTGATTGAATATTAGTGCGGTGTATGTGTAATCTTTATTGAATCAGTTTTGTTTTTCGCAATGTTGTAGTTGTGGTAAAACTGTTTGTTTTATTTGGGATTGTTTTTGTTTTTATTATGTTGGGTTTCGTAATATGTTGAATATTATGACGGAGTCGCGTTGGAATAATTATTTGGAATTAATTAGTACAAGATTGGTTGTTAAATGGAATTCCGTAAAAGGGCCAAAATACGGAAGATCGAATGTTACGAAACATGGATAAATGGATCTGTGTTATTTCAATAAATAACCGCTTGCATCTGTCAGACTTCGTGTGCAATGCTTTGCATCTTTTACGTCTGCCAGAAATATTAAATACATTCGTACAAACTTTTGTACGTACGAATGTATAGGAGACATGCAAAAATTTATACTTGCGAAAGCATTCGGAAACTAGCAATCGAGAGAATCTGATTTACTACGTTCCAGTTTATATACAATTGCAGCTAGGCGAAATTAAAACTTCGGAAAATTAGTTTTTCATTGCTCCAATACTTTAGTTTCTTACGAATGTTTTACTTTTGTCAGACTGATACTTTAGTATTCAAAATGTTGAAATTTATCAGTTTACACAAACGCCAACATTCTTAGTCCGTTTATTCCTTTTACTAGTAAACAGTTGTATTTATGCGTGAATTGGACGATTTGCTTTCATAGAAGGAGAGTGTAGGTCAGTGAAGAGGACTGGCTGCCTTTACCGTAATGCAAATTGGAAGCTCCACTAGGCAAAACACTAACGAGATCGGGGATCGACCTATGCAAACACGAATCAACATGCGGTACGATATACCGTTGCAATGTACTTTGCAGTCTGCTGCGAATTTCAATCCCAATGCTTTGTACATGGAATCAGAGTCGTGCTTGCAGAAGACTTGTTCACGAAATTACTTGTAAAAGTTCAGCAGGATATTCGAATGAAATTTTGTTCTTTGAATTTCTTACCATCAGTATAGATGGGAGAAACTCTGACATTTTACAAGTAATTATGGATTCATAAATCGAAAGGCATACAAAACATTTAATACACATTGTAGGAAATCATCATTTAATAATACGATTATAGAAAATCGTGTTTACAGATTTTAGTATTCTCTTAATTAAAGTAATTAATATTAAAGTTTGAAACCACATCCAATAACTGTCTTATAAAACTCGAGCATCCATTAATATTTAAAAGTCAAAACCTTGTTAAATAAGAAATATCCACTTAACTTCGAATGACCTGACAATTAAATTATCATTTACTCCAGCATTTAGAACAAGCAAAGTGTTAGCATCTATTTCAATGGGAAATCAACCCGTTGTGTTGGTAAACAGACAAAGTAGTTCTTTTTTGCGAACTCGTGTGAAACGTAGTTAAAGTTTGTTGGGTTCGCGTTAATAGTTCTCTTCTTTATCGTACGTTTTGAGGAGAAGTGTAGAAACTGGGATAGCGTTCTTACCGTAGCGTGTCGATGCGCAAGCGGAGAACATAGTGCGGCAAGAGTGTCATTCCTAATTCATTAGCGGGAGAATCTCGGCTGGCAACATTTACACGTTGCCGCAGGACACCCGGATGAAAAGTTTCACAAGTGTGAGATGGTACTTTCGGTGGTGTCTCTGCTGGTGGTACTAGCAGAGACACCTGCACAATGCGCAAATACGGGTCACCAAAGACGTAACTCAAGCTGCAAAGCCGCCTTTGGCTACGCATTTGCACTAATTTCCGCATCACACCGGCTGTTTCGACGAAATCGATTAGGCCGTAAACATAGATTACGGTTCAGCGATGAGTAATCCTTTGCGGTTCACTATTGAATCATAACACTGCTTCGCACACTGTCCAAATGCGTTTGAATCAAGTTCTGTTTATACATTTTTAGTTATTATAAAACACCTTGGACAAGAATCGTTTACAATTACACTGTGCTTGTATAAAAGTAATAATTCAACAATTGAAACACAAAAATCTATACACTTTCTAATTATCTTGTACTCCTTGGTATAAGCACTTAGTCTTAATTCGTACATACTCTTTGTTAAAGAGAGGAAGACCTTTGAAAATCGATAGTACTCACCCGGAAAGGTATTCATTAATTATTCGAAAGAGAAGCGGGAAAAAAGTGATATCGGACCGATCAACGGAAACCGATTAAGTAGTCTCTCGATTCGAGGACACGAATGGACTGTTGCAATTTAGAATCGCGACGCCTGCTTCAAATTTGATCGGAGCGAGCTGAATGCGAGGCATAAATAGCAGTGAGAGAGTTAAACCGGCACTAATTCATTGCCGGGCAAATCGGTTTCCGTGCGAACTGCTTATTGCGCCATCGGGCTGCCGCAGGCACCGACATACACGGTTTCGGACAAATGTGCGGAAGCGGCTAGGTTATGTGCGCGAACACCATCAGGACACACGAGACACAGAGTGAGCTGGCTTCCTCTTTGATCAAAGGCCGAAAGGACACCGGCGCTACTTCGTTTGTTCGATTCACGAGGACGCCGCGTTAATTAATTCGGCGTCGGTTCGATGCCAAACGATCCTGGCTAAGCTCGCAACCAACTGCTGAAGGATATAACATGTTAACTTTACTCCCCGCTAGGAGCGCCAGCTCCATTGAGAGTGGCGGCGAGTCGAACCTCTCCCTTTCCCATACTATCAAAAGCGCTGTAACTAGGAAAAACTAGCCCTAAAACTAGGATCTAAAATTTGCGAGCCTCCGGTAGGGTTCAGACAGTTTTAGTTGGTGCAGAGTGTCTCGCTAGTGTCTCGAAGTAAACTGTCAGGGACGAGACTAACGGGAGTTTCGTGTTGTCGAGGTCGACAAAGAGTCGCTCGATTGCTCGCCACCCTTATATTATTCGCCTCTCCCTCGAGGAACTTTGTCAATATCTTTTTTTCGTAGTAGGGCGTCAGTCTGTCACTCGGTTTGCATGGATAGTGTGTCCTCCTCAGGCTGTTTACTTGGGCGCTCGCTCGCCTCTCCAAGTGAGTGCGCCGCTTTTAATTCGAGTGAGAAACGATCTCATCCCTTTCTATACACACGTGGTATATATCTCGGTTGGTGGACTCGCCCACTCTTGAATATGTAGAGATCTCGAAGAGAGGCCTTCGATTCAGGCTTTCGTTTCCGGCCGCAACCCCATTTTAAGGTCCAGCGAAAATATTAACTTTTACTGCTTTTCACCGACGACGCCCAACCCATAAGGAATATATACCAGTCGAATAAGTGCGTGCTACCTTTTAAGGGAAAATAGCCCGGCGAGAGATCCGTCGACGACGTCTTTTTTAATATTTAACTTGTCACGGTCCTTATACCCTTCTCGTCGTAATGTCTAGCTTTCATCGTAAATGCATGAAAACTTAATGGAGCTTGAATGAATAACTATAATATAATCGAGAGTGCGGTAAGATTATATTATAATTTAACGTGACTATATATCACGAAATTTTATCAGCGATTAAATGCAAATTCAATTATGATAAAACTGTACTGGAAATATAATCCGTAGTCATCTGATTATACGTTGTTGATTCATTTACTTACAGCAACAATGTTCGAATTACGTTTATTATTATCCAGCTATGGTTAATGTTCTGCAACAGAAATACGTTACATTTAAATGATCGCTCCTTTCATGTAATACAGAGCATATATTTAACGAGTGAAAGGGATAGAAATTGATGAAGGGATAGATATTGCATACAATTTTGCATGAAATTCGCTCGCGTTTGAAGGGGCAGCCTTGCAAAACCAGGAACGCGATGCGAAGTCCTTGGAAAAGCTGGCAAGCAATCGTACATTGACATAGATTGGGAGATCGTGCGGCTAATGCGGCCAGTGGGATGCATTTACATCGGGGAATAGGGTTAGGCTGGCTAAGCGCTTCACGTAACCTGTGGAGCGCATCGTGATTTTGGCGCTGGCGGAGCTTTGCAGCCACTGGCCGGAAAAAATCGCTCGTGTTAACGGCGCGACAGGCGGCGGAGCTTCGCCGGCCGATAACAGTTTGTATCCGCGCGACAAGAATTGGCGTCGGCCGCTTTCGGAGCTTCGGCGAATTGTTATCGCTCAAGTAGTTACCAGGATAACGGTACCGGCGCGTTATCCGCCCGACAACAAATCTTTTTCACTAGTACTCCAGTTTTTCGAATCCTTGTTTCTACCCTTTCTTGGCGTGTCTTTGTTCAATCATTGAGGTAGAATCGTATAAAATATAAGGAAAGTTCATTTCTGCGATAATTACTTTAAGGACACTTTTGTATCAATTTAAGTTATCGTCGAAATAACTGATTATACCGAATTAGTAAATTCAAAAAAAAAATATTATTCATCACGTTTTATAAAAGGAGTATAAAAGAATAATACATTCAACTTATTTCGAACTGTCAGTTAATACTCAATCAAAATTCTATTAACATCTCTTCAACGATCTGGATGAAACTCCGTTTGGAAATGCAGCAATTTTCCATGCAAATAGACTCGGTTGTGGGTTTCCCGTAAGAAGCGTATGCGGAAAGAGAGCGCAACGTTCAGAGTGCATGGAAGACGTGTGTCGAAAATCGTGGCCGGCAAAACTCGTCCCCCTATTTGCGCCGGGGATATGCAGCTATTCGCAGGCAAACATGCATCACTCGTGACTACACACATGCTCGGTACTGCACGCCGCTGGTGCATGCATTGCGCGCTATGTTTGTATGCATATGTACAAACATAGTGCCCGGACACAGTGATATTTGCGGGGAGTTTCGCCGAGCAATTGCTGCCCTCCGTTCTCCTGCGAGTTATGTATCTCTCTCGTCGACTTTGAACATCACGATTGACTTTTTTTTTCAAATAGTTCTGCAGAAAGTAGCAACTGATATTTGGCTACTAATTTATTGAATCTGCGCTAATAAAAGATAGGAATGTTTTAGTTCGACGAATGATATTGGAAGTATTTTTAATCATGTGTATATCGACATCATTTGTTGCTGCATTCACTGCAACTTTAATCCACACTTATTACGTAAGAAAAGCCTACGGAAAGCATATGTTTGTAAAACAAGTTACATGGCAAGAGAAACTCGCAAGCAAGCAAAGTATGTGTTACCAGCGGAATGCCGAAATGGTATTTGCCGGGAAATTCGAAAGAAATGTATATTTGAGTGGCTAGGAACAGTATTTCGCGAGGCATGGCGAATTTACATATTCACGAGCAAACATGCATCAGTTATATGTAAATACAGACTTTTTCGAAGCAGGTGTGATGTCCGCTCGGAGCGGTACGCGTGGCTCTTTAGCAACGTCGACACTGGATACGCTGCGAACGTGTCTTTCGAATCGCTATCTCAAGTCGATACTGGCCCGCAGGGAATATGAACACGTAAGGCGGTTCTTCGTCGGTTATTTCAGTATTATTCCCCAGCAGGTGCGCACACAGTCGTTATTCGACGGTGGATTCCATGGTCTGCTGGTCTTTTGTTTTTATTTATTTAACATTGTTTGAAGTACTCAGATCCTTAGCAGTGTATTGCGTTAATCTCTGTCTTCGGATTGAAAAACCTTTTGCTGATATTTCACTTTTCAAAAATAATATAGCGATAATCTTGTTGAATTTGAATTATAGTATTCTGGTTTTTCTTGTTAATTCAAAATTCCATATTATTTACCACTTTCGCAATACACTTTGTTTGTGTTTAATCGAGTAGTTATTGTGTGTACAGGGTGATTCACTTGCCTTTGAATTGCCAGTGATGTATATAGGCCGTTGAAAATGGTATAATTATACGGTGTTCAGTAATTTTAACTTTTTCACGCAGTGACATTTATTTATTATATCAAATTGTACCAATAATGGAAATAATTGGAACTCTAGTGTGAAGGGGATGATTAAAAGGCAAGTGACTCACCCTGTACTTTTAAGAAAAGTTTTAACATCTTATATACGCGGGGATCAACTAATCTCGCGATATTATTCATCCAGTGTGGCGGTTTATGCTGCAAAGATGGAATTAGGCGAATTCGACTTATAACAATCTTGTTTTTCTCATTAATTCCAAATGGAAATAGATTCCATCTTTTATTATCCACATTATTCACCACTTTCGTAATACATTTTGTTTGACTTTAATCGAGTAGTTATTGTATGTACTTTCAAAAAAAGTTTTAACATCTTATGTACGCGGGGATCAACTAATCTCGCGATATTATTCATCCAGTGTGGCGGTTTATGCTGCAAAGATGGAATTAGGCGAATTCGACTTACAACAATCTTGTTTTTCCCATTAATTCCAAATCCAAATAGATTCCATCTTTTATCATCCACATTATTCACCACTTTCGTAATACACTTCATTTGAGTTTAATGGAGTAGTTATTGTATGTACTTTTAAAAAAAGTTTTAACATCTTATGTATACGTGGGGATCAACTAATTTCATGATATTATTCATCAAGTTCGGCGGTTTATGCTGCAATGATGGAATTAGGCGAATTCGACTTATAACAATCTTGTTTTTCTCATTAATTCCATCTTTTATCATCCACATTATTCACCACTTTCGTAATACACTTCATTTGAGTTTAGTCGAGTAGTTATTGTATGTACTTTCAAAAAAAGTTTTAACATCTTATGTATACGTGGGGATCAACTAATTTCATGATATTATTCATCAAGTTCGGCGATCCGTGCTGAGAAGATGGAGGTTCGAAATGCGAAGCACTCGCGCCTTTAAGGACTATTGAGCGCCGATTCAGTAACCCCGAATAAAAAGCGAATCCACTGGCAACTCCCACTCCCTAATGAGGCAAATCTTATTAATACACTTGCCGACGGTGAATGAGCCCGCGCGTGTTGTGCTTGGCTTTTTTCCCCCCGTTATTCAAGCGGCACGAATGAACAGTGTTCTTTTCACCGCTCGCATAGATCGTCGGACTTAATAAATGGCCTTATTATAGGGCACAATTAATTGAGCTCGCCGGGAAAGAGAAAGAGAGAGACAGAAAGAGAGAGGGAGAGAAAGACAGAGAGAAAGCGTTATACAGCCGCAGCTAATTTTCACTTTCATTATGCAAGCAAATACACTCTGTGTTCACAAAGGGCCTTAACAGTAATTTCGAATTGATGCAGCAGTTGCCGGTGCACGTTCTAATTAGCAGGCTTCAACGTTTCGCCTGTTGGAGTTTAGCGGGAGATGCAAGTGAAAGAGAATGATTTTTTAAATTGGTCAAGGATGTTATTTGGCTATTTAAATTTCTTAATAACATGTAAGGGATAGGATGTTCTTTGACAAATGATTCTCTACTTCAATACTTTTCAAATTGCCAGTTTTTATGTTTGATAAATTGGATGCTTTGAATTGGAAACTGCGGGTTTTTCTTAAACTTTTGCTTTCGAGAAATGTATTTTAACTTTATGAAAGAGTAATCAGCCTATAAACAGGTATTGGCAAAGTACTCTTTGTGAGAATACTATTTCAATAAAAATCCATTGAAAAATGTCAAGTAGATATTAAATGCGGTAGAATATAACTTCGGTGAATTCTTACATTTCTCATGAAATTTCACGGGAAACAATAGAGGGCATGAACAATCCAATAAAAATGTTTGAAAAAAGTGGTCTTTCATATCCTGGTAAGGTGTATGTTTGCCATGGACAAGTCCACCGGAGGAATCCAATAGCCTCAATGAGCCTCGGAGGCAGTAGATAATCCATAGACGAATGAAATGCGAGCGCGATGGTCAGGTGCAATAACGAAGTCAACAAAGCCGAGGCCCCAAGATAAGGGATTCCTGATGGCATTCCTCGCGGCATATTACATCCCGCAGTTGCCTGCTCTTATTTACCGTGGAGATGCGGATATCGTCGTGCAAACATGTATCGCAGTTTGCAGAGGCCGACACGACGGCACACAGAACCTCTCCTACCTTTTCCTTTCCCGCGTAATTGATGCTGGACTTTTCCTCAGTTCATTATGTCGTCGCAGAGAGATACCCTTGTTCCATGCCCGACTGTTTCCACAGTGAAAGAGTTCAGCGGTAAGTCTGAAAGAGATTGACATCTCTTTCAATCTTTCCGCTCTTCTTACACTTTTCGTAGTTATCTCGCTTGTGTCTTTTAACGCATTTTTGACAGACGGTGTCTTGTATTTTTTTTGTGGTTTGTAAAAACCTGTGAGAACTTAGACAAGTCGAAAGAGGAAAATGTAAGATTATGTCTCCCATAATATCTCATTGGAATTTCCTGTTAGGCAGTGGAATTTATTGTTTAATAAATTATGGATTCTTGGCGAGATTTTTTCTTAGTTCATTATTGTGTCTTTGTGGAGCAGAGAGATTCATTTGTTCCATGCTCGACTGTTTCCACAGTGAAAGAGTTCAGCGGTAACTCTGAAAGAGATTGACATCTCTTTCAATCTTTCCGCTCTTCTTACACTTTTCGTAGTTATCTCGCTTGTGTCTTTTAACGCATTTTTGACAGACGGTGTCTTGTATTTTTTTTGTCATGTTTGATGTGATTTCTAAAAACCTGTGAGAACTTAGACAAGTCGAAAGAGGAAAATGTAAGATTATGTCTCCCATAATATCTGATTGGAATTTCCTGTTAGGCAGTGGAATTTATTGTTTAATAAATTATGGATTCTTGGCGAGATTTTTTCTTAGTTCATTATTGTGTCTTTGTGGAGCAGAGAGATTCATTTGTTCCATGCCTGACTGTTTCCACAGTGAAAGAGTTCAGCGGTAACTCTGAAAGAGATTGACATCTCTTTCAATCTTTCCGCTCTTCTTACACTTTGCGTAGTTATAACGCTTAAGTCATTTAACACACTGTTGATGGGAAACGATATCTTGCATTTTTTACAGGTTTGAACTGAGGCAAGATCCGTTCGAGAATGTACTGTCAATAATGTGTTAAGATAATAATCTGGAAGTCAAATATAAGAATTGACTATCTGTTACAGAATATAATTATTATACAATATAATAATAATCTGATTAAACTTTTTCACTAAGCATACAGCGTTTTTCTCACGAACAGTTGCTCAGATTTGAATTCTGCTTGCGGTGTTGGATTCCTCTCATCATTTTACATGGAAAATATTTATTTCCACTTTTTCTGCGTTCCTACTTTTTTATATTAATTACTTTCCTAATAAATTAACAGTTTTCTTAACTCATTAATTCTGTCAAGTGGCGAGAATATTTTACCAAATGTTGCATCAAGCATACTTTTTATATATGAGAATATTTTGTGCCGAGCGTTCGGTGCTCTGTTATTTTATGACGCGAGCCAAGTACGTTCTTTGAGAGTAAAGATTCCACATTGCATGGGTATCCGCTATTCAATTGCGGAAACCTTTCAATGAATCCTTGGAAAGTTCCCCGAGGCTTACTCATTCTAGAAAGTTAGCTGTGTCAGTACTCTTCAGCATCCTGTTAACTTTATTGTGCAATCTTCCGGATCTGACATATGATATCGGAATGCGATGAATAAATGAAAGAAATCGGATGGCCGGAGATAAGAACTTCTTTATAACGTTTTCTGTTGTTTTTTTTAATGACATGGAATTGCTAAATAATATTGGTTTGGTATTAACAAAGTATACAAATTATGAATAGCTGTATAATATTTGATAATTATTAATATAATATTTTCCAATTAATAAGGCTGAAGGTAAAATCTACCAAAAATAGTAAAAATTTCTCACACAATTCAAAAAACTCTCATTCACTTTGAAATGAGCAAAATACTCCCAGTATGACATATTAAAAATTCAAATTTGACATCCGCTCTATGACATCCACGAGGCTATATGTAGATAAATATTAAATATGCATGTGTATGTATATAAACCTTTAGCTTGATTTACATATAAGCCTTATACTTAATTTACAAGTCTAAACATATTCATTCCTCGATAGACTGCCCAAGAATAAACTCCAATTAACTATTAAACTTTTCTAAACGATCACTCCACTAATTACTAACATAAAAAAAAACAAAAACACTAAACATTTCCTTCCAATTATCATATAGTGTCACTCATATCCTACAATCTGAAACACAGTTGGTCATTTAAATATTTCTCCAATTCGATATCGCGGAAACAAGAGAGTCCAGCTGCGCAGTGTGAAAAATTCAAATGGGGCGTCGATCCTACCGAATTCACAATGAGGGAAGTCCAATATCCGGTGTGGAGGAGGGGGAAGGTGGTGGAGGGGATCGCTTTAGTAAGCGGAGGAACGAGTGCTTCGTGCGGAGAACGCATGATTTGTGTGCGCACTAGATCAGGCAGAGTGGTCGACGAGTTTGGAGCAGTGTAGCAACGGCGACGGTCACATTCGCGCGAAGGAAGCCTGGCAATACGGTCGGTTGCCGGACTTCCTCCGTATTTGCCGTTGGAAGCGTTGGTACAAGTGCGCCCTGAAACATGCATCGTGCTGGCGTGCAGCCTGCACTATCCGCGTATGCAACAAGCCCTTCCGTCTTCCAATCGCACTGGAATATGTACGCCTGGCGCGTTTGCATTCGCCCCGCTCGCTTCCTCTCTCCAACCTCTCTCCTAACTTGATTATACCGTGGTGAGCTTGTTTGCGCATTCGTTACAGACCGCCTCCATCTTTCCGCCGCCGCCGCCGTCGCCACCACCGCCGTCGGAGCAGCCGCTGTTTGTGTTTCTGTACCCCCTCGCTTTCTTGCCCCGGTACTCGTTCGCCCGGCAAAAGACACCGCGCACCTTGCCGAGAGGAATAAAAAATCTTGGAGTTGTCCGCTGTGTTCGTTTGAGAATGTAGAATTGGTAGAAAGTGAGAGTTTTATGATACCTTTTCTGTTTGGTCTGTTTTGCGCGATTGTTCTATGGATGTAGAATGTGTTTGTTAAGTATAGTTTAATTGATTAGTAAAGGCGATCATTTATATTCGTCAAAGTAAATTTATAACTAATAAAAAAAGAACTATCACATAGTACAATTTTATAAGAAATAATTCGTCTGTTTTCTCCATTATTATATTTAAGGCTAAACAGTACAACAAAAAGCAAATCGATCAATAATGCAGTTTATAAACACGACCAATGTTATCCTTGAAATCGTTGGAGCAGATCTGCCAGTTGCGCTTCGTGGACAGATCAATTAGAGCATCATACGCTCTGCTGATTTCGATAGCGCGTGGATCGAAGCGCCCTCCGGTTTCGTTGTGCGATTCTGCATGTTGCACCCTAACGAGTAGCGTCGCGATGCATTCCGAAAGCGGAGAGTAGCGCGTACACAAGCCGCCTCATAACTGGATTAGATTCGCAGCCGTTGCGTTATGATCGAACGCCTCGGCTGCTCCCTCTCTGTTGCTTAACGAGCGCTTTGAATGTTTCATAAGACCAATCGGCAAACGCAGCGCACGCGCGTCTCAGTGGTTTCGAATTAATGCCAGCTTTTTGCACGCCTGCGTTCGCCGCCCTCTGAGTCCACACAGCACATTCATATTCGTATGTGAAACACACGGCTCCCGAAAGTTTTTGTTATTTTAGAAATTGATCCGCTTGAGTGTTTGTTTATTACTCGAACACCCATGTCTGTGGAGATTATAGAATTTTAACTGTTTGTTAAAGTTTTTTTTTTTATGAAAAATGCTCAATCAACTTTTGTATTCTTTTTGACACATTTATTGAGACTGTAAAAAAAAGGTGGGGAAAGTTTGTATGGTGAATCTTGAAAGACAAATATTTATATGCTTTTGAATTGTTTCTAACAAGTTTATAGAAAAATCGTTTAATCAATTATAATTCAACCTTTTATCGTACTTGAACTTCTGCAGTCAATTTATTACGCAATTCTCTCTATTGTAAAGAGAACAATAAGCAATCGAATTTGATCAGTGTCATGAACAGTAAACTATCGATACAAATATCGCCCGGAGAATGGGTGTTGGAAGCGCAGTCTAAACAATACTCTCTTGTTTGTGCGATCGAAAGAACCGTAACATTATATTGTTTTATCCACTTCCTCGAGTACTCTTGTCATCACATTACAACAACCATGAGAAATGCTTCACATTCTTTATTGACGCAGCAAACACTCAGTCTTTTTTAACGGAAGCTTCGAAGGAGAAATAGGAGCCTTTTGGAATTGCAAACATAAACAAATACTAGTAACAATCGACTTCCATGAATATCAAAAACAATGAAGTCATTTGAATTCGATCGGTGTCATTCTCGTATTATTACTTTTGGGAGCTTTATTTTCAGCTGGACGTTTTTACAATGGTAACTAACGACTGCGTTTGTTTGATTTGCAGGTATGTTTCGATCGAAGGTGACGGCTGCTCTTCCGTGTGCGTATAATCCTGCCGATGAAATTCCAACGAGCGTAAGTTACGAGCGCGCTGGTGACTCACTTCCGTGCATTATCGGTTTCTACTCTCTGCTTTATTGCTTCATCATCTGGTTCTCGGCGGAGATCCTCAGAATTCTGAGCTGGAACTCCTTTCCGGGCGGCATGCTTTTTCGATAACTGTCGACAGCTGTTACGAAATGTTGCACTATCCTGAATTAATCACCGTCTAATAAAGAGGGCACTCTTTTTTCGTGGAAACTGTCGCAATGCTGACAGCTGTTGGACGAAACCGAGTACATATAAATTAGATGCTTGTTTTGTGAAACTGATATTAATTAATCCACGAAGTAAACAGGAAACACTGTAATTTACGTCTAAGAATATACACTGTTGTCATTGGGATAACAAAATCCTTGATCACAATTGAAATAGTCAATATCGCTTTCATCGTTCATTGTTATCTCCAGTGTCTAATTCACTGTCTAATCTTTCAACCTAAAATTATCAAAGTTATTTAAAATCTTACATAACATTTTACAATATTTATATCTTGCATTAAACTAACAACTCCGAACATTTCGAACGAATCAAATTAAAAAAGTACCACATACTAAAAAGAAAGATTAAACTTCCAACACTCTCAAAAAGTACTAGAAACTTTTGAATTCGTTTAACACTGATTTTGCGGAGGAAAGTTGTTTGCACATTTAACCCGCGCGTATAATATCACATGGAGTGCATAAATTTAGGGGTAGTTGGAGGAAGGGAAGCGCCATCCAGCGTAATTAAACGAAGAGCGCAATGGCCTTTTAAGACTGTGAAAAGGCAGCTCTGTAAATTACGCTTGCCCGTAATTATATCCGATGCATTCTCACACTTCATTCCCCCATGAAGTAACGCGCGCCCACACTCCTCCCATCTGCTTGCCAAAAAGGGGAAATGGACCCTCTCTCTCTCTCTCTCTCTCTCTCTCTCTCTGTATAGGGGCTCTTTCGGAAGGACTCCCCTGCGATAGACGTACACACTCTCTATGGGGTTTTATGGCATCGAAACAATGCGGAAAGTCTGCTTGAGCCTCGGCAGAGACTAATGTAACTTTCAATGGAAAATTGTATGGACGCGTGGCTAACGCTTTCAAAATGGCCGTGTTTCATGAGCGTATATGGGGTTTTGCGAACTAGTACTGATTGCGAGTGAAGATGAAAAGGGGGTTTCAGGTTCCTTTTAGCGAAGGATAAAGTATCCTAAAGAGTTTTTTGAAATTGGCTCAGCAGTTATGAGTGTACTGTGTATATTAGGTAATGGAAGTGTATAATAATATTATGATTGAAAGAAAATTACTCTTTCGTTCTTGATTTTTGTTTGATTTAAAGTGATGTACTTACGAATGGAATTATTTCTTATAACTTGTGGGAAATTTGTTTCGTTTCTCTTCTAATTTGTAGCCCCTTTTTTAATAGATGAATAGCACACCCTAGTTTATATTAATATTGCCTTATAATCAAATGTTGTCGAATAAACAGTATTTTCGACTGCATTTTTAAACACGCATCCGACTATTACACTTAATTAAATGTATTCTATTAGACTAACAATGAAACATTAAAATTTTTATTGCTTTATGTAGAAACGATAGTCAATGCATGCGTTACATTGACATGAATGACAAATCTCTAATACAATATACTTCAAAAGCGTCATTGGACAGAGACACACAGAGAGAACGTTTGACTTTGTTGAAGTGAGCCCTTTCACCAGAAGCTTTGGCCCTTTTTTTGTTGCCAATCTGACGGCTCAAAATTTAATGTTTTATTAATACATCCATGTGTGGCAGCGCGCCAGGGAATTCCTGCCATCCATTTTCCAGTGTATCGCTTTTGCCAGAGGTTTATTTTACTCGATAGTTTCGCCGGCATTTGACCCTTTGCTTTGGAATATAAAAGCGATTCCACAGTAGGAAGACTTCAATCGTTGCGAGTGTTTACAGCCAGCAGGCTAACGTTGCGCTTTAGTGAAAGATGAAGTTTCACTCAGCTCACATAAAAATGCACGATAGCTCGAGGAAATCGTGTGATGCAGTTCAACTACTGCATGCAAAACTTCCGGATATCCATCGCTCGAGAGTACTGCATATACTGTTTTGATAAATTCATCCAGTTACTCAAAAGAGACTGATGTTCCTTCAAATTTACATATTACCCTGCATTTTGTGTAACGAAATATTTCTACATCCTCGGTATTATTTTTTGCCAATCCGAGGGATAATTCATATGTGAAAGTACTTACATTTAATTTAATTCGAAGAAATAATTATTTTTAAGTTATTGCTTCTTCTTATCTATTTTATTAAAGCTTGTGTTTACGATTTCGCAATAAATGATTGCAGAAATGAAAATATTGCTACTTTAAAGGTTAATACACCAAAACATATTTACATAGAACTGCATAAATCTATAAAACACAATTTAATTCATATCTCAAGACAAGAAGAAATAAACATGTACCAATTTGAAAAAGAAGAGTTCACGCACACACGTGTGCACATACGCGATCGAACATAAAGTCTGGCCTGTCATTATGAAAAATACCAGACTTACTTAGTTTGCCGGAGGCGCGAACAAGTTGCAGAAATGGTACGCTCGAACTTCCAGGATGGAAACAAATTTTCTATCTATCTAGATCTACTTTCCGCTTTCGCCCGCAGTTTCGCCCCGTAGAAGCTTGGCAGAGCTTCGCCGAGGTGTATATCGCGCAAACGTAATTATTAAAGGGAGTGTTAAATTATTTGTGAACTATTTTAACGGGAAACAGGCTTCCGAGCCAGCTGGATTCCTTGGGGAGAATTCTGCCACTGTGGAGTTCGAGTTCGGATCGTGCCCCGGAAGATTAAGTGGTTGAGGTTGAGTTAATCTTTAATCGATTGTAGTTGAATTATTCTTTAACCGATTCACGATAAATTAATGTTTAATCCGTTGAAATTGAGTTAACCTTTAATCGGTTCATGGTTAAGTAAATATTTCATCATCTGAAGTTGAATTATCCTTTAATGAATTGACTTTATGTTGATGTTTAATCGTTTGAAGTTGATTTATTCTCTAGTCAGTAGAGCTTTTGAGTGAATTTTCAATCGGACGAGGTTCGGTTAATCTTTCAACGCTCTTTCTCTCTGATACCATGAATTATAGACGCGTCTCCTTCATTTTTAAGCCACTGTTGCGCACACAATCCTACTTTTTTTTTTAAAACCAAAATCAATGCTAAAATCATCTTCGGTATATTAAATCTCATAAATAACTAACTTAAGCGTGTGAGCCGTTCAGTATCTGCGCGGCAGTAACATTCGGTCGACGAAGGGTTGAACGTACCACTCTTTTTTGATACGCAAAAAAGAGTGAGGATTACCAGGATCGGCGAGCGGATATTCATACCATTCACGCGCGAATCCGTACTCGGAATATTGCTACCGCTATGATCCTAACACGATCAACGTGTCCGTAAATGAAAAATGCCATAATATGAAAGCGTAGGACGAGCTTGCGGGTTCGGATCAATTTCTCAAACGCCTGTCGCATTCAAAAGCTCCAAGACTCTATGGTATTGTCGGCCTGGCAGGTTTCACGGTATTTCCGGTTAAACTTTCAGGATCTTTCTATTGGGTCAATTAAAGCTTTCCAGTTGCCATTCGAATATCGATATACTATCTAGTGGATTGTAAATTCTCTGGCTTTACTTTTTCAATAGAACTGTTTTTCAAAATTCTGTTTAGTAATGTTGCAAATTGCAAGTTGGATAGTCTCTATAAGAGTGGCGAATTATTACTTAATTATTAATATATAATTGACGCTGAAGTATTAACGTATTTCTGTCATCACTTTTCAATTCGTTAAGTACTCCATGAAAAGAGAAAATTCCTAGCAACGTCTGCTTTTTATCATATAAACAAGTGGAAAATATTGTTCTTAAAACTTTTGATAAAAAAACAACCTCCCAAAATGATTCATTCCGAATTATTATCTAACCCAATGAAACCCCGAGTGAAACATATCCCAAACAAAAAACCCACTTGAGCTTTCCCAAAGCAACGGACAAAGCGAGAGTTACGTACACACACTACCAACGTGTATCCATGAACGTGACGCTTCCTAGAAGCGCGTCACTGTCATCAGGAAAACTGTCATTGGTTTATATCGCTTAAGTGAAGAGCGAGTGGAAAGTCAGCTTCAAAGCGAAATATCGCAGTGGCTTTCGGTCCGATGGATAACCCGAGTTGGCTTGGTAATGGTCGGGGTTACTGTA
Source organism: Ectemnius cavifrons (assembly GCA_964023945.1). Classification (NCBI taxonomy): domain Eukaryota; kingdom Metazoa; phylum Arthropoda; class Insecta; order Hymenoptera; family Crabronidae; genus Ectemnius; species Ectemnius cavifrons. Next base: position 4,546,804 of record OZ030379.1, read on the forward strand.
TAAAACGTCCCGTATATTTATCGGCGCGCGCACCCGCTGACTTTTCTGGTAATGACTCCGGAGCCCTTTCAACGCGCAGCCGTTTCTTAGAGTTATGGTCGCCGTGGACTCGCTCCGCTGGCGATATATCAGGCTAACTGTTTCTTCAATCGAGGATCTACGCGCCCCCGAAAGGGTTAAATGGGACTTTAGAATTTGTGTATAATCGCCCTGCGCCACTGGATATCCGGCCACTGAGAGAGGCGATGAAAGATTGGGAGAGAGGGAGAGAGAGAGAGAAAAAGATCGAGAGAAGTTTCCGTATGTTTGGTGCACCATCCGAAGCAGGGTGTTATGACTTCCAAGATGAATGTGTGGACAGGAGAATGTGTTTCTCACGGAATTACTCAGGCATGCATGATTATATTATATAATATAATATATTCCACGTTTATGATATAATATAATATAATATAATATAATATAATATAATATAATATATTATATAATATTATAAACATGGAATATAACTTATTAACCCCTTGATAGTGTATGGCACATATACATATGGGAGGAAAAAAGTAGTGCCACTTTTATGCTATCACACATATGTGGTCGTCTTAAATAAAACATGTTTTTACGCTACCGATTTGATTGTTCTTGGATATCTTATGGTTTCTGCGTCCCTGCATCGAAATCTGAAGTCTGATTTTCAAAATTCAACACGGCGGATCCAATATGGTTGATGCAAATTTGGAAAATAGCTCGGTTTCGATGTAAGTGGGTATGCCACCTTTCAAAAGTCAAAATGACGGATGAAAATTTTAAAGTTAGTTGGATTTTGATGAAAGTTTGCAACTGTTGGTGTTTGAGCTCGCAAATGTTGAATTCGTGTCCTGATTCTATGAATATGAAACTTGGGTCCATCATGATAAATCAATTTAACAAACCATTTTTAGCAATTTATTATCCACTAGAAAAAATGATAAAGAATATTCAGCGACTTTAAAAACATCAATACAGACATTATAAAATAAATGTAACGAACTTTTTTTCTGACACAAAAATGGCACGATAAATTCATTTTCTCCACAGCGCGAAGGGGTTATTAGTTCTTCTTCATTTTCATTAATTTTTTACTTTCCTTTATGTAGTAGTTCATACAAGGAATAATACAAAATGAAGCAATTTGCAATCTCGAGAATAAGAATTGGCCGTTCTAATACACTCACTGACATGTTCGGAATAACAATCTCGGTCCAGTAAGTGATATCTGGCATCAACGATTGATACTTGAGCACGTCTTTATCGAGTGCAAAAGACAGTTTTCCGCGTCAGTAGTTCAACTCAAAGAACAGTTTCAAAGACATTCTCACAATAGCATCGTTCCAAGAAAAGATCTTAGACTTTTTACAGAAGCACATGAACTTTCTCTGCTTTTTGGAGTGAAGCTTGCGAGTACTCACGATTGAAGCATAGAAACATTTTCCCCATAACTTAATAATTTAATTACTCGCTGATAACTTCATAGATGCATCTTAAAACAAACAAGAATATCAAATTACAGGCAATAAAAAGTTTATTGAAACTGTTTTATTTCATAAAATTCGTTGTAGATGAAAATAGTTGCTGATTCGAAGGGAAATGCATTACCTTGCACCTACCAGCAGGGTTATTGATGTATTTACCGCCACTCGACTTTTAAACCAGCCTTCCACCCACTTTCCCCTTAACCCACGAACCGTATACATTGAACCACCGCATACTTGTATACCTGTATGTGTGTCAGAGTGGTGCTGATGTTATCGATATGAAATTTATGAGGGTTCGTCAATTCAGCGCGCGCTACACGTTTCGCTTTGAACGGTGGTGGTCGCAAGCTTCGATGCACTGCAGTTGGAAGGTTGGTGCGCTCGCGCACCGCTTTCTTGAAAATTGCCGAGCTTTTCAATGGCGCTTAAGGTTAAGCCCTTAAGCTCTTCTATGTCGGTGGGTAATTTCCCTTAATCCCGCTATTACAATACATAGATACTTTATGAGTCAAGTTCCTCCCTCGCACGATCCAACTAAAGTGCTCCGCTGCCAGTGCATTTGTACTCGCGCGTTCGAGCACTTTCAGCGCAATTGCATGCTGCAACTGTCACTTGTTACATTAAGCAAAACGACGCTGCCAGCCATTTGCTCGCATATCGTGCGGGAACTCCTTTAGGGTTGCGTGTAAATGTAAGAGATAAAAATTGTCGGTGGACGAATTGAAGTAGGTTGTACTAAACTTATGTTCATGGTATTATTTTGACTGATGTTAAATTCAAGTAATGCAATGAAATATTTAACATAATAATTGTAGCTTGAATCTCTGAAGTATTAAATTCATTGTTCAATTGGAATATTACGAAACAGGTATCATTTAAATTAACTATGTTACGAAACTTATTAATTTTGAACAGTTGCGTGTAGATGTAAGAGATAAAAATTGTCGGTGGACGAATTGAAGTAGGTTGTACTAAACTTATGTTTATGACATTATTTTGACTGATGTCAAATTCAAGCAATGTGATTAAATATTTAACATAATAATTATCACTTGAGATTGTGGAGTATTAAATTCATTGTAGAATTGGAATATTACAAAACATGAATCATTTAAATTAACTATGTTACCAAAGTTACCAATTTTTAGAAGTTGAGTGTAAATGTAAAGGATAAAAATTGTTAGTGGACGAATTGAAGTAGGTTGTACTAAACTTACGTCGATAATATTATTTTGAGTGATCTCAAATTCAAGCAATCCGATGAAATATTTAACATAATAATTGTAGCTTGAATCTCTGAAGTATTAAATTCATTGTTCGATTGGAATATTACGAAACAGGTATCATTTAAATTAACTATGTTACCAAACTTATCAATTTTGAAAAGTTGCGTGTAAATGTAAGAGATAAAAATTGTCGGTGGACGAATTGAAGTAGGTTGTACTAAACGTATGTTTATGGTATTATTTTGAGTGATATCAAATGCAAGCAATGTGATTAAGTATTTAACATAATAATTATTGCTTGTATCTGAAGTATTAAATTCATTTTACAATTGGAATATTACGAAACAGGAATCATATAAATTAACAATATTACCAAAGTTACCAATTTTTCCTATCATGTTTACTACATTATTATATCCAACAAACATCTCAAAACTTTCGTCATTCCAAGTTTAGCTTTCTTGACTATTATTCGATATCCAAAGACACGAAGTTTACCGCGACTATTGTTCCCCAAGGCTTTCCCTCGCGATTATTCAAATCCCTTTCAAACTCTGCTTCCGTTTCGCAGCGATCGGAACCGAGTCTCTTTCGGGCAGTCGCATTACGCTAGCACTCGCTTTACTTGTCCCAAGTCCCAAGGAAGATCAATGCGCCGGTGTCAGTGGGGGTTGCGCGAAGTGCAAAAAAGTGCGGAGGGCTGCACGATCAGCTGGTAAAAAGTGAGGAATGCTGAATAAGCGACAACGTATTTGCAAAGTGCGTGTGAGAGTGAGTGTGAATCACAGAGAAAGGGAGCGAGAGAGAGAGAGAGAGTGAACGCGTCCAGGGGGCTTTTACTGATTTTACAGCTGCCGCACAGTTGTGGCGCACCACGAATAATCAAACAAGTTTGCTGGTGGAAGGGATGGGCTTTTGAGGGTTGACGGGGTGAAGGGGCAAGCAGGAGTGTGTGGCCACGAGATGTGTTACAGGCCAATCTATCGTTAACAGGCACCGCACGCATGACACCCAGGATGTATTCCAATTGGTCGTTTACACGTTGTAAGTGCTCACACTTATAACAGCTTATAATCCGTCAATTTCTGAGTATTTAGTGGAGCTTTCAATTTTTCCTGATTTTGAGCATCTACATAATTAAACATGGGAAGATATGAAAGTACAGCAAGTTGATGATAATAAGGGTATTATTAAAAAGGTGACAGTGAGCGCCAGAAAAAGCATTCGCGAACGTTTCTAATCGCAAAAAATGAGATCTACGCGACGCTGTAACTCTCTAAAACTAGCGGCGCATGCATGCATTGCTTATTAGGACTTAATGGGAATAAGGATCTAATCCGTAAGCACCAAGAGCGTATATGCACCTGCCTGGAGTCTTGTAGCTGGGATCGGCTAACTCGCGGCACCTCTGTCAAGCCCCAAGATTACACGCAAACGCCATAAATTCAATCGTACGGGAAACTTTATTCAAATCCGGCGAGCTGCCTCAAAAGGAGCTTGCCGGGTGCAACAGTAGACTCGAAAGAAACGATTTCCAATAGCGGTGTACCGTTATACACTGCGCACCGTGTCGTGGAGGTCCATTATTTCTTTAGTGCACGCCGGAGAATTTACGTCCTGCGATACCGCTACCACTCGAGGGTTAAGGAAAGCCCATAGAAAAGGGAAGGCTTTACTTGAAAGTCTCCTTGGGATAAGCGCACTTGTTAAATAGAGGATTTATAGTAATGGGAAATTACTATATTTGTATTTCGCGTCGAGTCTCTTATCGTTTTCTTTCCATGAGCGGGTGTTGTTAATTAAGTGCTGTAAAATGTATTTTTGGTAACTGGAAAGCATTCGTTCTAAGTTTGATTTAATATATATTTGTATTTCCCGTCGAGTATCTTATTGTTGTCTTTCCACGAGCGGGCATTGTTAATTAAGTGCTGTAAAATGTATTTTTGGTAACTGGAAAGCATTCGTTGTACGTTTGATTTAATATATATTTGTATTTCCCGTCGAGTATCTTATCGTTTTCTTTCCATGAGCGGGCATTGTTAATTAGATGCTGTAAAATGTATTTTTGGTAACTGGAAAGCATTCGTTCTAAGTTTGATTTAATATATATTTGTATTTCCCGTCGAGTATCTTATCGTTTTCTTTCCATGAGCGGGTGTTGTTAATTAAGTGCTGTAAAATGTATTTTTGGTAACTGGAAAGTATTCGTTCTAAGTTTGATTTACTATATATTTGTATTTAGTGTCGAGTATCTTATCGTTTTCTTTCCATGAGCGGGTGTTGTTAATTAAGTGCTGTAAAATGTATTTTTGGTAACTGGAAAGCATTCGTTCTAAGTTTGATTTAATATATATTTGTATTTCGCGTCGAGTCTCTTATTGTTTTCTTTCCATGAGCGGGCATTGTTAATTAGATGCTGTAAAATGTATTTTTGGTAACTGGAAAGCATTCGTTCTAAGTTTGATTTACTATATATTTGTATTTAGTGTCGAGTATCTTATCGTTTTCTTTCCATGAGCGGGTGTTGTTAATTAAGTGCTGTAAAATGTATTTTTGGTAACTGGAAAGCATTCGTTCTAAGTTTGATTTAATATATATTTGTATTTCCCGTCGAGTATCTTATCGTTTTCTTTCCATGAGCGGGTGTTGTTAATTAAGTGCTGTAAAATGTATTTTTGGTAACTGGAAAGTATTCGTTCTAAGTTTGTTTTAATATATTTCTGTATAAGTGAATTAAACGGAGATGTAATTAAATATAAGTAATTAAGTGTAAGTGGAGCGGTTTATCTAGGCTTCGAAGCTTTGGATAAAACGTTCCGCACTGTAGTTAATTCTGATGTAATCCATGGTAGTGTAATTCTTGCTCTGGTAATAATAATTGTTACTGGATTAAATAAGAATGTTTCGAGGATATTTGTCCAAATACTAGTATTCCAAAAGCAATTAGTCTTATTAATAATAGACAAAAAGTACTTTGAATATAATAGAAAATCTTGCAAGCAATAACACATGCATATCTCAATAGTAAACAACGAATTTTACATGCTACCTTTCTTGCTAGTTCCAAGCTGGCAAAGAACAAAAGAAACCATTGTTGCGGTAACGATTTTGTGAGTGGTCTTCCATAAGTACTACCAAATGCAAATGACGCGAAGTGCCGTCAGTCTAATAAGAAGTTGATTCCTATTTTTTGTTCGGTGAAGTACTAATGAACAATGAATTTAAAGCACTTTAAACAGAAACCATATGCGAGTGAAAAACAAAGATCAAGTAAATTTGCTGTTGACAAATATGCTTCTTAATAGCAAATCTTGTACGAACAGTAAACAATAAGTCTTGCATGTTGAGTGTCTTAAAAGTGCTAATCTGACAACGAACAAACAAAGAAACTATTGTTCCGATAACGATTTTGTGAGTGAAGTGTTTCACAAGTACTATAAAAAGCAAAAATGGTTATTATTTTTTGTTCCATGATATACTAATGAACAATGAATACAAAGCCCTTTAAACAGGAACAATATGCAAGTGAAAAACAAAGATCAAATAAATTTGCCATTGAGAAATATGCTCCTTAATAGCAAATCTTGTACGAACAGTAAACAATAAATCTTGAATGTCGACTCTCTTACAAGTGCCAATCTAACGAACAAGCAAAGAAACTATTGTTCCGATAACGATTTTGTGAGTGAAGTCTTTCACAAGCACTATCAAATGCAAAATTGATTCCTATTTTTTGTTCGATGAAATACTAACGAACAATAAGTATAAAGCCCTTTAAACAGGAACAATATGCGAGTGAAAAACAAAGATCAAATAAATTTGTTGTCGACAAATATGCACCTTAATAGCAAATCTTGTACGAACAGTAAACAATAAATCTTGAATGTCGACTCTCTTACAAGTGCCAATCTAACGAACAAGCAAAGAAACTATTGTTCCGATAAGGATTTCATGAGTGAAGTCTTCCGCAAGTACTATCAACCGCAGAAACGAGATTTGCATGGAAGGAAGGCGAAGTGCCACAGGCGAAACGCCGTCAGTCTAATAAGAAATTGGTTCCTATTTATTCGGTGAAGTAGGTCGCTGTCATGGCACTACTTTGACTGAGAAGTGGGTGCAGTTCCCTTTCGGTCTTGCCTCTGCTTGAATGCCACCGGCGGCGTCGCGACGCTCTCACCGTATTTCATAGCATGCGCACATATGCGCCCAGCGCGACGCGGCGCGGCAGTGTGCATCTCGGCCGAGCCAGCCGATACCAAACATAAACTCCTTCGTTCCCGGCAAACTTCCTGATGCATCGTGAGCCTCGGCAACCTCGACGGCCCCGAGAACCCTCTGCCTACGTAATTGCTGTCCATGCCTAGTTTCCCAAAGATATTGCCTGCTACGTAACTCCGTCTTCCTTTAGAACTCAACGCTAGTGAAAGATTAGTAATATTTACTCTTACGATTAATTAGCTCATGCATTGTACGCGTTATGCATTCCTGAAGCTGTCAGCACCTAAAAGTTTCTTGTATGCATTTTCCACGTCTATTCTGATGTTTATTACACGGTGTGTATAAATAATTGGAGAATTCCTATTCATTTTAGATTAGTAGAGTTTTGTTAATTTATGAGTGAAATAAATTAACGAGTCAAATATAGTATAACTCGTAAGAAGTTTACGTATAAGTAAAACGACGCTCGTTAATCTACTTTTTCGGAGCAACCACGAAATTCTATTACTGTCACTGATACTTTGACTTACGAGTCTAACAAACAATCGTCGTTATTAGAAAATAACTGGTAAAATAACAAATATTGCTATAAACAAACAGATTTGTGCATGCCACACATACGAAATTTATCAACATATCGAATATAGCATAAATTCCTGAACTGTTGAAATGCAGATCGACAGTAAATCTAAAATCGATCGATTTGCATGGATTTCGCAGTCCAGTTATACATAACAGACAGGCGTCTGGTTGGTATGAGATTCGCTTCTTTTCGTGTTGGAGTCTCGCACCAGAGCTTTTGAAAGGGTTGTCCGCTTCCTCCTGTCAAGCTCACACGGAGCGGGGCGGGGTTGTCGTAATGGCTTGCTCGGCTTTGATGAATCAATCAGTCAGATGCGAGAGAGGAGAGATTGTGGGTGAATATGGGATCACGAAGCTCGGGAGGCTGACGTCGAGCGTGACGGTGCGGAGTCTGCAATTCAAATGAGAATTTTCTACGCTCGCGTGTGACAGTGGCGCGTGCGGCCACGGCCGCGGACCGAATCATTAACTGACGGCGACGCGCATACCGATGCATTCGATAAAGCGATGCCCGCGGCCGAGCGAACGCCAGCACTCGATTATTATGCGCCCGCGTATACTGCACCGCGCGCGCGGCCTCTATTACACCGACGCCCGACGACTGCTTTAATTTATGCCGTGCCCGATGCTTTTTCAATCTTTCGCCTCGACTTTCCGGTGCATATTGTTCCGCGGATCGCACCGCAAAATCTGCTCGGATTGCTGGGATTGCTGGTATTAACTCACTTGGTATTAAAGTGTGGATTTAAGGGGGTAAATTTAAAAGCTGACGTTTCGTTAAGAAATAAAATTTTTAAAATCATCCCTGTCACGTACTAGTCTTAGGTATGCTTTCTTGAAAAAATTCTTTCGTCTGTTTCAGATAAAAATTGTCTCACAATGGGCACCATAAATTATGATTTGTAAAGAAACGTCCATACATACGTGATAATAATTTTGTAATTATGGCCGATGAATTAATGAAATTAATTTATAATATATCTTAAATCATGTACTTGTTTATGATTATACATATATTTTATAAGCTTGAAACAAAAATGTTTTTTTCTGTTTTTTCATAATATTAAAGTTAACACACATGTACGCCCTTAGTAGTTGATGCTTATGGTGTTAATGGTTGTTAGTAGAATAAACATGAATTTTTATTTATATTTATTCATATTTATTTATTTTTATAGACAGTAACTTTTATGTATACTGGAAATAGTTTGTGTAAACTTCTGCACTATAATAATAACAATTCTAAAAGTGTAATACGAAGAGTGTAATGTTGAATCGAATGTTTGAATACTCAAGTTTGCTGAGAATGAATAGAAAGGGTAATTCAGGCGGAGCTTTTAACGAACCACCTACATCTTTGTTTATTGGGTTTTAAAGTTCAAACATAGTTGTATATTAATGTCGTAAACGTTTGATAATGCAAGATATAAACACACGTATAAAGTCATTTGCCATTATGTAATGCAAAGATCATAAATATTACCTACAACAAACGAAAAGTAATAAATTGTAATCTTGACGCGCAGCATACAATTGGAAATACGACTGTTTGTAAATACAATTCTGACAAAATCCTATAGTGCGATCTTTTTAATTATACAACAACAACCTCGTGACCGAATTCTTGTCATGTTCTTGTTAAGATAATAGACATTTGGCCCACATCGGATGATGTAATACACCCGGTAACCAAATCCAAATCCGTGATCACAAATTATATTCAGATTGCTCGATGATACTTGGTGATTTCTGGCGGATAGAATGATATACACCATGGTAAATGCTGCTTGTAGAAGCGAGCCTTGAGTCTCCGCTGTTGAGATTGAGATATCAATTTCAGACGATACTACGACGGGTAATTGTTTTATGGGCGAACATTGCTTTACAGGGCAGATGAGCGTATAGGTGTGCAGGCTAAATCGGGACGAGCGAAGCGGCCGCTTCATTCTCTCCTGAATAGAGTATAACCCGCCAGGCTGATAATTAAATCCCTGCCGAGCGAACCATCGCTAGTGGCATTTAAGTTGTCTTACGGCAGAGATATGCTCGCGGGCACATCGCACCGAGATAAAACCGAGTACTACTTGGAACCTCTAAAGTAGAGGTTAATGACGTCTCCCAGGATCGTTAAAAATCTACACCGGACGGGTTTTCGTACTCCGCGCTTGGCAACCTGCATTCGTGTTTGTTTTACCGCCTTCACGGTATTATGGATTTCGAGAGCAAGGTTTCTTAACCGCGCAAATGACTTCTCAAGTCCCGGGCGTCTGCATGCATTTCCTTCGGAGTCCGAGGTTAATTAGAAGTAGTTCCTTGGAAAATCGAGAAATGTTCAATTATAAATACCATTAAAGTTTTAGCTGGCGATGTTATATATATAGTTGTGGAGTTTCGATTTTCTGATGTTGGACAATTTGCCGCTTTCAATATTCCTGAGAATTTCAAACATTTCATATGCTGAACTATGATTTTTTCGAAGTTGGCAGTTCAATATTTTTGCCCTTCTCTGATTTTATATTTCGCAACTCAGTATATCGAAATATTGATATTCCAGGAATATTTGATTTTTTCTATCTGTCGTATATTTCAAAATCACAATTCAAAGCTTAAAAGATATAACATTTTAACTTGAAAGTAAAGAATTGAATTATTAAAGTAAAATTCTTTCACACACATTATCAAAACTACTAAAAACTACCTATAAAAACAACTCTCCAATCTCTTCATTCCTAAATTCCAAATCAATATCAGAGCCAATAATTTTCAAGTCATTCTCAGCAGTTAGTCAAGAGGCAATAAACAACCGAAAAAGCTTATTTCCAACTCAACCAAGAACACGAATGGAAAGTCGATTTGCACTTTCTTGGAAGGGCGTGAAACATCGAAAAAAAAGAAATTGGGGAAGGGAAAAGCGTGTAGGGCGAAGACGAGCGGCTCGAAGGTTAGGATCTCCGGGCGCGTGGTTCTCGTGCAAGCTTAATGCGACGTCGCGCACCCTGGTGGGCGTAACACACGTACGACGAAATTTATGGTGTAAGCTCCTTCGAATCGACGTGCGCTTTGCTGAAATTCTCAAGTGATCAGCGTGTAGGAAGTTCGCCGGATATTCCGAATTCCTAATGCAATTCACGTAGAGACTAGTGCGCCTGTGGGAAATGTACTAGCTTCCCTCTCTGATAGTGTACCTATGTGCTACCCCGGTCTGCGTGTGTGTGTGTGTCCTCTTCCGGCACAGTGTCTCTGTACATACAACCAAGTCGAAAAAGGGCACCGAGTGATTCGCTTCCCTTTGAATCAGCACTGTCGTAACCTACTTTTTATCCTGCTTATTGTTGGATTCGAGTATTATGATATTTGTTTAAGGGGGTGTAGGACAGTTAACCTTTACATTTTTATAAATTGTATAAATGTTGGTGTGACTAAATCAATCACTTGGTGAGCACAGTCATTTTACCTTTAATTAGTATACTTGTACAGAGTAATTTGAGGTAAAAACATTTCAAATCAAATAAACAATAAGGCAGTTATTAATTGTTAAACATTACGATATTAATTATGCATAATAGTACTCTGCGGATGATTTTTCCAAAACTTTTGGTTCAAATGGGTTCCGCTTTTGCACAATTATTCACTGCATCACCTGTTACAGCGGGGACCACAGTTGTTATTATATTCAATCATTTAGTACATTTAGCATAACCAAATAGTTACAGAAAATAGAGCTTTATTGGTTAACAATATAAACAATTGGTTTTAATCAACTTCCACATGACTTATCCGCATGATTTTGGTCCCCGCCTTAGCTATGATCTTAAAAAAGAACTCTGTAAAAACTGATCTTCACTGGACCAACCGTACCAAAGAAATCCTCCGCAGAGTACTATTATGCATAATTAATATTGTAATGTTTAACAATTAATAACTGCCTTATTGTTTATTTGAATTTAAATGTTTTTACCTCAAATTACTCTGTACAAGTATACTAATTAAAGGTAAAATGACTGTGCTCACCAAGTGATTGGTTTAGTCACACCAACATTTATACAATTTATAAAAATGTAAAGGTTAACTGTCCTACACCCCCTTAAAGTTAAACATTTATTGGTAAGTGTACAGGGTGATTCACTTGCCTTTGAATCGCCGATGATGGATATAGGCCGTCGAAAATGGTATGATTATACGGTGTTGAGTAATTTTAATATAAAGGAGTATTGACCGAGTCTTTTCCACGCACTGGCATTTATTTATAATATCAAATTGTACCAATAATGGAAATAATTGGAACTCGAGTGTGAAGGGGATGATTAAAAGGCTCACCCTGTACATAGTTTGTCTTATTATCATTTGTTTCTTAATGACTTTTGTTCGCTGTCGTTTCTTAATTTTTTTTTATTAGACTCATAAAAATATTCACGTATGTTATGTTTAATTAACGAGTGTTTTAATGGAATGGAAAGAAAATATTAGTTAAGATAGATTTTAGGTTTATGCATTATTATTAACCCTAATCATACCGCGATGTGATTCTCAGTCACTTATGAGAATCATGGGAATAATTAAAATGTTTGTTTTTGTTTATAGTTTACATTCATTTATGTATCCAAACAAGCTATATACAAACATAAAATATTACACACAGGTCATATAAATGATTGGAAATGCAATAAGAAATAATCCAAAAATGTAAGTTCAATGCTGAAATGTGACTCAGAGTCTCATCATTGTACGATTAAAGTTAAGATGATTAACTACGAGAAGGAAAAAATGATTCTCTTTACATTGGTTAACAAACATTTGTATTGATCACTGATTCTTTTACAATACTAATAATTCACCTGAAACACACAGTTGTTCGAAACATTTATACTATAAGTTCCTGTAATTTTATTTGAAAAATCGACGAAAAGTTCAAACTTGTTTTATCAGCAGGAAGTCAAATTCTCGCAGCAAATTTCCGGCTACCAATGTACTGTGTGTGTGGGTGGGTGTGCGTTCCGCCGCAGTAAGGCTGCGCAAGGTGGAATAATCATTTTGGGGAGCGGCGATATTGCAGGGTAGCAGTAAAAAAGTTAACCAGCTAGCGAGTGACTTTCCCGGCGTTCCCTTTTACGAGCACTTGTCCTTCGGCCGCGCGCGCTATCTCCGGGAATATCGCTGCGAAGCACTTTCCCGATGAAATACGGGGACAGCTTCGATCACTCAAACCTCCTCGATTCAACTAGACTCGGAATCAGACTCGGAAGGTAGCGAATGCATAAGAAATGGACTTACTGTGATCTCCGGTCGAAGCGCTTGCCAATGAAGCTCGCCTTCGATTTAACTTAGTTTCGAAGACTCGATAATGTCAGCAGTAGATTTATTTCAATAGCGCAACTAGTGTTGGCTCAAGTCCCTTTATTTATTGATGGATATAACTTTTATTTTGAAACAGGAACGATAAGCGTGGTCCAGTGTTTTTTGTTTTTGGAGTGAGTGCTTTTTGGATAAAACACCACTCAACGTATTGAAAGTGATGCATACATATTATAAAAAAATAAAATATTACTCGTAGATAGCTATTAACTGTGATCGTAAAAAATCGTATTCAATTTCGCTAGTAGTCCCAATAATCATTCAAAAATAACATACATAACTCTGTAAATATTATATAACCTAGTTTTTTAGATTTCATATCATTAACTATTTTTATTTTATTATAATCATTTATTAATTTCATTACGAATAGAAAAAATAAAATTCATTTCCTGCGAATACTTTCAAGTTTTCTCTACCAATATATGAAGTAATCCTCTAATCGTTCGAGGTTAAACAAAAGTATTCAAAATATAGGTGACACGACTATGTGAAAAATACACGAATACCACAGAGCGTAGCGTCTCTGGGGCAGAAAGGACATGTGCCTCGAGAGTATCCACTTTCAACTTGTAGACAGGAAAGTTTCTCGCGTCGGCGCAGTGGTAAGCATCGAGACTTGGGTGACGAGCTTCTGGTATTCCTCTAAGTTAAAGCGGAAGCACTCAGTGTTCCCCGGTGCGGGGTAGCTTGTTTCAGGAAAGTAACATGCAGGGTTGGAGAGTTCCAAGTCCGAAAAATCTGTGGCTTCTCGAGTTCCGGTGGGCAAAAGCGCATTCCCATCAACTGGCCGACCACGGAAGAGAGGAATCGAAGAGCGAGAGGGAGGGGACGCGTGCAATTCAGAACGCCACTTGGAACAATTACTTTCGTCTGTGCGTCGACGTCGACGGCGTCGGGCGGCGTCGGTGCTTGGGGTGGCCTAATGGATCCCTGGTAATTACGACTACTGCCGTACGAAAGACGAATTCGTCGGCGCATAAAAGCCAGATTTACCATAAGCGGCGCAGGGAAAAAGCGCACGGCCAACTTCAATGGTAAAGTCCAGGACGGCGGCGGTGGTAGCGGCGGCGACGGCCGGACGTGCCCGAAACCATTGCGCGAGGATTCCTGTCCGCTAGTTGGAAGCATCGGATGATGGTTTTCAGATGAACGGATCCGAGAGAAACAGACGGAAGGGTGGAAGGATCGTGGAATGGTAGAAAGAGCCAAAGGAATCGGTCTGCTCAAAGGCTGCTGCTGCCGTCCGACGTCATAAAGCGAGAGCACTCGGAAACGCTTCTTGTTCGGACGATTCGACAATGCGATGGGTACACACTCATCTTATACCGGGTGTCGCCAAAGTGCACTGTCACCTTCGCCATTCTCGTAGGAAATCGAAAGATTCAGAAGCGAATCTTCTCTCCTTTCGTTTCGAACGTGCTTCTCAAATGAACTCAAAACTACAACTGCTGCAGTTTCGAAGTATTTGCAATTGCATTAATAAAATCATTCATTCCTTCAATTATTATCAATACTATACCGCATTAAAATGAATCATATAGACCCTTAATTATCGATTAAAAAACTAAACTTTCCTATTAACATTAACAATCACGAAATACAAGTTTTCCAAAATTCGATGATCAGCAGAGAGTGGAATACAGTTCTATCAGTCTCTAATAGCAAGGAGAGTGGGTGCTAGTCGTAGCGGCTGTTCCATCTGAGAAGTCCTTAAACTTTAATGTAAACCTCTAACTCCCGATGTTCGCTAGCCGCTACGAGGATTAACCAGCGAGGGATAGCTTGGTATCTGAGCATTATCCGCGCGCGGTTCGCCTCGCATTAAACCAACGGCGGTGAATATAAGCCTCGGAGAAAAACATAAACCCCTTCCCCTGTCTTGCTACCTCGAACCTGGTTCGCTCGAGAGCAGCTCTAAAGCGTAGCAAGCAACCAAAGAGAGAGCGAGAGAGAGAGAGAATAGGGATTGGAAGGAGTGAGAGTGGATGGGATACTCTCCGTTGGTAGCATTGTCGAGGGCCGAAGCCTCGCTATGGCCAAGATGAGGATACCATGAATGGAGATGAGTGCCGGGACCCACCCGTCCTCTTTTTCTCGCTCGGAATCCCGATTCCCAGGGAAAATGAAGCCTTGGAAAAAATCCAGACGATTCCCTCCTCCGGATTGCGTTTTTAGGGGCGACAGTCCTATGGACCAGCGGTGGTTGCTGCGGCGGAGGGCGGACGGGGACGGTTACTTTCGACGTAATTTGCACGAATTTGCCGCCCCCAGCCGTGAATTCACCGACGACTTAAATCCACATGGGGTGAATTCATCAAACTCCACGCACACTGTAATTTCCACTGATGGGCGGGGATTATTAAATTAATATTAAATGCATGCCGCAGGCCTCTGTATATCCTAGAAGCTGACCGTGGTGGTGGAATCGTTTCCGGTGATCGAGTTATGATGATGAAATTTTAATAATAAGGTATATTAGCAAGAGTTTTTGCGAATATTGGTAATTGAATGTTTTATTTCTATAATGTAAGGCGATGTGATAGAAAAGGGGAAAACACAAATTTTGTAAAGGTATATATGTGCCTTTGACAGTTTAAGGTTGTTGTATCAGTACTGTACTATCCAAAAGTCAACCGGTGGTCGAATTTGTACGCATTCGTAGAATATCGATGAAACACGGGTTAGTTTTTTATAAGATTCTATAGAAAAGTTGAGCCGTTAAAATTGCTAATGTCACTAACCGACGGGTTTTGTTTATGACGCACATGTTAAAAGTGCCAAATTCGAAGTCCATTATCTTAGAAACGGCGTGGTCTAGTCCAATAAAATTTAGCCAGCAGTTGCAGAAGTTTATAAACATTCTTCTACCAATGTTTAAACAAAATCTGTAGAAAACTGTTTTTTATACAACTACCTTAACGGTCGCGCTGTGTGACGTCAAAAATGGACAAAATAAAAGGGCATCGTCGACGTGTCCCTGGCCAATGGAAAAATCGGCAATCGGATGCCAGGAGTCAACGGAACCAAATCGATCAATAATAAATAGGATATTCCTTTATACGATCGTTATTATTATTTAATACGTCCCAACGTCCAAAACCCTACAATAAGGGGTTTTAAATTTTTGAATTACTTGTAGGATAGTTTGAAATAGGATTATGTTAGTATTGAAGTTTTTTAAGATAGATTTAGATTTCTCGAAAGTAGGACGAATTACTCATCATGTGTATCTCTGTGACCACACAGTGCGAGCAGTTTGAATTAGTATGAAGTATTTATACATAAACGGTAAACCATGTAGGAGAGAGCAGGATAAATATATATTGTACAAATAAATTTTGGACGTAGACTGGCGTTGGCACGGATACCAGGAAAACACATATCCATATGCATTTTATAGTACGACTGATACTACTTTGGCCCATAAATCTTGCACGCCACGTTTCCAGATTAATCACGTTTATCTGTCATTTAAAAACAACCTGCGCAAAAGTGCGGATTTAGGTTTACAGTGAAAGCGGGTCACAGTGTATGGTGTTCTTTACACCACTATGCACTAACATTGCGTAATAAATATTCATATTATGTTTTCGGCAGAGAGTTCATCATTAAAAGAAACCTCAAATTTGTATCAAAGCCATTAGGAACAATCCAAAATATGGAAGCATCCATTGTGTACTTCTACTTCATTATTTTATGTTCTTATGGAATTTTGTTCGAAAATTCTCTGCTTTATGTTATATTACATACTTTGTAATTAACGTAAAGCGAAATTATGGTACATGTACGAGAGACTGTGTGAGATGCAGATTCATCGTTTATTGCAAGCACTATAATTAACCACTTTACACTTTGGTACGCCGGCCAATTTCAGAAGCATACCTACGTCTATTATAAAATGTTAAAGCATGAACTCATCGATTGGATGTACGTTAATTACACAAATACAAAATTTCTCCTTTCTCCACATTAACTCGAATGACAAAACCATTATTAGAATCTTTTATCTATTAACATTATCCTTACAATATCAATCTTTCTCCTTTACATACCAATTCCGACCATGTTGCAGTACACTTTTGGAATCCCCTTATCAAGCAGTCACTTTTTCCCATTACCAAGCGTCTCCCTTCAACTTCTTTCGCCAAGACCGATAAATCGTCGCGGTCGACGGAATCCGAGGTAACGCCATTACCGCCAGTTTTTGCTTGGAATCCACTGGATAAAGGAATGTAATAGTCAGTCGGGGGCCATTCTAGCGTCGCCAAGAGGGAAAAACGTCAATCGTCGTCCAAGGGATTCATAATCGGCGGGGGTCCTTGCAATTCCATTGGAATTAAATCCAATTCCTGGCTGCGCTTCTGATTCGATGACAATCGCATCGGTTCGCACCCCATAAACACTGCATTCCCTCTAATTCCGTAGAATCGAGGAGCTTAACGAGCGTGGAATCGCCGACTTACGTTAGGCCGAAGGGTGTTATGGGGTTAGGCTCGGTAGTGTGACATTTGGCAGCACTTTCTCCCTCCAAGCTTATAGCATTCCAGCAAGGACATAAAAAAGGCCGGGCTCATCTTTATATGGATAGCGTTATCGGCGAGCTACTATCCACCGCAGGACGCTCTAAGCCAAGCCGATTACCACCAGTTCTTGCATTTTTACGCCTTCCGCACCACACAGACACAGGCGACTTTCCAAGATCCTCTCTGATTCTCTGCGCACTCGCTCTTATGACAGCGCATTTGCCGTTATGATGCTAGAGACTTCGCCCGAGATAAATGTGGAGTGGCACATTTATCCGCGCTGGTATAAATGTGCGGTGTAAATACGCTCTGTTTGAACGAGGATGGACGAACTTTGTTTGCGCTCCGTGGATATGAAACCGTATCTGTTTTCGTAGTGCGTAGCGCAAGAGTGGATGGATTAGCGTTGTATTCTAGCATAATGCATTACTTCGCTTTAATAACATTTATCGTACTTGGAATATCCCATTGAAAGCTTCATCTTTTATATTACAATGCTGTGCGACTTGGGAGAATAATAGGATTTTTATATTTTTTTATTTAGGATCAAATGTATATTAATTAATATTGGTAAATCACTATGTTCGATTGTTCGCTTGGTTATTCTTTTTTCATTATAAACAAATTTAATTCGCGTTGACTTGAACATGGAGAAAAGTGATTTCCGGAATATAGGTTGTCTGTGTTTCCAACTGGTCTGTAAGTGTTTCCGATAATAGCTGTTCGCAGGAGAGGATGGTAACATTATAAATCCGATAATGGGTGTCTTTATCTTTCACCTCTTCCCCAGCTACGGCATCCTTCCCCCGCGATTAGACTTCCAAGCAGTCGAGCCGCCGTGTTATTGCGGACGATTTTCTCCAAAGCTGATAATCGACTTAGGCTCGCCGTTGGATGCCGCCAACAAATTCGTGAAAGCCGATTTATCGAGCGAAAAGTGTTAAAAGGGCGCGAAAGACGATCTTTCAGAGGCTTGGAACGCCGACATATATCACTTGTTATTTTGTACTTGATGCTACTTATCTCTTTGGAATCCTTTCTAACACAATTTTATTTTTCAACTCGATAAATGACATAAAAGAAATAAGAATATCTCAATTAATTCGATCTCTCCAAATATCTCACTTATGTTTGAAAAGTGAAAAACATATGAAATGAAATTACTTCTTTGAAACAATTGTTGCCAACGTATGTTGTTAAGTGACATACTTTTACTCTTAATAAACGGACGCTGAAATCTCAAAGAATACATGCTGCCCCAGATAACTCTTTGTTCTTTATAAATAAATAACCTCTACGCTTTGGACATATTCTCTCCCGTCAAAAAGAATGGAGATATTTGAAAGACCAAAGTTATACAATATTTCCTGCATACGATGACAATAAAAATTTATATCACTGTCATTATAAAACGAACAAATAAGTCTAACGAGAACAGTCCAAGGTTAATTATCGTATTACGAAAAGAGCGGGGATAACTGTTTGTCAGGAACTAATTATAAATGTAATGGGGGAAGATAAAGAGCGGTTGGAGGGGAAAGAGGGAGCGAGAGAGATAAAGAGAGATTTGTGGAGCAATCGATCGAACGTGGCTGGACGGCCCATCAGGGAAACTCAAAGGGCGCCAGCCGTAACAAGACCGCCGCATTATTGCCCTCGTGTACGGCTCCGCGCTACACGTGTTGTCCTACTTGGCACGCGTGCAATGTTTTAATCTTCGACGATGATCGTCAACAGCAACGCGGAGGGGACGCTTAAACGGCTCGCTGGGCTACAAGGACCTACGAAATTCCTGGAGCTCGCCCCGCTCTTTAACACTTTAACCTTCCAGCTAATGCAAGAGAAACACTTGATCTCCGCTTGCGAACTATGATAAGTACCAGCGAAATAATTCAGTAATTAATTAATTATCCGCTGAGTGTTATTTTAATATGCCGCGATTAGAAAATTGATACAATGATATAATCATTGTGTCCTCGAGTTTATATTTTTAAATTGTAGTACACCACTTTGCGAATTAACTGTTCGTATAGCACATTTTGCACAAGCTTGTACTTTTATCCAAATCGTATTTGTTGATGGATATTTTTCGTGATAAAATTAATGTCACATTGTTCACGAACTATCAATAGTCTTCGGGAAGCATTTGTTGTTAATTAATACTGATTACAAATAATTTACAAACCGCAGTATAATTACTCTGCATTCCTCGACATGTCAGCTAATGCAAGAGAAACACTTGGTCTCCGCTTGCGAACTACGATAAGTACTTGCAAAATAATTCAGTAATTAATTAACTATCTGCTAAGTGTAATTTTAATATGTCACGATTAGAATATTGATACACTTATACGATCATTGTGTCTTCGAATTTATATTTTTAAATTATAGTACACCACTTTGCGAATTAACTGTTCGTGTAGCACACTTTTTTACGGCATATTGTGTAGTTTATAAATTAGAATGCAGAGTCATCGTTTATTATTTGTAGTATAATTAACCCCTTTGGAACGTGATGCGTTGGCCAATCTAGCAACCACATCCATATTTATTACAAAATGTGGATGTGCAGTTTTTGCTTTCTCGCCATCACGAAACATTGTTTGAACTCTTTTATGTATTTACATTGTACTTGAAATATTTATAGTATACAATTTTCGGGAATTACGTTAGCCTTACACGGGAATGAAAGCGGACGTTATTCTTACTGAAGGGGACGTTGGATCCTATTAGTTAATAAGAGTTGGCATTTTGAAAAGCAATCTCGCTAACCTAGGGTATTTCTAACTGCACCGACGCCTCCGGGCGTCACGGCCAGGAGATCCTGCCATATTTACGGGAGATCCTGCACGCCGTAGGAAAATGGCATTTCAATAATGCATACTGTAAACTGTCAATTTCCTGGCGTCATGGATACGTCTTATTTGCATAAGGATGCACAGTCAACCCATCGGGCAAATATTAATTCGAGCTGTCGTCGATATCGGATGTTCCGGCAACGCCAGGAGTCACATTGAATTTCCGCTGAAAGGAGCCCAACAGATATGGAAATATCGGCGTGCTCTCGGCATCAACACTCGTCGGAAATGCGAGCGAAAATCGACGCAGTCAAGAGCGCGCGCTCGCGCTCGCGCGGGTATGTGCCTCAAAAAATCAGTGCAGAGTTTGTGCGAGAGCGCGTTGATAGCCAATTTATAATTTAGAATAATTGCGTTAAGTCCCCGGTGGCGTTTCGACGCCTACCTTTGCCCGATTAATTATTCTGTAGTCCCATAAAAGTTTCCACCCCCCCCCCCCCCCCCTTTCCCCTGGAAATGGATTACCGAACTTAACCCGAAGCGGTTGGATATCGCCGATGGAGGTGGCGCTGTGGAGCCGATAATCAAAAATAATTGAAGCTAATCGGGATTGGAGCAATAGCTGCCCTCTCATTAATACACTCGCGATCCAATTAATACTTGGAAATTGTTGCATCACTAAATATGCCGGAGTCGTCAATCACTAATTCAGGGAAATCCATTTCGGGCGACAAAAGCACCGATGCTACTTATTATGAGGAAATTGGCACCCCTGGCCCAATTTGAAGCCTGGCGTAGTTCAACCATCCCCCCCTCCCCACATAAATTAGCGTGACGCTTGTACAGGGTATTGCAAAAACGCAATCAGATATAAAATTAGCAATCATTTGTTTCTCTTTTTTCAGACAATTTGTAACAATTTTCACCAGTGCAATTTCCCAATACAACCAATTAAGATTCGTATTTTTGTATTTATTAAAGAACGATTATTGAAAATTATTAATCGGAGATAATGTTAAAATTCAAAATCCCCTGGCAACTTTTGGAACACTGTGCAAACAGAATGCGCGTCCACTCGAACATTGATTAAATTTTCATTGGTGTAATACTGTATTTGAAGCATAAAGAAAATCACCAGTATTAAAAATCACATTAAATACTTCAATTATCGAATTAATCTTCTTATTTGATATGTTAAAATATTAGGAACCATAAAAACTTAGTCGCCAACGGGGATCGAGAGTTTTTTCTGACGGAGAACCAAACTTACAAGATTCTTGTTGGAGGAGAAAGCGGGCTCGTTCAGACTATTAAGCATATTAGCATGAGAGAGGCGAGCGTCGCCACTGGCTCATTTCCCTCGACCACTCAGGGCGAAGAGATTTAGCGGTGCAGATTCAAAGGAGAGCAATACACACATAGATGGAGAAGTGTAAGAGCGGCGGTGTGGCAAGGGAGCTTTGGCTTGAAGCAGAAGAAAGTAAAAGAAGAGCCGGTGGAGTGGTATAGGCTGTCGTGAGGGGGGTGGGGGTTGAGGTAGAGGAGTTGGGGTGTCTCAAGGTGGCGGGGTTCAGACGACAGTGACAAAGTCGGCGCAGATAGTCCGTGGCGCCGCTGGGAAACTGTGGAAGTGAAAATTATTCTCGGGGAATTTCAGTCGCCCGTTGCACACTCTGGGAAAGAAAGGTCCACTGGGTTTTCTCGCCCCCTCCCCTCCCCCCACCTTTTTTTCTCTCCCAGCTTGTCCCCCAGTCGGCCCAACTGACGGTACTGCTTTTGTTTTTGTTTCCCAATGGTACTCTCTCAGTGGGCGAAGGTGGGAGAGATGCGTTAAAGCCCAGCTGTAATCCGAACGATGCAATCAAGTAGATGAGACGGCCCTGTAACCTCCTCGAGCCGCCCAACACTCTTCGTCTTGCACTCTCCTACCCTTCGCCCTTCCTGCTAGTAGCCTTCGCCGCATCCGCACTGTCAGCTTCCGAACTCTACCGACCTTTCAATCCCTTTCACTTCGATCTCCCCTTCCACTCTCCTTTCAGTGCTTTACTTTTACCTCAAAGCGAAATCCACTTCGGACACTCTTTCGAATACAGTTGCGCCCTCCATTATCGGGCCGGCGCTTTTTCATGAATAAGCGATGCAGCTTAATTATACCTGGCACGTGTATTGAGTTGTTTATCGCTTTCAATCCGGGCCTTTTTATAAATTCGTAAAAATTATGTTTATTCTGGAAATAGTAAAATTAATCTTACATAGTTTATAAAGGATTAATGAGATTGAGTAAGTATTTGATTGATACTGTTTAGAAATTGTTGACCACCAAGAAGTTTTATACGAAAGAAAGAAAGTGTAAAAAGTATTTTGTATATCTTTAGAATTAGAGTTATTCTTATCCAAAGATTCGTAGTATGGTTATACTCGTTTCTACGTTTTTCTTACGATCTACGATTTTCCCGTGAAAAAGACAGGAGAAACAGCTTTAAACTTGTACTTTTATCCAAATCGTTTTTGTTGATTGATAATTTTTGCGGTAAAATTAATCCCACATAGTTAATATCGATTACAAATAATTTACAACAAAGACGTTTTACTCATAAGAGAAAAAGGAGCTGTAAAAGGAAACCCGCAGTATAGTTACTCTGCATTTGTCGACATGTCCAGTCGTGATCGCATGTTTCGAGTGGTGTTTCTACATGTAGACTGCCGTCATCCTGCTGGCATCTTGGTCGCTTGAGAGGCCGAAGTCACGAATTTCTCGTGAAAAAGACAGAAGAAACAACTTTAAACTCGTACTTTTATCCAAATCGTATATGTTGATAGATAATTTTCGTGGTAAAATTAATCCCACATAGTTCACGAAAGATCAATGGTCTTCAGGTTTGTTATTAATTAATACCGATTACAAATAATTTACAACAAAGAAGTTTTACTCATAAGAGAAAAAGGAGCCGTAAAAAGAAACCCGCAGTATAGTTACTCTGCATTTGTCGACATGTCCAGTCGTGATCGCATGTTTCGAGTGGTGTTTCTACATGTAGACTGCCGTCATCCTGCTGGCATCTTGGTCGCTTGAGAGGCCGAAGTCACGAATTTCTTGTGAAAGAGACAGAAGAAACAACTTTAAACTCGTACTTTTATCCAAATCGTATTTGTTGATGGATAATTTTCACGGTAAAATTAATCCCACATAGTTCACAAAATATCAATAGTGTTCAGAAAGCATTTCTTATTAATTAATATTGATTACAAATAATTTACAACAAAGAAGTTTTACTCATAAGAGAAAAAGGAGCCATAAAAGGAAACCCGCAGTATAGTTACTCTGCATTTGTCGACATGTCCAGTCGTGATCGCATGTTTCGAGTGGTGTTTCTACATGTAGACTGCCGTCATCCTGCTGGCATCTTGGTCGCTTGAGAGGTGGAGTCACGAATTTCCCGTGAAAGAGACAGAAGAAACAACTTTAAACTCGTACTTTTATCCAAATCGTATATGTTGATAGATAATTTTCGCGGTAAAATTAATCTCACATAGTTCACGAAATATCAATAGTGTTCAGAAAGCATTTCTTATTAATTAATATTGATTACAAATAATTTACAACAAAGAAGTTTTACTCATAAGAGAAAAAGGAGCCATAAAAGGAAACCCGCAGTATAGTTACTCTGCATTTGTCGACATGTCCAGTCGTGATCGCATGTTTCGAGTGGTGTTTCTACATGTAGACTGCCGTCATCCTGCTGGCATCTTGGTCGCTTGAGAGGTGGAGTCACGAATTTCCCGTGAAAGAGACAGAAGAAACAACTTTAAACTCGTACTTTTATCCAAATCGTATATGTTGATAGATAATTTTCGCGGTAAAATTAATCCCACATAGTTCACGAAATATCAATAGTGTTCAGAAAGCATTTCTTATTAATTAATATTGATTACAAATAATTTACAACAAAGAAGTTTTACTCATAAGAAAAAAAGGAGCCATAAAAGGAAACCCGCAGTATAGTTACTCTGCATTTGTCGACATGTCCAGTCGTGATCGCATGTTTCGAGTGGTGTTTCTACATGTAGACTGCCGTCATCCTGCTGGCATCTTGGTCGCTTGAGAGGTCGGAGTCACGAATTTCCCGTGAAAGAGACGGGAGATACATGGCTCTCGGGTGGGTTGCGCCTCGGGGGCTCTGCTCCCTGCGTGCTCCAGGGAGGCAGCAGCACCACCAGCACCACCAGCAGCAGCATTCTCCTCCTCCGTTCAGCCGAGTGCGCCCACCGAGTTTGCTGCTCCTCTCCGCCGCGATCCGGTAACGAGTCACCTTAAGCCACCCTAACAAATCATTCGCTCCAGTCGACTGTGCCCCGGGCATTAATACATGTCAAGCTGCAACCGTGAATTCCACCTCACCCGCCCGGAAACATCGCCCCGCGTCCTTCTCGCATACTCCCGTGCGCCCGATGAATTGTGATCGTTTAATAATACTGACACCGCACTCGCTCCCGCTGGATTTTTCAACTACCGGCACATGCTTCCGTGGCTAATCGACCAGTAAACTCGAAATTCTATTGGTACAAATTTATTTGTTTAGTTATTGCCGCCTGGGGAATCGCTGGTTGGTATTTCGATATTGTTAACGATTCCTTCGCGAGAAAGAAGTCGAAGAGTGTAGAGAAGAAGGGGATTGTAAAAAGTGTGGTATGGAATTCGACAGGTGGACAATTGCAGATTATTGTTTTAAAGATCTTGTTACAAAGTATTTTATGGAATAGCAGACAATTCAAAATATTACAAGGTTCACACAGCATTAACAGTATTATTTCAACAGTATTATTTAACAAATAACTCTTATCTCTCAAGTAAATAAATCCAAAACGATAGTATAAAAGAACTCAAAGCCAGTTGAAGTATCACTGACACGGCTATGACTACTGATTCGTACTCAAAGCTTGTCCATGCATAGAGAAGCTGTAGGTAAACCCCTGTTAAGAACGTGTTGTACTCGGAGAGGCTGGTTTACTAGGTCGGAGCGAGGTGTGGGCCGTTACGGGTGCCATAATTCAAAAGGCAAACGAGAGGACAAGGGAGAAATTCGAGTTCATTTAAATTTTCAGGGCGCACCGAGCTGCTCCCGAACTTACGTGTATAATGATGACACGTACGAGCATGTTGGAGTCGGATGACCTCTACTGGCCTGGAATGTCCAAATATAAAGGGCCTCGCTTTTCTCCCGGGATTGCAGTTGGCTCTCACGCTCGCCTATCTCCTATGCATTTTTTCCTAGAAACTCTCCTTCTCTCTCTTTCTCATCCTCTCACTCTTTCTCTTTCTTTCTCTCTCTCATAACCACCATACGCTCCTTTGCCGCAACATGTCTTTCTTTTGCTTTGTTTCAATCTGAGTGGCTCTGAGATACCACTGACACAATGCGCAACCCTATCTGGATCGCACATGTCAAGCGAGAATGTTTCATATCCTAAAGCGCCTCTGTCGCACAGCAACTTCCATTCGAACGAAATATCGCGTCCGCTTTACATGCAAATGAGTGGCCGCCTTTAAAAGCTGGAAGTTCTCGGCGCTTCCTTTTTTTTTCGAAAATTCATTTTGTTCACCGTACGCGCTAGATACGGGCGGATAGGATGAGACGGAGAGAAAGAGAGAGAGAGTGAGGGTTGGTTTGGAGCAGGTGGTGGGTAAACACGAGGAAAAGCGTGAGTGGCAAACTTATCTTATTTGATTCATGTTAATTTTTCATTGTGGCTTTTGCAACGGCGTATACCCGTAATTAGCTTTAGCGCGCAAAATTTAATCCTCGACGCTTGCAACCTTTTCGCAACGCTGTATTAAAATGCGTGTCTATTTCTAAAGTTATGTTTGTATTATGGAATTTTATTTTGCAATAAGTTAGAGGACAGCTTTTTATTTTGGAATAAGCTTGCGTCATTGATTTCTTAATTGCCGGCTATTTATGTTTATAAATTATTAAAAGATTGATGAGAATGAGTAAAAATCATATTGCGATAGTTTGAAATGTTGCAGAAACTAGAATTTGAAACAGTTTTTAATGCGGTACATGCTGTGGATTGGAGATTTATTTTCCAGTAGGAAAACTGGAGAAAATCCAGCATTTTCTTTCAGACCACTCAACCGATGTCAATGAAATTTTCACTGAGTGCTCCACTATTAGCCCTAAAGAAATAGAAATCACCATTTTCCCAGACATTCTAAAAAGAGATTTGCGACGCATAATAAACCAGCCTAACAAACTGACGTTACTTCGTTTATTCAGAATCTCCAATAACATCGTACTAAACTGAAATACTTCAACGATATAACTTGAGTGTATTAAATGAGTGAATATTTATCTCAGCGTTTTTGGATCCTCTCAAAACATCCTGCAAATCACGAGAGACTGACAAATTGATCGTCTCATGAATTAGTGGACACATTATGTCCGACAAGTGAACTCTCATCGTTCTCTGCCAGCAAATTAATACAGTTCATGTAGACTGTGTAAATAGCCAATAAAATATTCCTCAGACAGACGGACTGTTCTTTAATGTAAAATGATTTGGATGACTGATTGCAAGTGGAGAGTGCTGCAAGGACCAATGGTAAAGAGGGAACAGAGGAAAAAGAGGGTTGTCAGATTCACGGCGGGGGATATTTCGTAGGTTGTGTTGCTTCAATCCTGGGTTGCGCCAGATAAAAAAGGGGCCCAAGCCAGAAGCACTTTCTGAATCGCTCGTTCTTTAACCACTCGCTGGCGCATAACCAATGAACGCCGCTTTAAAGGAATTCGTTCGTAACTCTCCTTCGGCCGGAGGGGTGCACACCCGTTGTAAATGGAAGCGCGGAGGGTTGCACGCTGATAGTTCGGGGGCGGTTTGATGTGCCATCCCAATCTCCCGTGTGCACCCCCGCCGCAAATGAATCTGACTCACCAAAAATCTGGCTACCCTGCTGTGTGTCTCCTCATATCTCGCTTTCGGAGGGTGTGCGGTTGAATATGTTCGAGAGATTCTCAAAATTTCGTTTGCCTCGTTGTTCGCTAAATACAAGCATGGGAAATGAAAATTATCAGAGATTGTTATGGACAAATTTTTATAAAAATCACGATGTTTCATAAGCGTAGATGTATGTCAGAACAGTTGCAAATAGTTTAGAAAAATGAGGAGACATTAAAAGCAAAGGGTATTAAGTTTTTAATGTGAACATATAATTATTTCCTTTAATTAGATGAATGAATTTAATTAATTCATGAAATTAGAACGGTGGGTGAATAAAAACTTACGAATACAATTACTTGGAATTAGAATAGAATGTTGTTCCACCACAAAATTTCGAACCTCCGAATCCAATTGCCATTCATTGCAGGACCCTCACTTTTTACCCGTCAAAATCAGTAGAATCCTACTGTGGCTTCGTTCCCGCTTTCTGTAGGGTGTCGGTAAACGTAGAATGGGATGAGTCGCAAATTGAAATGGGGATTGTTTGGTGAGCCAGTGAGAATACAGGAACGCTCTGATTATAATGGATTTTAGTCCGGGGGTGGATAAGGAGCCACTTTCCTACGGGATTTAGAGTAAAGCATCTAAATGAATTGAAATTTGTTGAATATATCGTTCCTATTTCCCCATCGAAATCGTTCTATGAGCGAATCACTAATTTAATGGGGGATTAGGCCTAATAAATGATTATACAATAGATTAGCATTCCTCTTATATTGTTTTAATTTGCAGACCCTTTAAATTAATCCAAACACTTCGACGATCTTAGTTCTGTTTATTTATTTAATAAATATGCAGTGGTAGAATTTAGCTGAATTCATTTTCTGTTTGTTAATTTCGGATACATTCATCCATATCAGTTTCGCGAATATTCCTTCCCAAAACATAACAACATTAATTGAAAAATAAATAGTACACACTTAAATGCTCGGCGATAAACAGTCAATTATAAGTATGAAGAACATTGTTCGGTCCAACTTTCCTTTGTTGGTAACAGTATAATATTGTTTGGATGGTGTATATACAGGATTTCTCCATTTACAAGCTCACTATTGTGCATATGTCGTATCAATTTTCGCAATGGCTGACTGCACGTTTCGGTGCAATGTGTTCATATGCCAGCGTGCGCGGCTCCAACTATCGGCATTCCTTACTATTATCATCCATTCTCCATTGTTTAACCACAAACGTGTGTTCTGGCGAGTGGCAGTATTGCATGGCAAAATCAAGTTAGATCGTTATCAAATAATAAGCTGGCCGAGCGTGCGACGACAGTCAGAATATTTGGGCGTCTCGCACGAGAGCTCGTAGAGCGGAAGCGATTTTGAGTTGCGCGGATACTGTTGGAAATCGGAGCACAAGTTCTCTGTAATTGTATGTGTAGCAGTTGCATAGGAATGACAGGAGTAACGACATGACCCCGGCGATATGGTTCTATCGGCCGCGTTCACCACTGCGCGCGCTCATGATTCCTCGAACCTTCACTCCACAGGGTGTCCCGGAAACAATCTATTATTATTTCATCGAATTTAACCTTCTTTAGTTTCATTATTTGGTACTTATAATTTAAATCAGCTTTACTGTCCGATCAGTCTGACGTTTTAATAATTATTCTCCAACATTACACTTGGAATTATAACTAAAAAAAGAGATGAACCGCAAAGAGTTAATACTGGATGTACTAAACAGTCAAAAGATATTTTATTGCAAGTTTTAATTTATCATAGATATATTTTCCTGGTGGAAGTATGTACACATATGTTCGTTTTTAAACGCAGAATGCATTGGACTATATATTCGAATTTTATTGAAGTAGAATGTACAGAATTCTAGACGAACTTTTTAAATGTCTGAATTTATTTAGTCAAGATTTACCTTAAAGATTATATAAACACAATGATTTATGCAGCCCTTGGGTTTCTGTTCCAGTAAAACACTATATTGAAACCTCTATGCCATAAGTACTTCGTTCCGATAAGTCGGCAGCCGGCTCCGAGATCAGATGGCAATTCTTAGAAGTGTCCCCCTTCTTACACATGCATACAATACATATGTATCACAGCGAACTCGCCGAGAGAATGTGTGTGTGTGAAACGGTCGTTGCCATCTAGGCAGTTGCTCGGTCCTCGTGATAAACGAGCCAGCGAAACGAAAAGGAATTAATAAGGTGTCAATAAAGTAATTCATATACCCAAGTTGCTTATTTATCTTCACAATATCCCAAAAAGCATATCCCATTCGTGTAGAAGAGCTGTGCTGTCCGATGTAGCAGTTTATTTCAATGCGTTTGCGCAGTTGTCCTATAATACCGACACAATTACCAGTTAGCATGGACGCGACAATATCGATATTTATCACTTATTAAAAGTACAAAATCATTGAGAGAAACTTATTATATATAATTCAACTGTTTCATTATGTATTTATACAACGTTCTTTTCGAAATCATAAAATGCCTATTTCAAGCAAACTACATATGGAAAAATAAATATAGCAGTCGGTACGTTGCACATTATCGACCGCTAATGAATTCCCGCGCTAAATCTATAAATCCAACATGGCGGTGGCGTCAGAACGAGTGCAACGCGTTATTCCCGTGGTGATCTGTTCTTTAGGAGGTTTCGACTGTTTACGACGAATATCGGAATCTAATTACGCAGCGTCAGTGTGTGCTTGTGTGCTCGGACTGTGTGCGCGATGGAATTTGTGGTGGCTCTGAGAGGCTTGCGAGCAAGATTGCTGGCCACTGAATGGCTGTTGCTTTTGCATGCGGTGAGTGCTTTGCTCAGGATTTCCTATGCTATTACTACTGTGATTATAATGTGCTTCCTTGTGATTATGGCACGTTTAGTTAGCTCTCTTTTCTTGCAATGCTCCTGCAACATTCTGCTCTTTGGCCGCTTCAATTGCCTGGTTTGTGTTACGTAAAACGAAGCATCGCTTTAACGCATTCTGATTACATTATTCGTTTAATGCCGGAATGTGTTAAGTTGAAGTGATTTCTTCATTGACAATACTGAATCAATATAAAAGTGCGAATTTGTGGTGCAGAATGGCTCGCATTTAGACACGTGTGGATGAATGGACGATTAGAAGAATTGTAACCTATTAATTCTAATTGGCGCGTGTCCATTAGCATACCAGGAACACATTATCGAGTGGAAATCTGTGAGTTATTCGGGAGACGCTCTGTGCCGAATTGAGTGCGGTTTTCGAATTATATTAATGTACTTCCTTCTGATTATGGTACGTTTAATCGATGCCAATTTTCGTCACATATTACTGGTCGTGCAATATTCTACCCTTTAGATGCTTCAGTTACGTGCTTCATATTGCACGAAAAGAAGTATCGTCCCAATTACTATTTCTGTATTACTGCATTATCGTTTAATAGCGGAATGTGTTCTATTCCAGTGAATTCCTCGGTAACGTAGCTGATTCCATTTAAACTTGCGAATTTCTTGCGCAGAACTGATCGCATTTAGACGCGTGTGGGTAAATTAACGATTCGAAGAATTGTAACCTTCATTTCGCAGGAATGGAAATGTCGTCTGAACGTACTATTAGTAAATTACTAGATTATCGTGCAATGGCGGAATGTCTATTTCATTGAATTCCTCGGTAACATGTCTGGTTCAATTTAAACTTGCAAATTTGTTGCTCAGGGCGGATCGCATTTAGACACGTGTTAGATGAATTGACGATTGGAAGAGTTGTAGCCTATTAATTCTGATTGGCGCGTATCCATTAGCATGCCGGTAACACGTTATCGAGTGGAAATTCGTGGGTTATTCGAGGGACACCCTGTGCCGTATTGAGTGCGGTTTTCGAAATCGGGGCAACGCAACTATGCCGCAAATAATTGTCGGCCCGCCCGAGTCGAGCCCATATTTAATCGTCCGTGTGACTGCATATTAATAATGGAGAGACATTCGGCCTAGACGTGTACACTGAGCAGTGTCAATTGCAGTAAGCCGCAATGGCTGTTCTTCCACTGCTCTCGGCTTACGTATGCATGTACAGGGTGTTTCAAAACTATATTTTCGATGCCGGTGACAAACAATAATATTACTTGCTTTTGGTGAATTAATACTTTAAAGGTCAATATTAGTAAAAATATGTTTTCGAGGCGAAATATGTGTAAACACGGCGGATTGCTTTTAGGAATAAATTTACAGTTTGGTTCGGATTATACATTGATAGTTATTATATATATTGTTGGCAGGAAAAGAGTGAATTTGCAAGTTTTAAAATGTTTTCGTGACTATTATACTACAAATATCTACCAGCTACATTATTAATTGTTCTTACCCATTTTTAATCGAAGGTTACGTTTAATGAAATACATTGTTGTACATTGTTTTGCTTAGTATTTGACGTTTTTTAAAAAAATGTGAAACTGCTACAAGATTCATTTCATTAATGTAATTGTGTTTCAAGACAAAGCAGCCTGTAGTGAAAGTAATACGAAATAGTGGAATGACAGGAAAACCACTATGTCGTAACGGATTAATCATTTTATGAAGTCATGTCGAGTATTTGATAAGTAGGTTAGAGTAATTTTATGTAAAGATTGTCGCAAGAGTATCTCTCCACGTAATGATTACGTAACCTTTATTTGAATTTATGAACAGACAACTCTCAAAATACGTAATAACATTTTGCAATTACAAATTCTTCTTCCGAATCTTTTTATCTATCGAATTAAGATTTTTATTACAATACATCAAATCGCCAATTAAAATATCCATTAAAAAGAACTGTTTATGCTATTGAATGCCAATTAGTTATTAACAATTAAATTTACCAACCCATCATCGTTTCGCTAATTATTATTCTTACGAATATAAACTAAACTTCAATATTCCAATCTATTTTTTGCAGTTTTATGCGAAACTTTACGAGTGCTGTATTTTCCAGCGAATGTTAAATCTGCACAATATATTTTTGCGTTACCCTGTACAGCGCATACACATTCACTAATGATCCGGAATGTTCTCACACAGTTCTGATTTCCTTGCGCGCGCTATCCGAACAATTTATAGACAGTTTTAACTAACGTCGATGAAAACAGCAGTAATAATGACGGGTGAGCAATTTCTCAGGATGTGTATGCTTGTATGCGCTCAGCCTGATAATATTGACGATTGACGTTTGCACTTCATTCGTTTCCCATTCTTCCGTTCCCTTTTTATTTTCATCCGTGTTCCCGCCGGGATTGCATTGTTAATTGCAGCCCGAATTTAATGGCTCGCCAGCATGATTTTCGATAATACCAGAAAGGCGGATATGGAATGCCAAAAAAAATGTGGGTCCTCGGGGATCGGTCAGCGGGGTATATATAAATAAAATTATTATAGAATTGTTTGACTGTTACGAGTTTCAGAGTTTCCCCGCAATTGTTTAATCATTATAAATATGCATAGGAAGGAAAGGTTTTTATCTGCTAGATGGAAATGTGTACAATTATACATACATATATGCAATCCTTGTGAATAAAACATAGAGTTTGATCGCGTAATGAAATAACCATCTCACCTTTCTTTGTTTGACAAACGACATTTTTCTTATTGTCGACTTGTTCATTTGACAGAATTTTTTCATCCCTCACACAGTTAAAAATATGTAAATAATACTTCGCAGCTCATTTACATATTTCCAATTGTCAATAATCGATCATTAACGTCGCGTGTGGTTAAAGGAAATATCCACTGAAAGCATTACGCGTGGGTTTCCTACTGCTCCATATAAAGGGATTCCCGTGGGTTGAGCAGGTGATACAGAGGGAATCCTTGAATTAAAACTGTCGTAGATTCCAGTTGAGTATAGTAGAAACCCAGAAGGTGCGTATTCATGCAGTGGGACGCAAAAGTCTGGCGTGTTCCCATTTCAGTAAACACGGCTAGTGTGGCACAGAGACAGAGGAAACTGGACGAAAATCCGTGCCAGATAAACCGGCTGTTGGCTCTCTCTCTCTCTTTCTTTCTTTCATACTAGTACGCATACAAGGTGGTCGAAAAAACAACCCCCACGCTCTGCCACCTGACTATTTAATGCGCGTTAAATTTTTCCACATGATAGTCGGATTGGTTTCCTTTCTCCACTAGCATTACAGTATGTATGTTGCCAGTAATATTTATTATCTAGGTATTTTACATATTGCCTGAACTATTCAGGCCGTTACTTTGAACTTTAAGAGCTATCAAAGAACCAGGACTTAGCTTTAATTATTCCGTTAAAGCCGGGATTCGTATAAGAAGCGTGAGAGTTATTCTGACTTGGGTTAAGTAGATATTATGTAATATGTCTGGGTTATAAATATTCCTTGGTATCTGTAATAAATTTCAATATTGTTTAGAATCAATATATTACAGTTAAAATTCAAATGAAACCCTTATCACTGTTCTAAACATTAAATACTACAAAAGTATGATAACACTAGCTTGGCAGCTCTTTTCGTAACTATTTTTCAAAGGGGATGCAAATCTACTCTATGTTGCATACCAACACAAATGGAAACGCTACTCTCACCGAGATGTTAATTCTTTTTTGTGCTTCCTTGCTGTTACGTTTTAAGATCACCCTATGCACAAACACACATACATAACACGTCAACCTTGTTGGCGCTCGTTACGCTAGAGAAATCCCTCGCCGTAAAAGAGAATAAAAGATAGGCGCGTGGACGCCTAACATTTTTAGAACAAAGCCCGACGGGATACGTGCTGTCTGGATATCCCAGATATACGGATACAAACCACCCGGTCACGGTGACTTGCACGTGCACTATGATGTTGAAACATGTGCTTTACCCTTCAGAAAGCTTTGTACTCGGCTTACCGGATGGTAGAATATAGTCGGAATAAGTCACATAACTAGGATATACATATTAGAAGAAAGTAACTGGTGTACTACAACTGATATGAATCGTTCAACGATATCACAGAAATGTATTCCAGAAAAAAAAATCAAACCAATGCATTTTATTTGTTGTGCAGCTGTACGATTATTATTATATTATGTTTATTAAATTATTTCGACTGTTTAATTTTACGTTCGTTTATTTGAAGTCGCGTAGGAAATTTAAATTCTGCATTCAATTTTATTGCTATTATTGTTATAATGTTCGGGTATAGGGTTGTTTGATTAATTTACAAAAGACTTAATTATTTATTACAATCATTGTCGAAGTTTTATATCTGAAATATAAATCGTTGTGAGTACCGTTGCGCTGATAAAACCATCCTGGCTAGCAGGACCAATGGGATCAGAGAGCATCGCGCTACCAAAGGTGAATGAGATTTTAAACATTAAGTCTCTCGTCCGGCTGATTACCGCGCTGCAATCAGCATTTCGCACCGGCGGGAATCGTGGCGAGCGGACGAACGAGCCACGCATTTAAGCGGATTACTCTGCACTTGCTGCTCTCTGTCACGCTGGCTCTCTTCCATCCTGTGAATGAGAATTTACAAGAGTCGCGTGAAACGACGCCGTTCGCCCGCGGCGCACACGCAAACCAAGCGTCGCTGACGGAAAATCGACTTTAAGGTCAATTTGCACATACCAGTGAACCCGAAGCGTCAATGCCGCTGTCGTGTTAATAGTTACTCGTGACGCGTCTACTTCTGTACACGCAAAGAATAGAAATTTACCACTGCATTGGTAGTACACGGATACTGATCGATTACGTATATGTGTAAGTCGAGCATTGAAAAGTAGTTTTAATTAATGCTGTTTTGTATTAATAATATAGAAATGAATATGTTGCATTGTCTACAAATTGTAATAGAAACTAAGAGATAAACAATAATTAGTATCCTCTAATTTATAGTAGCTGTAAGAGATATTTCTTAACTCTAATTTTTGTTCTTAAATTATAATTTTCATTATTAAAAAATATTTGTATTAATGCTTTAAAAAAATAGTAAACAGGTGACTCTTTTCATGTACTTCATTTGAGTGCAGCATACAGTTGATTGACTAATTTATCTCTTATAAGTTATTCCAAGCACTTTTTTCAAAAAAGGTGAAACTAGCATTTATCAGTAAACCATCGGAGATTAAAAGAAAACTGAAGGAATGAATTCCGCATAAAAGTGGTTACTAATTACAGTGAACTGAAAAAGGGGTAGGGTTTTTATCTTAAATCAATTTGAGGTTAAAAGGGTGAATGCGACTCTGGTGAACTTCGCGCCGTGGAATGTAGGTTGCTACTAATGCGGATTCATTAAAAAAAAAAGGGGGGAATTCAATTACAAAAAGTACAACTTTTAATGAGGGAAATGCGAACTGAGCATATTTGCTCCTAGTTTCCCTAGACTTTACCATCCAATGTAAGTATTATACCTATACGCGGTGATGGAGAAATGAAGCATTATTTATGCTTTAATTATTAAATCGCTTTTACAATCTTACTAAATTACGTATTCCCTTTAGCAGGTACAAAAATTAAAAGCAATGTCTTTAAAAAATTGAATCCAATTATCTACAATATAGTTATAATCTTCATTTTGCAAAAATGATAGTACTATTTTTCAAGAGCAAAAAATGAAGTTGGGCTCGATTGTTTGCAAATGTATTTTTAGTCTATAGAGAAATGCATGCAAGAACAATAAGTGCATCAAAAAACAAGGAGACTATGTTAAAAGTATATTCAAATAAGTTCCCACTTTTTTAAAAGAAAACTTTTAACTACACCGCAGATAATAATTCACTCCGCCTCGTGCATAAGTGAAGAGAAGTCTCTTGAAATATTGATCACTAAATCGATACCGCCTGTAATGAAGCACATGCAAAAACAATAAGTGGCTCAAAAAATAAAGACACTATGTTGAAAGTATATTCTTGGAAGTTCCCATTTTTTAAAAATAAAACTTCTTGTTACACCGCAGATAATGATTCATTCAGCCTCGTGTATAAGTGAAGTATTAATCCATAAATCGATAACACCTGTAATGAAGCACATCCAAAAACAATAGGTGCATCAAAAAAGAAGGAGACTATGTTGAAAGTATATTCATATAAGTTCCCACTTTTTAAAACAAAATTATCTGCACCGCAGATAATGATTCATTCAGCCTCGTGTATAAGTGAAGTATTAATCCATAAATCGATAGCACCTGTAATGAAGCACATACAAAAACAATATGTACATAAAAAAACAAGAAGACTATGTTGAAAGTATATTCATCTAAGTTTCCACTTTTTTAAAACAAAACTTCTATCTACACCGCAGATAATGATTCATTTAGCCTTGTATATAAGTGAAGTATTAATCCATAAATCGATAGCACCTGTAATGAAGCTCATCCAAAAACAATATGTGCATCAAAAAACAAGGAGACTATGTTGAAAGTATATTCATATAAGTTCCCACTTTTTTAAAACAAAACTTCTATCTATCTACACCGCAGATAATAATTCACTCTGCCTCATGTATAAGTGAAGAGTAGTCTCTTGAAACTTGAAATATTGGTTGGTAAATCGATGGCACCTTGCATGTGCATCCTCTCTTCACGTTACATGACGGTCGCTTCACGTTTCAGTGGGCATTACGGTCCAGTCGTGTAACCCAGCCAACATATGTCCAATAATCTGATACACGCGAGCAATAACCGCTCTCCGGTGTAATTCGGTAAGTGACTTGATGCGCCGGAAAACATTCCCTTGCCTTCTCTGGCTGGTCGGCCTGGCCGACCGACTCTGGGAACAGCTGTCTTCCCATTCGGGTTACCTCTCCCAACAGCTGGCGGGAAGTTGGCGCATAAGTATGTATATGCGCTCTGTATTAGAATTCGTCCATTCCGCCCTCGCAATAGTTCGCCGACACTTTCGCTATTTCATTCTGCCGAGAATAAAAGTGCTCCCTTTCTGTCGCGAGGACAATATCGATTGCTTCTCGAATTTTCTATGAGACTGTTTGGTTTAAGTGGCCAATCATTTGTGGCAATGGAAGAAGATCTTTTATATTTTTCGTATGAAGATTAACATCATTTAACGTACAATGTGATTCACTTGCCTTTGAATCACCAATGATGGGTATAGGCCGTTGAAAATGATATAATTATATGATGTTGAGTTATTTTAATATAAAGGAGTATTTACCCAGTCTTTTCCACGCACTGACATTTATTTATAATATCAAATTGTACCAATAATGGACATAATTGGAACTTGAGAGTGAAGGGGATGATTAAAAGGCAAGTGACTCACCTTGTACAGCGGATAATATAAGTGTTCTCATACCATTTCTGAATTAAGTTTTCTTAAAGGGAAAAACATTCTGCTTTGTGAACATTTATTATCCCTTAAAAAATAAACATTCTTCTTCAGAAAAAATTAGTTTACTCTCAACAAAGAAACTCTTCTGTATAACAAATTTACTCCAAGAAAAGAGGCGTTTGCGAATGGACAGTACTTATGCATCAATCCAATACAAACGAAATATCACGAAAGCAATCGATCCGACATAAAACGGTGTTGGAAAACACATCTTTCTACGTAATAGAAATTCGAAATGTGTACCGTCGGCGATATCGGTCGGAAATATAGTTGAAGCGGACTGAGACACTCGTGTCACGGAACTGTGCTTCGAAGTCCGTATCAATGAAGCGGAGCAGTTGGGATGCGGGCGGACGAACCGTACTTGCTCAAAGCAACGCGATCCATTCACGTGGCCCGTAAAACTTCAGGCGTAGCCAATCGACCTGACCATCCAGACCAGACGAACGGTCAATATACATCTAGTCGCCCTGCAGCCACAAGTTCCACTGCACTCTCCCATCCCTGTTTACCCTCACGCCAGCCGGCAAAAAATATCTATCGAGAAGGTTCCCTTCTTTTACCTGAAGGGAAAATATATATCGCTGGACAACAGCTCAATGGTGTGTGCCAGTTTTCCTCGACCTGCATTTCGAAGCAGGATATTTTCACTGAGCAGGAAAAGCGTTTCTTGAATACCTGAATGAGCTATAAGGGCGTGGTATAGTATAACTCAAATTATTTGGGTGGAAAAAATATAAAAGGACGCGGCAAGTACCATTCGCAGCTGGGATCGTAGAGTTTTTGTGAATGAACAGTGAATTTGATGTTTGTATCATTTTATTTATGATTACTAATTCAATTGAAAATATTTAGATTGAATACTTCAAAGACTGAATAGTGTAAATTTTAATACTTTTGAGTTTCAAAGGATAAAGAAATCTGTTATAAATCAAAGTTCCTATAATGTCATCAAACATCCAACTTTCGATATTCCCCACAAAGAGAGTCACTTACGAAAAAAAAAACATATGAAAGGAAGCGTTTGATCCATGCAATAGAAGCATGAATGATTGCTTGGTGATGTTTCCACCGGTGTAGTGGTAATCGGCAGCTATCTGCCATGGTCAGTGGCCTGGGGGGTGTCAGCCAGAAGTCATTGAGGTCGATTGTGGCCGTGGTGGGCGCAACAATGCGGATAATCGTTGCCGCTTGCACTTTTACCCGCTGTCCCGTGAACGGACGAGGAAAGTGCGAAAGAATCGATCGCTCTTGCGCCACTTCACCGGCAGCTGTATCTGCCCTTTGCACACCATCCACCCGTACAGTGTTGCCTGAAAGTATCAACGCTTCTGGATAGTGGCGTTCGAAGGAGGATTATGGGGTGCGACGCCCTTCCAAACCATAGAACGTTGTAGGCGAAGTCCGAGCAAAGCGGATAAGTTAAGAATATACACGAAGAAAATAGTAGAGTATTATAATCATGAATCAGTTTGGATCTATTGGTAGTTTTTAAATAGTGATGAGTCGATAAGAAATACACAGTATTGGGAAGTGAATATTAAGATTTATTATTTAGGAAAAATAGCGTGTTATAATCATGAATCGGTTTGGTTCTATTGTTATTTTTTAAATAGTGATGAGTTTATAAGAAATACAAAGTACAGGGATGGAAATATTAAGATTTACTATTTAGGAAAAAAATAGAACTAGTTATTGATATTTTTTGTCGATTAACAGTGTGTACTTACAAATACGGATTCATTCAAGTAATTAGAAAAGAAATATTATTATATGATATATAATTATCCTGAACGCAAGGCGAACGTTCACCACTTCTTGTTAGTTATAATAATAAGTCAAAAATGCTATGCATATAAAAGTTAAAAAAAATTAATCGAAAGAAATATGTAAAAACTCATATGTGTTTCAAGCTATCCAATTATAATCCACTATAACAAATATACCTGGTGACTAAAAAGTCCACATACATCTTCAGAAATCATTGTTTTAAATTAATAATACACAAAGGTTTTAAAACAGTCTGTACTCGACAGTGGTGATTCGAAATCACATGAATCAGCCTGTACACAGAGCGTACATACATACACGATGAAGAGCAGCTGGCGCGAAAGCTCTTGTGTAGGCACGTGCAGGCCGACTTCGTCTCTGACTTCGACTGTGCTTCCTTTGCGTGGCGCACTTGGCAGATGGTCACTTGATGTCCGTAAAGAAAGTGCACCGCACCGTTCTACTCGCTCGGACGCAGCCGGAGTCTCAGACAGTGGAGCTGATACTTTATTCCAAACACATTATGCACCCACTAAGCGCTAGTCCGAGGCGACCGGCTGCTTTTTCTTACCAGCGCGGAGCACCATGTGTTCGCCCGATGACGCTACGAAAGTGCTGCCTATGCCCCGGCGAACTTTAACTCGTAGTAGTTAACTATGAGAGTTTAGAGATTAGAAATCGTTTCGTTGCATCCTCTAATTAATGGGAAGGAACTTGTTGGCTAAGTGAAACTTGGAGTGTTGAAGTAGTTTGGAGATTTTGTTTGTGTCTTAAGAATTGTTTTATGGTGAAATAATTCTGTAATAGGACATGGAATGAATTGATATTTGTTTGTTATTATATAAAAGTATGGAATTAGTATATGAAATTGTTACATTTTTCGGATGTTTTGGGTTATTAAAACTAGGATTGTAACACTATTATGAATCTTATAAGAGGAATAAAAATAAATTCATATATTTTCGTCTTTGCATAAGATTTCCGCTTACAAAGTTGACGTTCGTCTCAGCAACTTTGATTTCACCGCCTTGGGCGGAGCAGCGCGTACTTTTTACTCCCTGTCTTCTGATATTTTTGTGTTTGCCTGCGTTGCCGGCAGGGTGTTCGCGGATTGTTAAAAGTCGAATTTAAGATAGGTCGACGTGGCGGAAAAAGAGGGCGGAAATAAAGCAAGCGCGAAATAACAGGTGACGACAACAATAACGACGTTACAGTAATAGAAAGTAAAGTTGCGGAAAACAGGCGCAGTGGGAAAAAGCAGCATTTTAATATGACGACGCGTGGTGGAGAAAGGAAAAGGAAGGGGTTGACTCGTTCAGTCGGCGTGAATGTTAGGCGGCAAGTTTTAATCTGTATGCAGCGGAGGTGCGCCCTTCTTTCTCGGATATGCTCTGAAGAAATGCCACAGTCGCTGCTTCCTTGTTCCGTGTTCCCTCGAAAGTGCATAAACGCTCTAGTTTTCGTGCGCTCAATCGTACCGGTGAAACGGTTTTTACAGAGCATTTCAAAATATGTAAGACGCAGAATGCTAAATACATCCTTTTACCAGAGTTTACTATACCCTTTGCGACGCTCTTTGAATTTCCTGTGAGAAACTCTCGTTGGAAGAGTAGAGTTGGAAACAGAAACTTTCCTTTTAGGTATTGTAACATGTATGATGATTATTATTAATATGAGAATTGAGGTTACGCAACACATTAAAATCGTACGAAAAGCATAGACCGCAAGGAATTAACTCTTCACAGGATGCATTAGCATTTTTATTATGCTATACTAATATACACTAATATTGACAAAAATCTGTGCGGTTATTTTAATAAAATCATAATATGTTTTAATAGATATAAATCGTACATTTTGACTAGTTATATTCGAGCATAAATTTTACTTAAATCAAAGTAACTGGGTGCAAACACATATCACAATAAAAGTGTAATAAACGGTATAATAACTGACCAGGACTTTTCTATTTTCAGTTGCGAGAGGGAAACGCTGATCCATGTTGGCGTGGAAGAACAGTCGATCTTCGTCAGTCTCTCCAGCCTTTTTGAAGGTAAGTTGCATTTCCGGCACACTTATGAAACACCTTGTATGGAGCTCGCTGACGGAACGCCGCTGGTTCGTTTGCTCGCAACTGAAGTGGCGCGATACATTTTCTTATCGACCTAGTAATAAGTCTGAGGCAACTTCGCTTCATGTAACTGGTGACTCACGCTTCGCCCTCTTACGTGGAAGCCAAGGCGGACTGTAATTAACAGCGGAACGCTTTCAGCCGTCGTGGCTGCGCTAACCGACTTCCAATA
Organism: Ectemnius cavifrons; assembly: GCA_964023945.1. Taxonomy (NCBI): domain Eukaryota; kingdom Metazoa; phylum Arthropoda; class Insecta; order Hymenoptera; family Crabronidae; genus Ectemnius; species Ectemnius cavifrons. The sequence continues at coordinate 4,588,367 of OZ030379.1, forward strand.
TACTCACCGCACGCCATGTACAACGAGTACAGGACCTTTCAAAGGTGTCCGCCTAGAATTTGCTTTCCATTAATTTATGGGATTACTAAAATGGAAATGAAGCCACTGTATTGTGTAACATTAAAACTGATAAAGATATTGATTCTCGAGATACATAGATTTGTAGGGAAAGTTTGGAAATTGTATTACTTTGGCTAATTTAAAGCTATTTTTAGAATTTAAATTTCTTATTTAAAGTTATTTATGGAGCTACGAAGAAGATACTAACAAGAACTTATTAAGCATTCGACTATCACTTTAATGGAACTGTTATGTAATTTAAAAGAACATGAATTTCTCTTTGGAAACCGGCAAAGCGTTAATATGTGGAATAGTTTTGCTTTAATTACGCTGTTGAAATCGTCTATTTTGATTGTAGTAACCCCGTATTTAATGCATACGAAATCCCTCGTCCCTCAATTTACCCTCATCATCCTGAGTATTTCGAGAAGATACCTTCGGCATTTCGCTATGTCGATTCCTATTAACCGTCCATTTACATATTTTACAAACATAAGTGAGCGTGGTGTTGCCAGTACACACTCGGATCGTATAAATGTGCAAATACTTGTTTTTAAAAACAATAGAACGCCAGTTAATGTGGTTATCGCGCGACAGTAGCATCAAAAAGTTTATGGTATGCTGAATGCGGTGATACTCAAACAAAACAATATGTACTACGCACTTACACATGGAAATTTGTGTATACGGTTATATGACAGCGCGACAGTCGCATCAAAAGTTCAGCGAAACCACTTCAAATTTCCTACTTTAAACACTTGTATGTTTTAAATTAAACAGAGAATATTTATGATGTTTTTTTGTCAATGTTTATACGCCCTTTTACTGATGGGTAGTTTTCCATTTGGATCCTATCAGCAGATAAAATACTACAATTTAATATATGTCGTTAGCATATTTTTCGTATAGGAAATACATACAAAAAATGCCATCTTTGATGGCAATTATCTCAAATTTGGAAGAGAGAATTTTCTTTAGATTGCACTAGATTGTAGATACGACTCATAAATTCTTGAAAAACAGATTTACGCGATAACTACTTTAACATCTTAAACTCCAATGAATATGACATAAAAATGTTATTGTATATTAATTCATACTCGTTTTTTATACGTGTGTAAATACAAATACTTAAAAGCAAATTCACGGATATTTGTAAATCCAAAATTCATAAGATCATATGATAAAGTATCTCTGGCTGACTATTTTTTCACTTGGAATATTCACTATGCATTTTTACGGAGAAACTCAAAAATAAGAATTCATAGTGAACAATCTAGCCAACAAAACTTGATGGTCACATCGACGCGTCGTTGCATTACAAAATTCCCTCGAAATAGAATTCTCTGGAAGAAATAAAACTCGAGCACTTTCTTGGAACAACCTGTGTGCATGGACATGCACGCGCGATCGTACTTCCGAACATTTTCTTATTTCTAAAAAACGAGAGCGCTTTTCTCGTTCGCAGCCACGGCAAACGAATGAATTCGCTTGCATATTTACACTGATCTTAACCCGTTTTTCCATCTGCGTCTTGCCTCCGACGATTCTCTCTTTCTCTCGCAGCGAATGACGTAACGGTGATACCTTGAACGTGCTACATTCGTGAGTGAGCGAGCGGGAAACTGCGCCGCGGCGCAAAAAAAAAGAGTTAATTTGAATTTCAGATACGAATGCGAGCGATCTTTGCCATCGCGTAACAATAAATGAAGCTGCGCCGAGTCTCGCTCTCATGCGAAGTGAGTTCGGTAACTATTCGGGTTAGTGGGTTATTTCGCATAAAGCAAACAATTCGAAACTAAACCAACATTCTGAAATGTCTAATTCGAAAGCCGTTTGCCGCGTGCCTTTAATTTGTTAAGCCTGGTCTTAATCAATATTATGTTTCTCTATAGTATACCGCATACTCGTACGTTGTACCAGTTATGGGAGAATTGTTGTACAATAATTTATATTGAATCTGTGATGAAAATTCGCAGAGAATAAAGGGAAAGTCGCTTAGTTTTTATTTGCTCAGATTAAATACAAGTTTTATTCGTAGTTATTATAATTGTATTCTCACCAAATTTATGTATAATAATAAGATATCGATATTCAATGTTTATTGTTATTAATACAAGTTGGTGATTTCGATTTTCTACCGTAGTAGTTTGTTATAATCAGTTGCAACGCGTCACTAGTACACTCGCGAACAGTCGGCGGAATCCATAAAAGGAAACTTGAATTAAAAACTCGTATAGCATTTGCTGCACCGTCGCGTCCGCGAAACAATGTTGAGTGCAATCATTTCACAAACGTAAGACCGTAAATGTAACAATTGCAGCCGCTATTTTCCCTGTAGCCATTGTACTGTTTCCGATTTCCAATTCCCACTGCATGCTAAGCGAGGGAAAATTAAAAAATGTTGAAAGCACCGGACCGAATGAAATGAATTGGATTTTTCCTTCGAAATAAAATCTGCCTGTCACTTCAATGCATTTGTTTGATAAATATTGATTCAATTGATTCTGCTGTACTTCTGCATATTTCGAAAAATCGGATTGCTCTTTTACTTCAATTATTCGTTCGTTTATTGTAATACCATTGTGCAAATTATTCAAATTATCAGTAGCCAAATTATCCAAAACAGATAATTCGCAATTCTCGCTTTTGTATACACGATTTCAATAGTTCAAGAAACTCAGTCTGTTGAACATACATATTATTACCCGGGATGCATGGGTTTGTATAGAAGCTGCTCAAAGTTCATCAGAAATAGTTAATTAATTATAACGTACTATTATCATCAACAGTGTCCCCCCAAAATTGTATGAATTAGTTTAATAATAGCTCCCCTATGATTGATCAAATTTCTACTCTCACTCGAAATCATGGCATACAATAATTATTTATTAGAATCAAACTATTGTTCGTTAATAGTAAGAGAATGGTGTATCCTCTGGTTATTGGTCGACAGTAATCGAAGGGTGCACTGGGCCATCAGGATTCCTTTAAAATCCTACTGCAGTATCGTACCATTATACTAGTCCCATTACCAAAACTATCTTGGAAGCTACTCGAGAGTAAGGAGGCACTCGGGAGTCTTAGGGAATAAAGGCGGATATCGCCCCACAAATATGTACTCATAATCAAGCAGAAGAATCTTGACCCATTTTCCTTGATCAGGAAGTTCTCGTGGTAAAGAGGATACACATAGAACACGAGGCGGATAGGATGGGCTTGGAGAAGAGGAGGCGGCGCGCTGGCGCGCTTCTTAAGAAAGCGAGCAATTCTCGGTGGAAAAAGCGGCGATTCTGCTGGCCGAGCGTGTTCGTTCGAGGGTTTCGTCGCTCGAAGGAAGGCGAGAGATCTTATCGACTAATTGGAGCACCACGCGGCCCGCCAATAGAAGCGCCCTCCTGCTCTACTCTCCTGTGCGCCAAAGCGATGCAATGTCTCCTCAACTTTAATACAATGCTGGCATCTCCGACCTCCGACGATGCGCTCGCAACTACTCTGCCTTACCTTCCATGCGAGCGTCAATAGCTGAAATCGGCTCCTCCGTACACTTCCAATTTTCTATCGCCATTGCAAAACAATCATGGCAATAAAAAATGATACTTTTCATCGTCTGCGTTTTTCTATATAGAATTATTTAAGCTAGTTTTGCAATGGTAAAAAGTGACAATTCGAAATAGTTGTGGGCATTGAAAAAATTCGTATAAAGTTGTTATTTACACCGGCAAAATAAAACTGCAGTCTTGAGCGTTTAACGTTCCTAGGTAAATCCCTTGTCAGCATAGATTGCCAGGAGTTTTTCTGGTACTTTGCTTTTGTGGGGTTTTCTCCCTAAAAAGGGACAGGTATGCGAAACAATTAAGTTGGCCGCGTTCTATTCACTCCCCTATCTTGAATTTTGTAACACAAAAGATCGCAATTCCTGTGGGTTTCTTAAGTACTTGGGTGATCCTTGAAGAAAGGAAGGAAGGTCGAAGGACTCGTGTCAATAATGTAACCACATAGTACACATAATACAGACTTTATGTGTACAAGTGTACACATGATAATGTGTTCCAGTCAGCGCGTGCGTGTCCTGGAACACATATACCAACGGCAACGCATTTAATTAGGATTCCTAGCCGAGCTGAAGTGAGATAAGCTCGGAAGGATGATAGATTTATGATAGGTAGTCGCGAAGGGTCCGAGTACACACGTGGTGTTTAGGCATCAGCCACTTTGACCCGATGGCGCTCAAGAGGGTCAGGTAATGTTTGACAGACTGAGGGTGCGAAAGACGACAAACAGCCCTACTTGCATTGTCGATTATCTTCAAGTTAGAAATTTGATAGCTGTTGGATCTGACAATGAAATACAGATGACAGAGTTGTTTTCTGATACTTAATTTTAGTAATTACATTTTATTATTTATTTTTTAAGTATAACTAAAATGTAGTATTGCTACGCTTATTAAGGTTGCATACAGCGAGAAAATATTCAAAAAGCGATTTTTTTATTTTTGCATTTTTAGAAAGCTTGAAGCTTAAAGAATGTATTCTGAAAACTTTAATCCGATATCTCACATATTAATGATGCTACCAAAGGAAATGTGTGTGAGAGTAGTTCAGAAAGGATTATATCTGAAACTTCAAAGGCGTTTTTCTCGAAACTCAGTTTTTAAAATCGGTATATCAGTTCTTCTTCGTACCATAATCTCGTCTTTGACGATCCAACTTTTCTAAATTTCACTCTCAATTATTTATAATTGTAAAAAGAAAAGCAAAATTTGTAAACAAAATCTACGTAACATGTCTAATGGGCTGCATTTTGAAAAAAATAAAATATTTCACATATGTAAGATCGTCAAGTAAGAATAAACACTTTTTAAAAAAACGTTCACCGTATCCACACATATATCTTTTCATTAATAAATATTTTTTAATAAAAATGTATGGTGAAGAAATAAATGAATGAACCTTTACATAGCAATAAATCCGGCTTTGATATTACATGTAGTTTAAAGGAAAAAAAATAGTGAATTTTCCACTGATTTTTCGGCTTCTCGCTGTCTGTAACCCTTTAAATAATGTGTAAGACTAAAAGGCGTCTTGAGTTGGTGTGGATGCTCGTAAACAAATGTAACTCGTCAGGGATCGTCAGGAATACAAATATATTGGAGTCTGAAGATTATAAATACAATGATGTCAAGGCTGAAATCAGTCCAAGAGTGATGCTCTCGGACATCACTCGCAGTCAGGTTACCTGTGCCAGTGTGGCCAAGTTTGGGGGTTTATGACACCCTGGCTTTTCTCTGAAGGGGAAAGGTGTCCTGCACAACCTCCACAAGACATGCTCTACACGCGCATTCGCATACCTATTCCTGATTTTTTAACAAATACTGGTTTTATAAAGTTTGAATTTTAAAAATCAATCAGGATTGCAACTAAAATGTATTATTACTACCAAGGCTTTCGATGATATTAATACTCATTACGCACTTTGGAAATCGAGTTTCTCAAGTCTCTAAATGGATTATTGTCGACGTGCAGCTTGGTAAATCTCGGTAACACAGAAGCATAACTACTCACACGCGCGCATCGTTAATCAGGCCGAGTTCAACTCCGCTTTTGATCCAATCAGGATTGTATTCAATAAATAATTGGCGCAGGATACGCCGAGAAGCCAGTACTATAATCTTTTTACCGAGCAACAAATTGCCCGGCCCTCTATTAAACAAAGCTAAATGAAATTGATTAAAATGAAATCAGCCGTGAATCGGGGCCAAATTAAATTGCATCGAATTAAAGAAATTAGCTCATCAGTTTCGGCTCGCTTAAAACTTTCGAAGGTGGCCAATTAACTAAAATGCGAGTGACAAATTGGAAACGATCGGCCCGAAGCGTTCCGGAGCCGGAAGGCTTAATTGATTTCGAGTTTTGGGTGGAAAAGTAGTTGGCAAGGATATAGCTCGGGGGTGGATATGCGAGGGAAAAAGGATGGCCGCGGCTATCGGGGGCATCACTGCTGGCTGCATACAGGAACTTGTCGTTGCTTTATCCTTATCAGAGAGGTAGCCGGGGCCCTTTTTTTCCCGCGGCGCTATGGGAAGCTTGTGGAAGGCCGAGGGCTTCCTGCGGGAGATCTTATCGATTAATTAGAGGGTCGGGCAAAGTGTCGGTCCGCTTTAGCGGTAGCGAAAGGATACCGTGTACAGTTTAATGGCCCTGGCCTCTTGTTTTTTCTCCGGTCGTCTTTTCTTCTCTCTTTTAGTCCCACTCCTCTCTCCCCTCACTCCTTTTTCTTCCTCTTATTCTTCCGCCTCCCGTGCCCTTCCTTCTCCTCAAGCTTTTTCGTCGCAACTCTTTGGGCCCTCTAGAATGCTAGCTGGTTATCCCGCGGCTATCTATGCTTAAAGTTTTAAATTGATGGCGTTTGCGGAATTAGCGAATAGCAGGGACGCGGCCGTCGGCGACGGTGTGATTAAAATTATTAAATTTTTTTACCGCTCCTGCGCTCTTAATTAAAAAGGCCACTGTTCCCACTTCATCCCTTCTCTCCTCCGCCACCCTTTCCCTTTTTTCTCTTGACGTTTTTCTTTGCCACTTCCGGCTTGCTTCTGCTCTCCGAGTGTTTAGGGAGTCGGAGAAGTTGGCGCGAGGTGTGTTAAACTAATAACTAGCCGAATGAAAAGTGGGGTGACAAGCCGAGTAGGCCTCGAGCCATAAGCAAGCGTTCCTCTGATGCTCGGCAAATACCAGTGGCTCCTCCTCGTTCATCCTCCTTTTTTCATTCGCTTAGCCGCACCTCATAGCTCTTCCTTTTTTAAGTCTTTCGCTCGCCCACATTCTCGACAAACAGCAGGCAAAAACTCGAGCAAACGCTGCGGGTAACGAATCCGCGGAAGCTACATTTTTCACTCCATCGTCTCGTTCACTCTCTTCTTTCTCTTTCTTGTCTTCAGAGACCACTTTTCGCTTCCTTATTTCCCACACGGTATTGGCAAGGCCAAGTGCTCTCCGGCGCCGCCGTGGTCCCTGCTGGACTAGCTTCGAACTTAGGATCACTTTGCGACTCAGGCGAAAACTGAACCCACTTTTTCTATTTGAATTATGCGGTAAACCTCGCGCGACTGTTTCCACCCAAGTCAATATCGGCAAAGTGGCCGTTAGTTGAAGTTAAAGGTGTGTTTGCTGTTTCTACTTATGAAGGCTGTTGAAAATGGTGCTCTCTCACGGTTTTGTACAATTAATTGCTTCTACAATCCATTAGTCAAAGTTTTAGAACTTTCAGGATGTTAGTAAACTGCCAGCAATTGCTTTAAATAAACTATAACCGAATTATAATTTACTAGTACAAAGACTTGAAAGACTCGAAGATCTATCTAATAATTAATGAAGGAATAATAAGTTTGTGAAAGAATACATTTTGTGTTAATGTAGAACCTATTATTTTATTATCAGTAAATGATTTAGAGGAATCGATAGTAATTCGTTTGTTAATGAAAAGTAGAGAGTAGTGCTTATTTATGTTAATGTATGTAGAGTGGGATTTACTACTCGGTCCTTTGATAAAGGTAAAACGCTTTCGCATAGAAAGAATTCTAAAATGTGTCACTTCAACTAACTAAACGCTGCGTCAAACTATACCTACATAGTGAAGGAAACGTAAGAACACATCCGGAAAAATTTAGTAGTCGTTCCACTTCCGACGAGAAGTCCGTAACGTTGCCGGGAAGCTCGTAAATGAAGCATCGCTTGAAAAGCACTGCAGTGACCCCCTTAACTTAGCCCGAAAATGAGCCCTCACGATAATCAACTGTCAGGAAGCAAATGGGATCTGCGCACACTGCTCAAACTGCTAAGCATTGTTAGCACAAAAAAGCATGCAAAACATCGTGCAAATACTGTTAAATCCAGTTTTCCATAAAAGTCAACTGTCGAAGCGTTGAGATTTCAAGTTAAAGTAAAGAATTCTCAATAATGGAAATATTAAAAGTACGAAACAATAATGTAAAATAATAAACTGTCTTAAAAAATAGAGTCAATAAGTTTGTACTATTAGAGTCAAATTCTACTACAGCGAAAGGTATTATAAAAGTTATTTTATTCCATGCTCAAAATATACATAAAAGGGTGTGACGTTAATTTACCATTTTTCAAAAGCAAAAGCTTGTAAAAGTTATCCTACATTTGTACAGTAAAGGTATAAAGGACATTCGAAATACTTGGCAGTCCTGAAAGCTCATTTTGTAATATGCGTCCTTTTACAGGCATAAAAAAGAGAACTTTTCGCAGAAGTTCATAATTAAAATCTCAAATTCCGTGACTTTCCGCCGAAACTGTGGTGTTTTTGCTTGGCATCAGTGGACGTGTGTGTGTATGTGGTGTATCAAAGTTCGGTTAAATGCATGGAATGATAATACGTGTACGTGTAACATGTGTAAAAGCTTACAGAGGAAAATGTGTTCAAGTGAGAGCGCGCACAAGCGAGTCTTCGATTATACATACATATATGTGAGTAAATAGATACTGCTGATGCTCCCTGTTGATATTGAAAAGTGATGGAGACGCTCACTTACTGTTCGATACATGAAATTGCTTTCGCTGCTTCTGACAAATCGCCCTTCCATTCGCTTGAATTAGTTGTACGCTTTCATGCTTTATCATCCGAAAATCTCGAACTCTCCTCCGTTCCTGATGAGCCACCGTTAGAGCCAGTTCGGTTTTGTTAACTTCTCTGGCAGCAACTATTCCACAATCCTGGAAACCAGCTGCCATTGTGCAGTTTAACCCTGCCTAATTAATTTGGCTAATTATTCTTGAAAAATGATTATCTTAGCCGAGTGAAGAACAGTTTTACTTTTAAATTGTTCTGTATCGCTCGCGGTTATTACAAGCATTTATTACTTGTTTTTCAGTTATTGCATTAGTCCATCTTCACTTTTGTTCATTTATTCACGATTCGAAAATTCGGCGGCGGTCTTTAAAAGATTTTTACTGCATTAATTACTCTCGATCCTTTAACTGCGCGACCTACCTTTTGTCCGCCCGATTTGCAGTATATAATTAATTTATTTCATTCGAGTTCATATTCGAACGAAAAAATCCCGGCTCTTCTATGACAAAAGGGACGCCATCAACAAAGAAGAGTCAGTGCTTTTTCTCTTAAGTACTTTTTTCATTGCAAAAGGCTTCTCTCTTTCTTCCGAAACCGCCCAAAGGAGAGAGAATGATTGTTTACTCGGCCAATAAAGAGAAATGAAAGAACTTTTTCAAGCAAGCCTTATTCCTAGTGGGAGAGAGAACGAACATAAGAAAGTAGGTTAGCAATCATAAAAGGAACATGGGTTCGACTAAAAGCAATCGTTTAATGCTTTAGAATTCGGAGATTTTTTTTTTTTATTAACGTTCACAATTCAATCTAAGTATATCGCTTTCGTTTTACGACCCAATTTTTTGTCCGCCTTCGAACTACTAATTCAGTCGAATGATTACCAATTTGTTTAAAAGATGGATCTCATTATATTTATACAACGATGATGGCGTTGCATAAAAAAATCGTATTACATGAATAAATGAATATAACTTTAGTGGAAATACTTTAAAACTTTTTCAGTCTATAAATATAACATTTATAAATAATAATACAACATTATCAGATTCTAATATCATAGACTAATATTATAAACTTTGCAAACTCCGCAAAATGTTTTAATAAACTTGCATCACCTTCCAAATACGAGTATACTTCGCTTTAATGTTCCACAGCGACAGTATTAAATGCGTTATTGGCTGTAATCGTTACTGTTCTTGTCAGAGCATAGCAAAGAGAGTGTACCTCTTGAATTTCAACGAGGCTGACGGTCACAGCCACTGAAAAATTCCCATTATTAAGAGAATATTGTGGCCATTAAACGGGCGCAGGACCAATCTCACAATTTATAACGGAAGTTTACTTTTATTCCAAATTCCGGGTAGTTCAGTTCGGAATGGCAGTTAGCTGGTTAAAAGTTAAGAGGACGAAAGAAGTAGGCCTCGAAAGAAATAAGTCACTAGGATACGTGACTCTTTAACGCTAAATGTACCACTATTTTACACATACTTATTCTTACCATAAAGGGTCATTTGACCCCTTATGAAATAAACGTTGATTTTTAGAAAGGAATTTTTAATTAATTAAAGGTAATAATTAGCAACATAACTTTCTAACCACGTTCTTTGACGTGGTCTGGATTTCTATTCTTTTTAAGTCCACAACACACTATTTTTAGATTCAGAACAATATATTTAAAGATTAACTTTCTGTCTTGTAAGGTACACTTGCTCATGCAAACTTCACTTTCTATGTTATAATTTACGCGCGATATTTAAGTGTCGCGTGAACACTTCCGATTTCTAATAAAATAATCAAACATTAATAATCAGATAATATAAGAATTTACAGAAAGTTAGATGAGCGAAAGAAATAACAATGAATGTATGATTTTAAAGTAAATTTTGAAAGGGGTCATTTGACCCCGCTTGGTACGTTTAGTGTTAAACTGCTGTTTATTTGCCAGAAGCTAAATGTTCCCACACCCCTAAAAATAAAAAAGGATCTCTTAGATTAGTACAAAATCTTAGCATAATAGAATATTTTAACGCATATCATATGATAAAAATGACAAAGAACTCCCCATTCACATCAATAAGATTGCGAGTATCTAAAGCATTAGATTAGCATCTAATATACAAAGTTAATTAAAGAGTTAAGTTTTTTTTACAGAATTATTTTTAAGCCTGTGATGTACAAAGATTGTTACTACACTTAAATAAATATAAAATTTATTAGAAAAAAAAGTGTTAAACTGCCGCTAAGAAAACAACGCCATGTGTACTCTAAAGAAGGCGCGATTCTGAACATTTATACGTCGGCCGATTACGAACTTCCATATCTCTGCAATAGTTTCGTATGTCCTTTCAAAGTTCGAGACGACATTTCAGCCCCGAGGTTGCCGGAAAGTTTGGTCCTGCGCCTGTTTGTACGTATATTACATCGGAGCCACCGCACAAAGGCAGCAGAGATTCTGCCAGATTGGCCGTGCAATCGGGCGACATTTCATTTTTCTCGATGAATTTTTATAGGCTATAAACTGGTACAACAAATATAAAAGATTGCATGGAGAGCAAGAATTAAGTGTCAAATTGTATTTATATTTAATGAAGTACGATATAAATTTCGAATGATGATTCGTGTCAAAATCATATGTAATTTAGTGTAATATCAGTCCTGGTATTTATGCGATACAATTTGAATAATGTGCGTAATTGAATGTGACATAACATTGTTATTATTTGGTTAATAAATATTTGGCGCAAGATCGATACTCGCAAATAGCTAAAATCAAGAGCGTTGAACATTCGATTAAAAGAAAAAATAAGTAACCAAAAAATCCGCTATAAAGCACACATTAATATCCGTCCTATTTAGACTCACTAAATATCTCCTTTTCAGAGACAATGCAAATTCAAGCGTTGATATTAGAAAGAGTCTTCAATTTCCTCTGTCTCTGAAAAGGATCATATTTAATAAACACAAATAATATGAAAATAATTTAATACTATTTTCTACATCTCATCTACTATCGAAGCTAGTTAGAAAATAGAGGAACAACACCACTCGCAAAAATAAGGGGTTCGTGCGACGTTCACGAAAAATTCAACAGAATTATATTTTATGCAGGACGCTAAAGTAACGCAGTATATCTTTGTGTCAAGCTGTATAAAAACACGTGTCTCTTTCTTTCTCACCTTGAAGGAGCAAAGGGAGACATAGGACGACTAGGGCCGAGGATGTTCCCGGTCGTATCATAATTTCTCCCTTGGTCTTCCCCGTTGACGTCAATTTTCCCTGATCAATCCAAATTATAGCCAGCCACGCGACATCGCCCCTAATACTTTTATCATGGCTGCCGTTCGCCGAAGGGAAACTGTCCTCCCTCGGAGGAAAGCAGAATGGATGGCGGAGCCCCCTACAAGCTCGTGGCTTAAATTGTAATACTCAGATGTGCCACCCGATCCTTGACTCTCCGAAAGCAAATTGAAAAACAAAAAAAAAAGGATATTACGTCCTTGGTGCCTAAATCGGGAATAACTTATATTATGAAGGATCACGTGTGTTTCAGCTACAGCGTTCGTTCTTATTGATCTCGCTTGGAACTAAAATTTGTAGAATACTGTATTATTCAGTATTCTACAATTTTGGAATATTGTAAAAAGACACGAGAATGGTAAAAATTTTAAAAAATGCATTGGAGAAAATAACGGACACAAGTAATTAATACATTTTTAGAACAACATAGCATTTATTTTTGAGGAGTGTATTAATTTAAACCCTCTAGCAATTGCAACTCGAACCCTTCGTAACACAATCTCTATCGTTCAATCATACTCAAACAGTTTAAAGGTATCCCTTTTATAAATACAATTCTATACAAAAGTATTTGTGTCGGACGGAAATCAGCCACAAAGAAGTGTCAGAATACTAAATGTAATAGTGTCGGCGTGAAGTTTAGTTGTCCCTTAGGTAGCCGGCAAGTGAGGGGTCCAAATGCTGGAAAGGTTCGCGCGGTTTCCGAGATTACTAAGATATTTATAATGTGGGTCGTCCACGGGAGCGAATCCCTGGCGTATTTATCTGCCGAGCGGCAGCCACGGCTCGGAGCGGGGCGCGGGGAGGGGATTATTGCGAAACATCGCTCGACCTTAAAGCTTGAAAGGGCCTGAACGACGCCTCCGCCATTGTGCAGCCGACAAAGGGCCGGGAATATCGCATCTCGAGTGGAAAAAACTTCCTTAAAATCGGAAGAAAAGGTGTCTGCCAGAGCTGCTCGCTCCTCGCTGCAGTTCTCCCTCTGCGCTTCGCGCCTGTCCGCCCGCCCGCCTGCTCGCTCGCTCGCTCGCTCGCTCAGCTTTCGCCAACTAAATGCGACAAAAGAGGCATTGTACTCGTACGTGACATTTCAGCGAGCTAGCTAACGCCAGAGCACCGCTATCGCCCAGCTATCCGAAAATCTTCAACAAACAGCCATTTCGTTCGTCCGTTGAATTCCCAGAAATTCTTTCCTCTCGAAAAGCGCCGCCGGGAAAGAGTAGCGGCGGCGGTCCGCCCAGCTAATTACTGGGACAGAAGTGGATTCAAGTGGACTGTTCGATGGACGCTTGAATTTTAATGTATATTATTCTGCCCGCTCATTTCCCATTGCCAACTAACTCGAGTTTCCTTTGTCACGCGAGCACGAATGCCACTATTAATCATTTCTCTGGAGATTCACGAATTTCTACATACATGTATAAGCGCTCGGGATTACCTTGGTGCTCGTACGTTGCACGTCACGGCGACTCTTCCTTTTACGCTGCGGAATGTACCGGCAGATTTTAAGGCTGTACGTGGCCGACTTAACATAAATTAAGTGATATCGTTTTTTTAGTGAAACGTGGATACATGTATAAGATATTATTTATTCTTGACTGTTCGAGAATTTAAAGATTTTTGTATGTTTGCACAGTATATTTTCGATTCTTCCTGAAGTAGTATGTTTTCTACAAATCTCTCTTTATACATTATTATTCCATTCTAAGAAGTTATTAGTTCTATTTTGTTGTCTAATAATAGTTTCTTTCGAAATATCGAAAAAAATATTTTAAAATGCTAGTTGTTTACCCTTACAAATATATCTTTAAATAATTACTTAAACATCAATCATTATCACTATAACAGCGCTATAACAAAGCTGTAACAAAAATCAAAAAGAACACAAAGAAAGCTATTTACAATAATTACAAATAATCCTGCAAAGGAAACGAATTTTTACTTCCGATGAGTGGATAAGATTGCTCGGACTTAAGTCGGAGGTGGGATGGTGTCTCGCCGGAATTCCGAAACCTGTTCTGGGCGGGCGACGCGGCGGCTGCGCGAGACGCTCTCGTCGGGTTCACAGGTTGCAGGTCGACTCCGCCGAATAAAGCTGTCTGCATGCAGATATCACCAGACACTGAAACTCGAGCCTCATTGTTGCCGGGCATTGTTCACAACGATCGAATGTAGCAACTGGTTTCCAATTAAGGCCACAATGAACTCGAGCATAGCGTCGCGACGCCGCCGCCGCCGCCACCACCGCTGGCGCGTTCTGGGTCGTACGAGCTTCCTCGAGCCACTACTCTTTCAACTCAATGAGACGGATACTCTTTCATCCGCTGCCACCTGTCCTCCTTCTCGAAAAAGCGCCACCGGATAAATGATTCTTTACGCCCGAAGCAGCTCGTTTTATCAATGACTTTCTTCCCCGATATTCACACACGTTCATTTCATTGCCTGCTTCATTCGCACTTTCCTCCATTCATCAGCTTTGTTCGACATTATTAGCCAATTGGTAGTCGCCAGGTGTGTTAGTAAGTTTATTTCTTCAATCTTCAAATAGAACATTTGATTTCTATTACATAGTTAATGGTGTTTTACATGTATCAACTGTTATTATTATTAGCCAAATTGCAATCGTCAAATGTATTAGTAAGTTTACTCTTCAGTGTTCAAATAGCCCAATTCATTTGACAAAACAATACTGTATAATTGTTAATATAATCACTCTGTAACATAATTTCTCATCTACTATATCTGTCATCTTGCCAAATGTCCGCGAATATTGCAAACGAAAATATTGAAAGCTTCTCGAAAAACCGCACCGGATAAATGATTCTTTACGCCCAAAGCAGCTCGTTTTATCAATGACTTTCTTCCCCAATTGGTAGCCGCCACGTGTGTCAGTAAGTTTATTTCTTCAATCTTCAAAAAGAACATTTGATTTCTATTACATAGTTAATAGTGTTTTACGTGTAGCAACTGTTATTATTATTAGCCAAATTGTAGTCGTGAAATGTATTAGTAAGTTTAATCTTCAATGTTCAAATAGACTAATTCAGTCGACAAAACAATACTGTATAATTGTTAATATATATCTTGCCAAATAACTAAACCTTATTAAACCTTATTAACTAAATCTAGCGCAAATCAAAAACATGAATATTATCTTTTTCACCATTACCAAATCTTTTAAACCACACCTTTCAATTACTCTTGCTAACCTCATTATTCACAAACCTCTTAAAACTCTAGAATATAATACGCTACATGATTAAATCTATGCAGGAGATTCTGTGACACAAACTTGCTTTAAGCGAGCACTTTCAATGCAGGTACATGAAGAGAGGAGGAGACAGGTCGGATAAAGTGACGGGGAGTCCTTCGCCCGGGCGATTTAGCAGATCCAGTATAATTCAGGAGAAAGAGAGAGAGAGAGAGCGGCGATTTATTCGGGCGTCCTTATCTCGCGGCAGAAAAATACCGTGATGGAGATGGAAGCGGGAGAGCGGACGGAGAGAAGGTATTCGGGGGAAAGGAGTGTGGCGTTATGTGGAAGGGCCGAGGCGAAGTGTGTGGGTGAAGGAGCATGAAAGCGAAGAAAGTGGACACGGGAGGCCGTGTGCGGTAGTCAGCCACACGGATAAAGTGGAGCGGCGGCCTGGAGTTAGTGAGCCATCGGTAGATTGTACTCACAAGCCGGGGAAAGGGTTAAACGTCTCGCATGTAAGAGGGTTGATCCTATTTTACGCGAAGCACTCTCTCTCTCTCTCTCTCTCTCTTCCTCTCTCTCTCTCTTCTCTCCATCGCCTTTCTCACGCGCGCACTTGCTAGCTGGCTCTCAGTGCACCGCTTTCTCTCCTTAGCCTTCTCTCCTTTGCGGTATTTCACTAAAAGCAGCCGGCGTTGCCGGGGCGTCAAACCCTCCCGAAGAATTTAACCCCGCCTCGCGGAGCTAGCACACACCGGCTAATATTACCGAAGACAGCTGCGCGCCGGTGCGCGCAACGCCATCAGGAATCACCTTCGTATTTATAGCCGGCTATGGCCGTGTTCGAGCCCTCTTCAAACCTGCCGCGAATCCACCTCGCAGAGAGGAAGAGTGAGACCCTATCGTGAATCACTGCTGAGAAACTCGCCGATGGTCATCGCACGATGATTCACCCCTTTCGCGCGACCGCCAAAGCTTCTTGGAACACGCCCGGCGAGATGTGATTAAATTAGTATGATTTAGTATGCTCACTCTTGTGAACGCCTTGGTGGATTAGTACGAAGAGTGTTTCATATGTAAGCGTGAAGTCTGTTTTACGTTTTGTAGTATCGTGTTTGAAGTATTTTTGGGCCAATTTTCCGGAAGCTGTAAAACCGATTTTTATCTTCTGAGCGAAAACAGGTTCTGCAATGAACCTTTACATAGCAATAAATCCGGCTTTGATGTTACATGTTGTTTAAAGGGAAAAAAATAGTAAAATTTCCACTGATTTTTCGGCTTCTTGCTGTATGTAACCCCTTAAATAATGTGTAAGACTAAAAAGCGTCTTGAGTTAGTGTGGGTGCTCGTAAATAAATGTAACTCGTCAGGGATCCGATTGAAAAGCTTTAGAGTACAAACATATTGGAATCTAAAGATTATGAATACAGTGGTGTCAAGTCTGAAGTCAGTCCAAGAGTGATGCTCTCGGACATCGCTCGCCATCAGGTTACCTTGTGCCAACGTGGTCAAGTTTGGGGGTTTATGACACTCTAAGTTTTCCCTGAAGGGGAGAGGTGCCCTGCACAACCTCCACAAGGCCTCTTTTACACGCGCATTCGCATGCCTATTTCTGATTTTCTAACAGTTTTGATTCTTCCGGTATGGATTACAAATAGAATTCTTTAGTACTTGCGTGACACATTGGCAAATATACGATTCAATGTAATTGTAAACTTCGTTGGTCGTTATTAAAATATAATGCACTAAATATGGCAGTTAAATTCTCGAATCAATAAGTTCACAGTTCGTTATTTCATAATGGAGTGACATAGGATTTTAATTACTTGCAAATCGAAAGAGGAATTAAATTAAAACGATGACAATTACAGCATTAAATGTGTCGCTAAATTTGCATCCTTCGTGCACTTTACAATTACTTTTCGAACGCTCTGTGTAAATAATAAATATACAATATTTTGTAATCTATGGTTGACCTGGATCATAAATCTATGTACAGGATTGAAAATTATATTAAAATCAGTTCAGGTGTTTTCAAATTCATTGTGATCACACAACCAGATAAACATTATCCTTAACCCTTTGACAGTGTATGCGGCACATATACGGTCGTTTTAAATAAAACCTGTTTTTACGCTACCGATCTGATTGTTCTTGGATATCTTACGGTTTTTGACATCGCTGAATCCAAATCTGAAGTTAGATTTTCAAAATTCAACATGGCGGATCCAATATGGTTGATGCAAATTTGGAAAATACCTCGGTTTCGATGTAAGTGCGTATGCTACCTTTCAAAAGTCAAAATGACCGATGAAAATTCGAAAGGTGTTCGATTTTGAAGAAAGTTAGCATCTGTTGGTGTTTAAGGCCGCAAATTTTGAATTCGTGTCCTGGCTCTATGATATGAAACTCGAGTCCATCATAACAAATCAATTAAACTAACCAATTTATAGCAAATTATTATTCACTAGAAAAAATGATAAAGAATATTCAGCGAGCTTAAAAACGTCAATACTGAAATCATCAAATAAATGTAACAAACTTTTTATCTGACACAAAAATGGCACGAAAAGTTCTTTTTCTCCACACTGCAAAGAGGTTAACATAGAATAATTATTACAAATTCGCATCAACCGTATAAAAATTCGAAACACAAAAATCTAAAAAAAAATATTTGCATTATCAAATTACAAGTTACACGGTAGGATTTGTTGAAAGACGACAGAGAGGTGCCAGTAGAACCATCGAGCATTGTACGCCACATTGCGAAGAGGTTAACATAGAATAATTATTACAAATTCGCATCAACCGTACAAAAATTCTAAACACAAAAATCTGAAAAAAAATATTTGCATTATCAAATAACAAGTTACACGGCAGGATTTGTTGAAAGACGACAGAGAGGTGTCAGTAGAACCATCGAGCATTGTACGCCACATTGCGAAGAGGTTAACATAGAATAATTATTACAAATTCGCATCAACCGTACAAAAATTCGAAACACAAAAATCTGAAAAAAAATATTTGCATTATCAAATTACAAGTTACACGGCAGGATTTGTTGAAAGACGACAGAGAGGTGTCAGTAGAACCATCGAGCATTGTACGCAGGAACGCACCGGGATAGCAATAGCACCGGGACAAATAACGATAGTCCGAGTGTCGCGGTTGCATCGAACGTGTTTTATCCCCACGGCGTGGCCGATAAATCACGCCGAATTTAACAAACTTCAGCGCGGCGGCCCGCAATAATACACATATTCCCTCGGAATTTATGTGTACGCGCGTTGGCTGGCATTGCGTGTGCCGCAGCGCGGCGATGTGTCTTTTTGCTCGGCGTCACCGACCGAGAGAACCCGAGTGACTGGTACATGCTGTAATAAAAGCTTCTACCATACCGTTACAGCATCCAAGCACGATCCTCTCACAGGGGAGAATAAACTATGTTGTTGATCCATTGTCACCCGAAATTCAAACATAATGTTAATGCGCATTGTTCATTAGATTAGTTTCAACTGGCTCTCACTTGCCCTCGTATTTTGCTTGTCAGTGTAATAAAACGGGTGAGAAAGCTTGGGTTTATTTATGGCGCATGATTCGCTTTGATTAAAATGGATCATTCAAAATAGTTTTATTGGAAGGAATGTAGAATATAAATTAGAATTAATCTAAGAATTAAGTCTGATTAAATATTGATATTGGGATTAACATATTTAATTTGGCAATAATCTGATTTTCGGTATATGAAGTTTTGCGAGGAATATTCAATTTATTATAAAACGTTAAAAACAGATTTGTAACACACTAAACGATTACCTAAAAATTAGGGTAAATCAATGCTTCGAAAAGGTTTTTAGCTGAATGTATCGAGATTTTTTTTTGTTGTCGAATGTTTAACTCACTCCCAATGCTTTCCTATCATTTTTTCCCCGGAAAAATGTCGGACGCACTATAGAATAATCAAACGCTACTCGTCTTTCACTGGGTGGCGTATTTAACGAGCGGCAGTGCCGAAATTTCCTGACAAAAACAGCACTGCTCAATTTTCGGCGCATCCTTTTGCTCACCGCCACTCGTCCGTTGGTTCATTTAATTCTGCATTAGCTGGCGCTCGCATCGGCTGACTTTGATATTATGCCCGCAGCTTTTTCCTGCTGCCTTTGTTCGATTCCCTTTCGTGTGACATTGCAAGGACGTTGAATGTATTAAACTCGTATGTGCATCCATGCTATTTGCGGTTTAAAGATATTTAAGTTGTCATCAATGAGCGACTATTAATGATATTCTAACTTCTGGTTGATTGACGATGGAAAATATATTAATTAGGCAATATCGAAAATACAAATAAACTTTTCTGGTTTCGTATTTTAATTACTGCAGATATTGCCAGTGGCTTTTTAATCATGTACGTGTAATCGCATTTCATACACCGAATACGATTAACACATTCCCAATTCCCTCTTTTAACTTTAATCGTATCACGTGACTCTAAGTCACATTTCAGCATTGAACTTAAATATTTTGATTATTTCATATTGCATTTCCAATCATTTATATGGCCTGTGTGTAATACTTTATGTTTAGATATAACTTGTTTGGACACATAAATGAATTTAAACTATAAACAAAAACAATAACATTTTAATTATTCCCATGATTCTCATAACTGACTAAGAATCACATCGTAGTATGATTCATTTCAGTCTATCATCTAGTAGAAGTTACAACACAGTTTAGTATGATTTGCATAAAGCTGTGGTTACAATGATTATTCGCAATTGTATCTATTTGCCAGCAGTTGAAAAAGCTTTGACGGCAAAGGGTTAAATAGCGTAGAAATGGTGACCTGTAAATAATTGCAATGGGAAAGGATGCAGCGAGCGTTATGCTGCAGCGATGCTAACAGTAAACACGCTCTGTTTCTCAATTTGTATCTATTATGAACGGCGCGAGTACAATGACAGGTTGGTTGGAATCACGGAGAATGCACGGTATTCCGGAGCCAGTATTGTGTCTTCGTCGGACAATTCGGGTTATTTGTCCAGAAGGCACTTAACTCCGTGTTACCAAGGCACCGCTTTCACGTTACTAACCGACCGCAGTGATTTTCATCTGCGAGTTCCCCGAAATCATTGCTCCTCGCGAACCTTTGTCAGCTGGTACACTGACGTTTCAATAGAAGTTCAGAAATGGTACGAGCTAATTAAATGCAAGAGATAAGGTGTAATTAGCAAATTTTCATATCAGTTAATATTGTAGGATTGTTAACGAGAGAGATTGCGAACGAATGGTGAGAGAATGAGATGTGCGATTGTCGATGCGTGTATGGTTTAAAGACCGGGTGGTGTGATCGGCAGAATGTATTTGGACGACTGGGATTGGTTGAAAGGTACGACAACAATAGTAAGTGCGATTGGCAGGTGAGTGGGTTACCGAAAGAGTATAAGAGGAAGCGTGAATTCGAAGGCTGTTATTATTACGGTCGATCGGAGTGCGTGCGAGGAGCAGAGTGCGAACCTTACAAAGTGTAACGAAAGAGAACGGAGAAAGAAGTAGAATAAAGAAAGAACTGAAAAATCCTATAATAGTAAGAGTCGTCGAAGCTGGTGATTTTTTATTCGATCGATCCTTTTATTTTAATTGATGGTGAAAATTGCAGGGCATATTTATGCAAATAAATTTAGCTTTTAATTATTCGTGTCTACGTTGGGAGGATGTTTTTTAAACTTTGGCAATGAACTCATTCCGTTTGTATTTAACCAGACACGCGCTATGATTATTTATACAATCTGCTAATTAAAAGCGAGAAAATATGTAGTTTCGTAAAGCATCTTCTTAAAAAATGCTCGCGTAATAGTTGCAATCAATATCTATAATAATCGTACACAACTCCAATAGAAACCAATAACAGTTATCAATATTTTTGAAAGCATCACTTTCAACACAACTCTTAAATCCTTTAGCATCGATTCTCCCAACTCCATCGCATTTCAATCTGAAAACCTTCTCGTATTTAAAACACCAACACATTTTAACAATACGAATCGTCTAACCAAATCGACCACGGTCATCGTGCCTCAATCAGAAATCGACTGGACAGAGTAATATCGAGATTTTGTTTATTCGTGGTCACGTATGTCCGGTACGCTTCCCGTTTTGCCCGATAACCTGCTTAGTGCTCTTTGGCGGGTGTCGGGCGCCGGATAGGCGAACTGGAGCAGTCGGTCCTCTCCGGGGGTTGGTGCTGGTGGTGGTGGTCGTCGAGCGGGGGATGAACGGGGGCAATTCTCACGCGTCAGTTTTCGGCGGCGCGAGCGTAGTCCAATTGGTTTAACGAACTTCAGAACTGCACTCGGCCTCGCTGCTCGCTCTCAGTGAACGCGTGCCCTCCCTCCCTTTTTTTTTGCTACACTCTTCTCTCTCCGTCGTCCCTTTCTCCCTTCACTTCTCTCTTTTACTCTTACTCGCCACTCATGACTCTCTCTCTCCTCTCAGTTTCGCGAATGCGGGCGCGCATGCATTCGTTCGAATGCTCGCTTTTATTCCTAGTTTTGTACGTGCTCGTTTTCCAGGCCTCCCTCGAGCTTTAATCGCTTTAATTGCTTTGCTTAGAGTGCCGGTGCTCGGCGACGCGCGCGCCCGCGCGCGCCACCTAGGTTTGGTGCGCGCCATGAGCGGACCCCGCTTTATTATCGCGCATTGTACGCTACGAGTATTTCGTATTATTAGGAAATACGCGCTTACGTGTGTAAGTACACTGCGCTCGCTTATATCTGCGCATATGTTTCACTGTGTGTGTGTGTGTGTGTGTGTGTGTGTGTGTGGATGCGCAAACCGAGTTGGCGTTTTATTTGCGAAATCCGTAGCGCTTTCCGGCCGGGCTTTCGGTGTACGGCACATTTTGGACAGCGCGTCTCGTCGCTTTGATCTTGTCACGCTGCCCGCTTCTGCGTGAGTGCAGATTTAAACGGCTCATACCCGCCCTGCGCGCGCGCGCTCCCGCGCACTCTCTGTCTCTCTTTCTCTATCTCGCTCGGTGATTCTAATTGAGGGAAATGTCGCAATTACGAGACACGTATAAGGTTCTGTCGGTTTTGGACGCGAAAGCCGAGAAGCTCCAGCTGTAATTGGGATTAATACGGATGGATCCATGGCTTCGAGTTTTTCCGTCGTCTGTGTAAGCTCGGCTTTTTAAGCAGTTGAACGAGTAATGCAGAAATAAAGGTGATGCGAATTTATGAGTTGCGTGATGTGGCAGCTTAATGCGATCGTTCTTTTGAATTCTAGGCGCTTGATTTTTGAGAGAAATATAAGCTGACTTTTATGAATCATAAATGTACTTCTTTTAACAGTCACTCGAACCTGTTTTTGTTGAAGATCGTGTCTTAGTATTCGACAGGCATTGGAAGTTAATCGCAATTTATCGAATGCAATGATATACTCTGCCCTTTCAAAAGTTTTTGCACACTAATTAAAGTATTTCTGCAAAAGCATAGTGCGAAAGTTCACTGTTCGAGACCCGCGTATTGTGTTGAAAGTGACTAATTCCCGCACTCTACACTACGCCTTCGACTCATGCAGCAACTTCACGCGCCTGGAAATATTTTTTTTATTAATATCTGCACTTGATCCATCACATTTCGAGTCTAAAACAATTTAATTATAAGAACACTGCGCCTGTTCTTCCGCAAGCTTAAAATCGTCTTTTTTTTTAAGGAGACAGCGAGGAGACAATTCGATTTAATCAATGGCAAAT
Source organism: Ectemnius cavifrons (assembly GCA_964023945.1). Lineage (NCBI taxonomy): Eukaryota > Metazoa > Arthropoda > Insecta > Hymenoptera > Crabronidae > Ectemnius > Ectemnius cavifrons. Next base: position 4,611,265 of record OZ030379.1, read on the forward strand.
TACACGGATGTCGAATGCTAGGAGAAGAGAAACTTACCCAGTTGATAATGTGTCCCGCAGCGCGTTTGTTTGATGCACTTTGAAAACAAGCAGTGGCTCGTCTTCCAGCAGACGGCGCTGGCGACTCTCTTGCCAGAGAGTTGCGAGCTCTTCTTCGATTATGTTCCTGCGGGAGCAATTTACGAAATAGCACCGCTGCTCGTGAAGAGGCGCTCGGAGCGGGGTGAACGACGCCGCTTACAGCCGCTCGTTTGCTCGCATTTAAATCGGACGAATGCGCCCGGCTCTCCTACACGCTTCTCTATTCGGAGCGGAGCGACTAAGTTTGAGAGCTTCGCTCGACCACACGCGCGCAGCGCATCCATCCGCTTGAATTAAATTAACACTCCGGCACAGCTCCTCACCGGGGGCGGTGGCCATGATTTGCCAAATTCGTGGCGATCCTTCCACCTACCTTGAAGAATGGGAGTTTCTCCTGCACTTTAAATGTTCCCTTCAATGGCTTCCTAGTTAAACTGTCTTCTCCTTCGCTTCGTTAGTTTGCCGCTGGATGGATCATTTACCACATCGGACTTCGAATGTCGGATTTCTGCTCGCTCCGCATGAGTAAGTGATTGAAATTCTGCAGCACCACCTGATTCGACTGGATTTCATTGGGGTCTAGAATCCGTTCAGTGTAAATTCTGAGATTTTTATGGGATTATTTTATAATCATGTTAAGTCAGTTAAATTTTAGGTGTTTTATTTCTGTTATTGTTTTTAACATAGGCTTGGTTAGGAAATTGAAATAATGAAATGTCATGTTGGTCTCTTTAAATCATATCTGAATATAAAGAGGAGAACGCTCGGTGAACACAATGTTAGTCAAACATGTATGCCAAGACACGCATTTCAACGTTTTATAATAAATTTAAAGTTACGGCAGATTAATTTTTTTAATGACCGGACATATACGAATTGTCCTGCATAAATTTTCGGTTTCTCTGTGGCCGTATTCGGTCTTCCTTCAGCGAACATAATTGTATTACCATTTTAAAGCATTTCTCCCGAATGACAGATGTCCCATAATTAAATATGCGCTCTTGCTTCTATTAATTTTATAGAAGAAAATATGTCAAAGGGTCACAATCATTATTAATACCGGACTAGGTTAAAACGTGTGTGTGTGTGCGTGTGCATATGTAACCGCGTACACTATAGACTTCCTGTTAATTTATAATTAAGCACATAGCATAAATTATATAGGCTCTGGGCTTCACTGGTTTCCGGCAATGAGTCGAACGATGATGGTAGTGAACTCGATTAAACGTTCGATCAATAGAAAATCTACGCATAACCGCTAGTGTCGAAAGGTACATTTTACATAAACAGCTATTCACGTAACCTGAACAGATCTAATTCGATCCGGTACAACTAGAGCGGAATAGTCTGAAAGGACATAATTAAATTTCGATACACTTTCGTTCATCGGAGTATGTTTGCCAGGCAGAATGCATATTAAATTGAATTTGCCTAATTATCAACAAGTAGGCGATATTCCTTGGCACCGCTTTGAAGTTCCGACGACCCACATTTACGAATTAGGTTAGGGTTCTGCACGGGCCCGAACTCTCACCCTTTTAGGGGTGAGCTTTAGAGGTTTCCGGTTGAGTACGAATGAACCCTGTACCAGCCTGTGGACTGTTAAACTAGAGAGCGAGCGAGGTGTAAGCGGCTCGTGTCGAGGAATACAAATCAGCCCTAATAACCGCGTCATCGCTCGCTCTTGGATTCGAAATTGGCAAGCACTCCGTTTTCCTCGCGTTTTTCAATTACGATTGTCCGCCCTGATGGAGCATACTTGACGCCAATACTTCGTTCTCGTTTGTAAATACGAAGTTTCGACCCTGCCGTAGAAACAGGAGACTTTTTTGTCCAATACTTTCAATGAAATTGAAAGACTACTCTTTTCCGGGAATCGAATTTCTCTTTTCATCCTTTGTTTGTTTTTGATGGTCATTCGTATGAGTTTTACTTCTGTTTCGTGCCTCAGGAGTTACTAGGGATTCAGTTCCATCCAGTGAAATTCGAAATACAAGGTCGTCTTATATAATATTATATCATATTATTAATAATTTCAGTTAGTCTCTGACTAACATAGGTGAATTAAGGTGAATTAACACCCATAGACATAATTCCCCTATTTTGCCTTTGATGACAAAACAAGGAAGTCAGCTATTTAATTTTGCGACATTATAAAATAACTAAAATTCGAGCCAACAATGATAGAAGATAAACCTGCCAGAAGACAGTTGGAGTACTAACTTTTTGGAGCGTGGAAGGCAGAGTTGCGCTGGTTCCACCGGTGCGAGCCGGCCCGCTATGTTTAACAATACGTACAGACTTTAATTTTCAAATTTACATTCCCTTCCAAATACGCAGTTTCTCGGCAGCAGGATGGATCGCGAGTTTCCCTAATATTTCACCCGGCAAGGTGAAAAATGCGCGACCTGGAAAAGAACAATTTTCGAGGAACGAAAAAAAGAAAAATTCAAACGATATGGCAGAGACTAGTCGCATTTTTAATTATTTGTCATGTGCGAGACTGTATTAGAATCTTATGCAATGCATAACGAAGAATCTGATTCAATAGTGAAATGCACTCTTGATTGTTGGAAATATATTAGTAATTTACAAATAAAGCGATTTTTATAGAACTTTCTTTATAGTAATGAAAACACGTAGAAAAGTTAAATTCGTGTAATACACTTTAAATCTTCTTAGCATTTTCGTTGCATTTTTAATATCTTCTGAAAAATCAAAGATTAACAAACAAATTCACAGGTAAATTATTATACATACATATGTTGAATATTAATCATTAAAACTATTTTCCTACGAGTCTTGAAAGGTTCGTACCATTTCGGTAATGGCATATTTCGCTTGGAAGAGCCGGATATGACTGTATGTATATAGAACTAGACGGCGCCGAGAGGTTATGTTCTCCCTAATATACTGGTGGGTATGACAATAATATTTGCCTGTCGAAAGTCAAATAAGGAAGTCTATCAGGGCAGGCGAGATGGAGATTGAACGAGACACTCTTCGATTCCCTTGCCACTCTCATATCCCCGGCGACTTTTGCACTCGGAAGCCGTGCTCTCTCCTAAGACGCTTCATCCTCTCTTCGCCCTCTCCTTCTTTCTCCATTCTCGCGCGGCTGTCATGCTACTGAGGGATTCAAATAGTAAGAGGAACGAGCTCGCCGAAAGTTTTATTTGCTCTAAAAACGCCGGCGCTGTGGATCCTCTCCCGGGAAGCGGATAAAATTCTCTGCAAGCGAGAAGGAAGATTTGCAGAACCATGCCGGAAACCCGCTTTAAAATTGTCCGAGATAATACACCACCGACTGCCAATTAATCTTTAATATTTGATAGTATATCATAATTTACTTACTTTTTCTATGGATTCAAGAATAACTGCGAGAAATGATTTAAGTCTGCTGTACTCCGAATACAAATACAGGAATATAATAATTGATAGTGTTAGAAAATCAGAAATAGGCATCATTGTACGATCTTCAGATATTAATATACTTCTACTTTACTTTTTTAATCGAATCCCTGACGAGTAACGTTTATTTACGAGCACCCACACCAACTTAAGACGCCGTATAGTCTTACATTAGCTTTATTTAATAAAGTGGTACATGAAGTTTAAGTGGACCTCGCATGTGCCCCGGTTATGCAAATACTGAAGAAGGGGCTCGCTCGGACTCCCCCTTTTATAACCAATACACATAAAGAGCTTCGACGCGACCGTAACCGGAGTCTACATTATTGTTTCGTCTTCGACGAACTCGGGTCGCCGTTAAGTTCCGAGAACGCTCGACACAACATTGGGTCTTTAACCCTTTAACGATGTTTCCATTATCTATTGGTGTTTAATCCCATAAACATTTTTCTTGTAACCCAAAAGTTTTGCTTATGGGGCTAGCGAAATATGAGATTAATTGCGAAGTTAAATGATTGAATACTTTCTATCAAAATATTCAATCGCATTGTGTTATGAATATCTCGGTTTCCTCTAGAATTAATTCCCAAAGAAAACATTGCAAAAATATGTCACACATTCTGTTACACAGCTAGTCTAAGAAAGCAGAGTAGGAAGAACTATTTCACGATTGGGGCTCTCAGGTGGCGGCTGGGTAAGGGAAATGACAAAAATCGGAGCGAGTTGAAAAAGTCAATTATCATGGCAATCCGGCTTACTCCAGTGGACTCGGTGAACCCTGGCCGGCTTAACTAGAGCACCCATCACCCGCGCGCGCTGAGGACTATACGGCCAAGCGGAATAATCTGCACGCGCGCCGCCGCCTCTTTCCACCAACAGAGAGACAGAGAGAAAGAGAGAGAAAGAGAGCTGAAGGCGAAATCATTTCGGCGAAAGCAAGTGGGTTATCCACGGCAAGAAGGACCACTTGTTTTCCTTCTCCTTTCGGCTTCGCTCACTCTCTCGAAAGCACTACGAATCTCAGGGGAATTTAAGTACCCGCATTTCTTAGCTTCCCTGTAATTCGCCGCTTGCTTGCCTTAACCGTTGAATCCCGCGAGGAGAACCCGAGATTGGGTAGCGCACTGCTAACAGGTGCAACCTTATTAGCACACCTGAGATACGAAAATCATGGGTGCTCTATAATTTTTTGCTTGTCTTTTATTGTCAAATTTTTTTTTATTTTGATTTGTAACTTTGCCAGTGTTTGTAGGTTTGTCGTATGTAAATTGTGTGAATGAAAATGTGATATTTAAACGGCTATGTGAATTATTTAGGGTTTAAGAATTTTTTTAGAAAGTACAAATACTATGTTTAAATCGATTTAATTCGACTTTTTTTAAATTTAATTTCTAACTTTGTCAGTGTTTGTATGCCTGTCGTATGTAAATTGTGTGAATGAAAATATGCCATGATTTGTTTCTGCGGAGTGTTAAGTTGATATTTAAGCGACTATGTGAATTATTTAGGGTTCAAACATTTTTTCAGAAAATATAAATATCTTCGCGTCAATTTAATTACGCGTATGAAATCTTCTTGGCTTGACTTTCAACATAGGCCCGATGAGATTTTCAAGCCCAACCACCGCTCTTTATATAAATAGAGGAATGCTAGGCGAAGCGCAAACTAACTTTCCCCTAACTACTAACTAATAACCGAAGTGTGGCTTACGAGTTGTTGCTCGCGAACTAGAAACTTACATTGAGGAATCTTTACCGGTTCTTGGGAGTTCAGCGCGCCCACAGTTTGGTCGGATAAATTACCGACGAGCATTAATTAGCAATCAAGATCTTTTAAGACGTTATTTAGTATTCTTTCGTAAATGCACTTTACAGTGTGTGCATCATGTGTTTAGAATGAAAAACAAAGTATTGCTGTTTGTCGAATAATATCTGTATTAAAAAAAAATTGAACATATTCTCTCATGTTTTTAAAATGATTTATCCGGTATTTATTCTGGAAGTATCAGTGAATACGTACAACTTTTGCATTTTACTGGCATTATTTAATAAACATAGCAATACTATGTGTTACTCACAATTGATGGAGGTATAAATACTTTTTACACCAATTGTATATTTATGTACAATGATTTTCATAAATATTTAGTCACCCGTATGTATTACGTTTATATTAAAAAAAGATGCACATATTCTCTAGTGCTTCTACAATTCTTTCTCTAATATTTATTGTTTAACAAACATAACCATACTACGTTTTAAAATTGATGGCTGCATAAATACTTTTTACACCGACTGTATATTTATGTACAATGATTTTCATAAATATTCACTCACCCGTTTGTGTTACGTTTGTATTAAAAAAAAAGTTGCATACACTCTTTGGTACTTTTAAAAGTCTTCATCTAATATTTATTATTTAAGAAACACGGCCACACTCCGTTTATAATTAGAATTGATCACTGTACGAATACTTTTTACACCGACTGCATATTTATGTACAGTGATTTTCATAAATATTCACTCACCCGTTTGTGTTACGTTTGTATTAAAAAAAAGTTGCATACACTCTTTTGTACTTTTAAAAGTCTTCATCTAATATTTATTATTTAACAAACACGGCCACACTCCGTTTATAATTCGAATTGATCACTGTACGAATACTTTTTACACCGACTGTATATTTATGTACAGTGATTTTCATAAATATTCACTCACCCGTTTGTGTTACGTTTGTATTAAAAAAAAAGTTGCACATACTCCTTGGTACTTTTAAAAGTTTTCATCTAATATTTATTATTTAACAAACACAGTCACACTCCGTTTATAGTTAAAATTCATCACTGTACGAATACTTTTCACACCGACTGTAAACATATCTACATATTACGTATGTGTATGCATATGTATATGAATGATCAATCATGAATTCTACAGTAGACATGCATATCGGTGGCGCACAGTGCATTCCCGTTATCAGGCTGGCCCCGAAATTCGGAGCGGCGCGCGGCTATCGATTTTCCGGACAATTTTCATCTCAGCCAACGGACAGATGGCCCGCGAATCGTGTCCATTGTCGTTCAACAACACACCGCCGTTCCTCATCTTCTCCCGGCTGCACTGCCGCATTCTGTCCTGCTACCCCAATGCACCTATTAGATCGCTCTGCACATCGGGTGCAACATTCTCTCTTCTAACGTTTTGTTACGTTTATGACTTTTTTGGGAGTATCAGCAGCAGCAAATTGTAGGGGTTTTGTTATTTTATTTTATTAAAGCTTGTAGTTCCATAGAGAACTAATAGGTCGTAACCCTTTCGTAATATTTGTGTTTGTTATTTAGAGTAAAATGTAAGTGTAACGAAAACTTTAGAATATTTTGTTTTACGCCTTTTTAACGAATTAATCAAATTTTATGTATTTAAATTTTAAATGTTTTTTTTAAAGAACAACTGCACGTTTTCAAAATAAAATATACTCAATGGGTTAACATATGACATGAATGTACATGATATGTAAATTAACAAAATATGATATCTTATAAAGCAGGACTTGTAGCATTGCGCAACAATGCTTTCACTTGATTTTACTGCAGTAATGTCAGCAGACACGTCTGCAAGACGATGAAACAACGTGTTGGCGTTGCAAAGCCTGCGACAAACCGCTCTGTGCAGATGAAGTCCTAAATGAGAGGAATCTGAAGTGTAATTATTTGTTTCTATTGTATGTCAAGTGATTTTAATTAGAGTAAGTAGTAGTAGAAAGTGACTTAATAACGTTCATTTTGAATTTCGGACTGTTCCGGCATGACAAACTGGATGTTGCACTCATTAATGATGAAAGACCTTGCATTATTCCCAAACAATAACCATGTAGCATTAATTTATTAAGGACTAACCCACGAAGAGCGCCAACCTAAATATGTCTATTCAATTTAGGATTGATCAGCTATTAAACTCGGGATTAGCACATGAAATATTCAGTATCAACATTGTGTCAAATCAAAACCATAAGAAATCAACAACTACTTTCCGTGTGCGAAAAATTAAACTATCCACAAAATAATTTTATCACATTTTTATTAAAATCAGAAGAAAAACGAGGAGCACAAGAATTTTGTCCCAAATGATTCCATAACAAAATTATACAAGCAATAAAGCTCCCAGGAATTTCAAACAATCCCGATGCACCTTACGCTTACCAGCCAATACATTTCCAACTCACAGACTTCGTATAATTAAACGAAGACCTCCGAAACACACTTTCGAAATTCGGCGAGTTTCGCCGAAAGGCGAAATACAAGGAAAATTTGACAAATGGTCCCAACAGAGCATACGTGTAACACGTATGCGGCGTACTGGCACGTATCTAATACTGTGCCTTGCAGGTGCACATGCACGCGGCTCTAATATCTTAGCACATGCAGCCGGCCTTGCCTTGCCCGGTAAACTCTCCTACCCCTTTCCGCCCCCCGTTTCCAAGCCCCCCTCTTCCGCCCAGCATCCCCCGCGGGCCGCGCAGTACTTGGGAGTCGGATATTTACATACCGAACGTATTACAACCTGTTCATACAGCCGGTACATACGCGCATATGTACGCGCATGACTAGCACGCTAACCCACTTCGTCTGCAACGCGTAACACCAGACGTGTGCTCATGGAAGAGCTCACACATATACCCACACACATATGTATGTTCTGTATAGGTAGCCGATATTGCAAATGGTCGTTGTATGCTCGATGATGCGACAGCCCACTTAGAAATATCGAAAATGGAAATAGAGCTTGGTATAGAGCGAGGTGGGGTCGTCGCCGTTGTCCGATTTCAATCGCTCGACGCAATTATTTCGGAAACTATCGAAACCCCCCAACCACCAACTCCACCCTGGATGAACTTCATAAGCGAGTCGCCAGTGAAAAATGAACGATTCTTTGCACGGGTCGGTTTAATTACAGCAGCAAATATTGTTGCCCAGTGGATTGGTGGTTGGGAGAGGGGTGGTTGAGTTTGGTCCACGGCGATTTATTCGGAAGGACTTTCGATATAATCGTGAAGTAGGTGGAGGGCAATACTTGGCCATGCCGAAAGCACGTTCGTCCGATCGATCACTTCGCCGTCCGGCGGCACTCCGTTGTTGGTGTCTTGCTGCTTTTGGAACGCGCGCCGAGTGCTCCTCCAGTTGCCAATACAGAGAGCGCTATTTATCCAATTGCTCGGCAGAATTTAATACGGCTGACATATCCCTCCAATTACTATCGAACACGGACCCGGCACGAAATAATAAGCCGTATAAATCCTCGGGGACGCGACGCTCATGGATCTTAATTTCCCTTTTCCAGTGCACGAAACTCTAGTGGGCTGCTCGAAAGCCTCTTGGAAGTGATGAAGAAAATAGCGTATCGCTTATGAGCGTTTTTTTAATAGATATATTGATCGTAATGTTTATTCACTCGAGTTTGAATTTATATTTTTTACTTATATGTACAACTAAAGATTAATCAATATTACAATCTTATTTCGGGTTTCTTTGTATGTGTGCTGAGTTACGCGTGATTGAAGAATTGGGCCAGAGTCGAATATCGAGACGCTATGCTATTCTTAATACGTAAAATCTGGGTTCGAAATTTAATTGAATCCACCTATTGTAATCTGATTTGATATTATATAACAGTTAAAATACTAATTTTTAATTGTCTAACATAAATATAAACATATTCTTGTCTTACTTGGTCAAACATTTGAAACATACCATTTATAGTAAATCTTAATATATTTCAATATAAAATACAAATAACATGATGCTTCTTTATACTCGAAGTGTTAAACTTACAATGAATAAGTATTCTGTTGTGGACAGGTATATCCCCGATTATATAACAGTTAGAAAACTAATTTTTGATTGTCTAATATAAATATAAACATATTTTTGTCTTATTTGGTCACACATTTTAAACATTCTATTTATAGTAAATCTTAATATCTTTCAATATAAAATACAAATAACATGATGCTTCTTTATACTCGAAGTGTTAAACTTAAAATGAACAAGTATTCTGTTGTGGGCAGGTACATCCTCGAAGCGCGTTGCAGTTACACCTGTACACAGTACTCAATTGCACAGCGGATCCTCGCGCAGCTAGTCAAATAGCAATACCGCTCTACTATTTGAATATTACAACATCGAATATCCATACCAGAATAGTGTGTACTTACGAGATATCCGAGAATCGAACATCGCTCGGTAACGCTGTCTTTGGAATTTCAGAGTCCCCGTTTCCCGACTAGCATTTTATTGAACGCGGATTACTTGGTCGTCATCCGACAACTGATCCGGCATTAAGGACTAATCTCGGCTAGAAAAATCTAATTCGGATAAGAGTTGGGTTGTAAAGAGTGGGAAGCCGGTGGAAATGTGAAGGGTGGTTTCGGAATGGCAGACCATTTAGAGCCTATAAAATCGTTCGTTATTATTCGTATTAAGAATTAACATTTAGTAATAAAACCAAAAAGTGTCCTGTATTTTAATATTTTTCCTGTATTTTAAAAGGATTCACAGTCAAATTATTATACACATATCAAACATTAATCATAAAACTATCTTTCTATGATCTTTCAAAAGACAATACGATTATCGTTAATACATTTTATTAAACACGACTTACTTACTTCGTAGTCATCCGACAACTGATCCGGCATTAAGGACTAATCTCGGCTAGAAAAATCTAATTCGGATAAGGGTTGATTGTGAACAGTGGGAAGCCGGTGAAAATGTGAAGGGTGGTTTCGGAATGGCAGACTATTTAGAGCCTATAATATTATTCATTATTATTCGTATTAACAATTACCATTTAGTAATAAAATCAAAAAGTATCCTATATTTTAAAAGGATTCACAGTCAAATTATTATACATATATCAAACATTAATCACAAAACTACCTTTTTACAAGCTTTGAAAAGACAGTACGATTATCGCTAATACATTTTATTAAACACGACTTACTTACTTCGTAGTCATCCGACACCTGATCCAGCATTAAGGCCTAATCCAGGCTAGAGAAATCTAATTCGGAAAAGGTTCGACTAGCAAGAGTGGGAAGCCGGTGGAAGCGTTAGGGGTGGTTCGAGGGCAAGTGGGTGCGAGGGTTGGAAAGGGTGAGGAAGGAAGAGAACTGAGTAGCAGGAGAACGAGGAGACTACGAGGACGAGGGGTTGTTCGGTCTCTCGTTCGTTCAGTGGGTATCTCAACTTACGATTGCCTCCGGGGCGTGCACAGAAGTGCAAAGCAATCGTCTACGGGCTCCTCGACCCTCCTGGCACCGCGACGCTCTCGCTTCTCTCGCTGACTGAAGCGCTAACGTATCGAAATACATGCGAGAGACAGCCAGCCGAGGGGAGCGAAACATCCTCGCTCTCCTACCTTCAACCACGCTTGCTGATCTTCTCCGTTACATTCGTTGGAATCTACTGTTCCACGGCAGAACGAACGCTCCAAGGAATCCTTCGAATAACTCTTCGGCTCTTCTTTCGCACAACTTGGGTTTAGTCCTGATGACGTACAAGCTTTTGCCAAGAAGCGTCGCCTCGCTCTTAAATCTTGCTTAGTTGAAACTGAACTCTGTTGTTTTGGGATTGTTATGTGTCAGAATCTATCTGAGAATGTGAGAGTTAAGACGTTCCGAGTGTGTGAAAGGGAAGAAGAAAATATGAAATGCCACTGAGAGTCGATAAATCATTCTTCTTGCGATCGAAAAAAATCCTGGGTATCAGTTGGCAGAGGGATGAGTGTTCGAAATCATTGATTTCGTGTTTGCGGCTGGAGAAGCGAAAGTAGAAGTTCGGACACGTAGGCCTGACGCCTAAGGCGTAGACCCAACTAATGCGAAGGACAACATTTGTCTGTGTGTATGTTCGCAATAAACTCGAGAACGATCGAACCAAGTTCAATGCGATTTTTCCTCCTGTACGAAGTTTTGACTGTAAAATATTGCAATACTTATAACTTATTCGAGATTATTTCAAGAATAAAAATGTCAAATTTAATAGAATAGATAGTTCTAACAATCTATTATTCTTGAAATTAAATTACTGACCGTAATAGATAATAATAAAATAAATAAACTGACACATAACTCCGCTACAAAGAATTTGCCAGTTTCTCGAATACGAGCTTTCGATTTTTCATGTCCGGAACACCCTTCGAAACTCGCCCCATGGAATCCACTATCGTTACTCCTTGCGCTTTGATCTTCCAGTCTTTTCTACATTCGCGATGCTGAGTGCTCCTTGATGGAGGATGTGGGAGCACCGGAACAGTGGCAGTCAAGTATTTCGAGCTTTTTAATTGGTAGGAGAGTTTGGACACGTGTCGGCCTTCATTGTTCCTTGTGCAAATAAGCTCGGAGAATTGATTGGAACCAATGTGTTTGGAATTGGGAGATGTGAAGCGATGTGTGAAATGTCAGGTACATATGTGTATGTGGTGTTGCATTCGGGTATTAGTAGTTGCCAACGTGTTTTCTTGATTAAGAGAAAATGTAATTATAGTACTTTGATTAATCAGCTTTTAGGAATCCGGAATAATTCGAGGAAATAGTGGATAGTTTGGTAAATGGTAGATCAGTTTGCGTGAAATCTATCACAATGTTATGCTTGCAGTATTAATTGCACCGCAAGTTGACCTCATTCCATTCCAGTGGGGTAATCAGATCCTCTATGATCCTGTAACATGCCCTGCGTAGTACAGTAAACATCCCCAAAATGTGTATGTTGACTATAAAGCCGCACTTACGCTTTGTAACGTGTTATCAATAACAAACAAGAGTAATATTTTTTTAGGACATGTGTGGTTGCAGCTTTCTTTTTTAGCTAACACTCATTTTATTTCGAAATTCATTAGAGTATCGCTGCTTAATTACTTCTTCAAAGTTTGGCAGTGAATCCAATTCGTACAAAGGCTTGAAATCTAAAATTCTAAAACATATTAAAATATAATACAAAACTGTAAGTTAACTTGCTCAATGCTGACGATTAAAGTTTCGATCCTAAAACAATGAGACGTTAAAATACCAATAATAAGAAAGCAATTCAAACGGAAACGGAAAGTGACCACGGTTAGAGTAACACACGGAAATTCATTACACCCGGGGAATTCGCAACTTCGGAATTTTCATTTCGAGGGTTGAATTCTTTTCCGACCCTCTTCGGGATCCGGCAGCATTTCGAGATACGTGGCCGGACTTCACTCGGCGATCGTTTCATCCGCAGGCGAGACGTGCGTTTTAATTGAAGGGGACAGAAAGCCGCCTCTCAGAAGAATGCTCCTCGCTCTTCGCAGCTTCTCTCCTCTTTCTCCTTCTCTCGCCCTCTTCCGGAACTCAGAAGTGATTCGTGGCGTCGCCACACGAGAATTTCGTGGGGAAATTCAATGACTTCCGGTACACGTGCTTCCTTGGTTGCAGATTCGCCGCGGGGCTTTCCTCGTCCACGTATGATTGCGGCTAATTGGATTATCGTTGGTTCTTTTGGCCCGGCTAGACTTTTATGCGCTGAGATCACCGTTGTAACTTAGTTCGTTAATGTCGGCAGGATTTTTACCGTGTCAGAGACATATCTTTGTAATCTTAGAAAATAAAACGAGTTTTTCAACAATTCAAAGAGGAAAGATTCTTTTATTAAATTCTATAGAGTTTTGCTTGAACTTAAATATTAATTACCGTTTCAAATGAATCTTTCAGTCTACGAATTTCACCTTTATAGTACATAAGACATAAGTAACTAGTTCCTGAAAGTACAGAAGACAAAATATAAAAACAATGATTATAACTAACATTATGGATGTGCAATATAAGATTACCAGCAACGAGTAAAAGAAGTGTGGAGCAACTAATCTTTTATACCCTGGTCAGAGATAACCGGAGGACATCCACTTTCACGACGCAGCTCACACAATTCCCGTAGACCTCACCGAATTTCGAGGTTTTTCTGTCGCGAGGGTCCAACTCGAGACGAAAGGCGATAAGGATAGCTCGAAAAGCAGAGGCAAAGGGGAACTAAGGTGGTATCAAGCGACCAGTAGAGTCACCATCGCCCCAAGTAGATTGGCGACGAGCTAGCCAGACGAAGTAGCTTGAGTTTCGTCGGGCGCGCGTAAATCTCCGTGAAATCTAATTTTATTAGGATCGTCTTATTTTTCTAGGAAGGGTAATCGGCTAGGTTGAGCCGAAGACGACAGCCCTCCGGGTCCCGGGTGTGCTTGTATCTCTGTGTCTGTAGCGTGTAGCATTTCTTCCTGCCGAAAAGGTATCGGAATACGCAGGGAGAGTGAGAGAGTGAGAAGGGGGGAGAGAAGAGAAGAGAAGAGAAGAGAAGAGAATGGGTTGCGAAGGGAAGCGATGCCAGAGGCGTATCGGCTCCGACGGAGCTTCACCGACTCGAGTTACAAGCTCGAGGATCTACGACTTACGGAATTTCCGTTGAAAGCCACTGGATTCTTTTGCGCGCGCGAGCAGCACCGGCTTGTTTACGAGCCGGCCTCGATATACGTTTAAGGCGAGTGTCGGGAAATATGGAATTTACAGCGCTCGAAGTAGGTTAACATGAAAGCCTCGATCCCCGGGAGCAGCTTCTCTCGTACACTTTGCGCGACTGCCGAGCAGCCGGCCAGGAGAGCATGTAACCGTGAAAAATATTCGGAATTAAAGCTCAGCGCCGAGAAATTATAATAACGAGTTACGGTCCGTGGCCTCCGCCGGTGATTAAAGTCCCCGTCTTTTCCGACCTCGAGCAGCGAATGTGTCCACGCGGAAATATTAATTTCGCCCTGTGTGTGCTCGCCGCCTTTGAAAGCTGGCGAGCGCGCGTGCGACAAGTGTTCCCCGCTCCGGGAGTTTTCTGCTCCCGCGGAACACTTCCGATGCCAACAAATATTCCTGGCACGACTTTGCGCCCCGGTGGATTACTTATTTAGCAACAATTTTAGACTCGGCTTAGTATTCGGAGTCACTCAATTTTGCGCGGAAGGCAAGTTTCACGTGGCGTTGGTAACGGAAGGATTGAATTCGCGAAGCTTTTTCCTGCGCGATATACGAATATAACAAAATATAATAAAATATAACTAAAAGTAATAGAATTATTTTAAAAAAACAGATGTTGAATATAAACTAGACTAAACTGGCTCTGTGAATGCGACATATATCGTATAATACGGTCATACACGCACATGTATTTTATGTGTCACTTTATACTATAAAAGAACAGTGACGGCTGCCACCGCAAGCCAGACACACGACACAGTAGATTCGGTTGCGAGGGTCAGCCTAGTATACCCGGCTCAAATGGAAGTGGAGCCCTCGCGTGAAAAAGTAAAAGAGCGAGCTGTCAAGGCACTAATATTCAAACAAAGAACAATACGACCACAACAGTAGCGATTTAGTGACGCTCATATTCATCATTCTCGCAACTCCCGCAAGTTTACACACAGTGTTAATCAGCGTCTGCGCGAAACCGGCCTAGATTAATACTCCAAGCTTGTGTCGGGCAAAGCTCTTCGTAGCTTGCCGGGCGAGTTTCCCTCGTTACCCCCGGAATACTTTAGTGTTTCGTCTGCGAGATTCTAAATGAGAATCCACCATTCGTGGAATACTCTCTCTCTCTCTCTCTCTCCGCGTTCTACTGCCAGTTCTCGCGCGTTCCTTCCAGTCTCGGTTGTTTATTCGTTCGAGAATTATTATTCGCATGGGGAAGAAGAAGCGTAGCACTGAGGAGAAGAGCAGAAATGCCAGTCATGAGGAAGATGCTAGTCACAACGAAAATCGCCTGGTATTCCGAGTACGCTGATTTCATTATGGTCACTCGAATGTTTTAATGGAAGACTCCAGCTGGAAAACGACCGAATTCGAGAGACCCCCTTTATGGCGGAAAACTAATCTTCCACAGTAGTCTCTCTCTCTCTGCTCTCTCTCTCTCCTCGCCGCTCCCTATGCTACGAGTCGACCACTGAAATTGCATTTTTACGTGCGCGTGCATGGGATTGGAAACCTGATAACTCACTTTTGTTCTCCGGGCCAAGTAAACACAGTGTAATTTCAATTCCTCGAACCCCTGCTAGCATTAAACTCTGACTTTAATGTGCCGCGTAATAAGTGGAATACATGTATCACTGCTGTAAACATATTTGATGGGTTTTGATTCCGTGTGTAGGAATGTCGAATCGATTTGGCGAGTGATTTGCTAGCATTGTGTTAGAATTGACTGAAAAATTGAAATAGAATAAGAATAGGAAAGGTACGAGTGTGTCTTTTCTAGTTTTAAAAATAGTTTAGTAGTAATTGGACAGATATATAAAATAAATGTCAAAGGAAACAGATCGATCGATACAACAATAGGACTTATCAAAAGCATAGCTCAACGAGAAGACTAATGGTAATTACCCTTCAACAACGATTAGTCTGCGTAGTTAACTTCGATTATCACGCTTGACATCCGATTTCAAGTGTACGTAGAACGCTTCTAAGAACCTCAATTTTGGAAGTTCAACACCTTGGAGTTACCATTGACGCAACATGAGAAAGTTGGGATGATTCGGATAGTTGTACGATGGTTTGCGTGGCAGCGATTGTTTTACGGGGGACGAGAAAGTCTGGGACGATTGGTTACCAGGAAACCCTGAATTCTCGTCGCTGATACGTGAAAGAGGTGGAAGGAGATCTGCTCATTAACTCCGAATTTCTTGCCCAAATTGCGAAGTGGAGAGCTACGACTCGTGCAGGACTGTCTTGCGAGAGCCGACTGACTTCCCTTGTCCCATCTTCCTTCTTCCTCTCGAATTCATGACCCTATATTTTCCGACTCACGAGCATCTTCTATTTGCTCTTTGTAATTTGTCAAGTCTCTTGGCTTCGTATGTGGATAGTGGCAAGTCTTGTTAAGTTCGCGAAAGTTTAAAAGATATGAAAAGTCTGTGTTTTCTCCTCACAAGTGTTAAAGCATTCACTAAGTTTGTATTAATACGTCCATTGCTATTCAAAACATTTTCTAATTTATAAATTATACATTCCGTAAGTAAGTATAAGAGAAAAAAAATACGTATGTAATACTATGAAAGATAATCCGCGAGTACTCCAAACTGAGCACAAAAAGTAATCGTTTTACGTAGTAATTTTCCAAATGAAAACAAATTCCAGCAGGCCAAATATTCGCCGGAAAAGGGCCAAATATTGTCAAGTATACCATAACGATAATATCGCTTAAAAACTTCGTCGAAGTACATCGTAATACCCCCACCAGGTTTTTTTATATTCAAAATTATTAGACAGAAAAGCAATATTCCCTTTGCACTTCAATGCACTGTAATGAAGCGATGCATGTTCGCATACGTAAAAGTTACCTGTGATTTTCCCGTTAACTCCGGCATCTAACTGACGTGAAAATTTTTCGAATAATTGTGTTTCAGCGTTGGAGCGCGCAATCATTCATTAAAAGTTTATGGACACTGATAGCGAGCGAGGGAATCCGTCCAGCTTGCAATGTGCCTCTTTCCCTTCGTTCCCACTAATTCTATTACTGACGGTAGCACACTGCTGGCAATAAATTAATCACCGGCTAATTTTCGGTCTGCCGTGACGTTCTACGTTGCTCGGAAAAATTCCCTCCTATTAAATGGCTTGTGTGTTCGCGCGAGCCCGCGTAAGCACGCGCACACACGTACACGGATATACTGAAAGTATGCATCGCGTGGATTTAATTTCTATCGCGCAGAGAGAGAGCCACCACCACCACCGGGTCCCGAGAACTTTTCACAACGAGCCTCGGATGGCAGCGTTCTAAAATAATGCATTACACTCAGCTTATGCTTCTCTCGGTGATTAATAGTGCGCGCGCGCGCGCACGCGCGCCCTCCCAGAAAATAGGTCAGCGAAAAAATGTTGGAACATAAGTGCACCGTAAACAAGGAATGCTTGGTTAAATGGCTCGTTTAATCCTACGGGTGAGTGGCAAGTGGCATTTGTTCAAAGACCAAATCATTTTAAATGCAAATGCACATATTGAATATGGTATGTGACTTCAAAAATATCTTCGTCATTTATTTTTATTATGTATCATTATAGTTCAATTCCCACAAAACATGTCAGGAAAAAGTTGAAATAAGTTTTGTATATTTCGTTATTTTCATTCTTGAATTTAGTGCAAGCATGCCAATCGTATCAGTGGTCAGTCACTTTTGACATAACAAAAACTAGCACGTTACTGTTTCAATCTTAAATCGTATGAGAAATGAAAATGTCAAATATGAACAATCTCAAATAAGACAAATGTAAATATTGAATATCATATGTGACTTCAAAAATATCTTTGTCATTTATTTTTATTATGTATCATTATAGTTCAATTCCCACAAAACATGTCAGGAAAAAGTTGAAATAAGTTTGTTATTCTTACTCTTCAATTTAGAGCAAGCGTGTCAATCGTATAAGTGGTCAGCCACTTTTGACATAACAAAAACTAGCACGTTACTATTTCAATCTTAAATCGCATGAGAAATGAAAATGGCAAATATGAACAATCTCGAATAAGATAAAATAGACTTCGATTCCTTCCAAAAGTATCGATACAATAACGAAGGAACGCGAACGTCTGAGATGTCAACTTCTTACATAAAGTATCGAGTAATGCTTATTTAAGGAAACCGAGCGATGAGATTAGCTCGGTCTATTATAACAATGTGTCTCACCGCAAGCCCAAGAGGGCCCAACAATAATTCAGACATCGATCCGGTCATTCGCCACAATTCGCTCGGCAAAGCTGGTTTATGATAAGTCGAGCGTCTCGAGGTTTGCGGAGATAATTCCTCCGAGGAACAATAGGATCCACTAGAGGAATTCGGTCCTCCTCCTCTTCTCACTCTCTCCCTCTCTCTCTCTCCCACTCTCTCTTCATCCCAGAGCACTCGAGGCTCTCTCCATTTCCGGATAACATGCTCGTTGGCAGAGTAGTTCGCTAATAGCCGAAGAAGCCGGTTGAATCCGGGCGAATCGTAATCGATTGGATGCCAGTCACTGTCGATTGGCCCAAAAATCTGCCGATCGTTTGCCTCCTCTCCCGCGACCGCCTTCCTCCAAAGGCACTACTTTGAATAGGAATTCCCAGGATAGCATTCTTGACATCTGTGACAGACCCATCGAATTAATCCTGTGTACAGGACTACAGCAGCCTTGTTTCTCCGTCGGCCCACTTCGCCTCCAACCACACCCCCGCGCGTACTCCTTGTTCCGGCTAAACAAGAGAGAACTAGTTCTTGCTTGGCCTCCCTCTTCTCCTCTCCTCTCCTCTCCTCTCCTCTCCTCTCTTCTCTTCGTCCGGGAAATTCGAACGTACATACCTGCGGCGGCGGTGTCAGTTTTGCAGCTTTCTTCCAAGAACTATTCCGAACTCTCTCGCCACCACCGACCTCCTCTACCTTTCTCCCTTCCACTCTCATTTCAACTATTCTCTCTCTCTCTCTTGTTCTCTCATCTTCTCCAACCGCCATCGCCACTGTCGCGATACTCCACCACGTGTCTACTACTTCTCGGCCCAAGGAAATTCCCGGAACGGATTCCTATCATGCAGAGGCTTTGGCTCCGACGTTAGCTGATAGGCGGTAAGGCTTTCCGCAGTTTCTACCGTTCCGCCTGTCTCAGGATCGAAAGATAAGAGGCCAACTGTGCGAACTAGGCGCCCGGCATGTCACAGTCAGACACGTTTGCGGTTATACCATGCCGTTTGTGATCTGTCTTCGATTGGTTCCCTTGCGATTCTCTGGCAATCAAGTATGGAAGTAGTTTGTTTTGTGGCAATGATCGCGTTGTTGAAGGATCTGGTTCGTGGTGATTGAGTGGTATGTAAATGGTGGTGGTTTTAGTGGGAATGTTGCTCTCTAATCGGGGAAATTGAAACAGTCGAGATTAACTGGATCATTAATTGCAATGCATAGAAAGTATTTTAATTTCTGTTGATTTTGGGGTTTCTTGGTGGTTCAGGTTTTTTTCTTGATTTTTGAAAAGTTGTGGTGAATATTCATGGTGTATGTATATCATTTGAATTTGAGAAACTGGTAGTTATTTGTAAATAGTGGTATTCATTATTTAGCTTTTTCGCAGTAGCTCTTATCATTTTAGAGGTAAACGTCAGTAGAGAAATACCAACGGTTTTAAAAGAGTTGTTTTCACCCCTTTGAACTATTTTCGACACTAGCAAAAACTAGTGGCATATTTAGGGCGAGTTACTCTAGCTCTCCACAAAGTTCTAGAATTTTGGAAAAGTTCTCGGATTGGCAAATGCAAGTTGTAAAGACAGCTCTTCTTTTCAAAGACAGAATTCCGCGAGAGGAAGCAATATGAAATAGTGATTTGAAAGTAAACTTCTAGGTCGCAGAAGGCTTTAAAGAAAGGGCATCACTACGCACAGCTGACCGGATCGATTTCATCTGTAATCGTGTCCGATGAATACATAAATTATTAATATCTGATTCGAACTATCAAACGACTTGATTTATGGCGGTTACGGAGAGTTGGCCGCGCGTCGAGCTATCTTGCTCCGATATCAGAAAGTTTCAATGCGGTGGCAGAGGGATTCCCGGCCGGATATCGTTCTCTTACTTCTTGTTTCGGTGAGTTCACCGTGACGCGGCTTTCCCTGCTTCGTTCGGACGCTCTCTCAAATTCTCTCAGCCAACGAACTAGCGCAGCTCAATTGTACCATCGCATAAATGTGCTTGTTAGCATCGATCTTCCGGTAGAGATATTTGTGTATACGAGAATACTTTTTAACGAACACGAGTATTTAATAAAATATTTTTCAGATCATCTTTCTCACACGCACTTAAATATCGTTGCGTGGACACAATGTGAATATCAATTCGTTATTCGATACTATCCAAAATTATTTGCGGTCATCTGATAATTCCTCGGATTTCTGTAATTTGATCTAACGCGCGCGTTACGAATCCAATAACTGTATACATTTATGAATGATAATGTGTTATAAAATCGAAATATTTAAAAGTAATACTAAAAATTAATAATTAAACGAGCCACTTGAAAACAATACCGAAGGCTTTCGTAAATGTTTAAAATCAGCTGTCGTATAAAGAGAACATATGCATAAACAATTGAATTACCAAAGACTAAAATAAAACCAACAGCTGTGGCGAGAATGTGATTGGATTTAATGGAAACTGCCCTGTGAATAGAAGGGTTGTACCAGCGAGAATCGAGTTAAGAACGAAGGTTGGTATGAATCATCCAGGGATTAAGGAAGGCACTTGTAAAGCTTGTAACGACGGGGTGGAAATCCGTGTTTATGGAAAGAGCCGTTTCACACGCAGTTAAAAATACGTTTCCTGTTTAATTCGTTGAAGGACCCTTAACACGGCGCGTGCCCTCCAATTATAATGGCAATCCGTATTAATGGGCATTAAGCTGTTTTATTTCTCTCGCTCGGTGAATTACAATAATTAAATCTTATTAGGATCGCTCGCACCGCGTGTGCCATGCCTACCGATATCCAACAATTTCGGCGACACCTGTGCAAGTTTAATTAAACAACGCCATTCGATATGGACACGTTGCTGTGAGTGACACGTTCATCAGTATTTCGCTGAAGGCTCCGGTCAACACATTTCCCATCATTAATGTTGCCGAGGATATCGTTTACATGTTTGTCTGATTATTCAACTTGTGTTTCGAAAGCTTAGAATGCTAAAAGTGAAAGTTTATTGTTTTAGTTGTTTATAATTTCGCGTGGCTGAGGTTGTTTGCCTTGCAATTATAGACTGCAAAATCATTATTATTGATATTTGTAACAGTATGCTTTACTGTGGCGATAAATAATTTATCCGAGGAAATAATATTGTGAACGTATAGGAGAGATTGTTTAACAGGGATATTACAAATCAAACTTGCGAAAGTAAAGCCAGTCGTTACTTTACTGATTAACGTGGCGAGGAACTTTGAAACTATATGGAAAGCATAAACAATTCTACTAAGACGACAAATTTCTCTTGTTTCAGAACAGACGTGAATCATCAGCAGCGTCAGTGCAGTACCATCGATTGTCAGGACCGTATTACAAGGTAAGTCTCTACCCATTTAACTAGTTTCTAATCTCAATATTAAAACACCCATAAAACCAACAACAAATACTAAGGCCAATATTGCATTCACTGTATAATATTTCCTTGCTCAATTCTAATATTCCTACGTCTATAAATTCCTAACATTAATATCAAAAACAATACGAACTTACCAGGAACCACAAATAATTCATGACAAAAGTCCCACAACAGACATACCCTGGATTTTCCCACGAAAATTTAGCAGTTGCAATGCCGATATCGGCTTCGTCACGGGGAAGAAAGGAAAGTCCTGGTGCGCCACAGTATATGTATGTGTTTGTGTGTGCCGGTGTAGTTTGGGGGGCGAATTTCGGGTCGGAGACTGGGGTAGCCGGAACGAGGGGCTGTAGGGTTAGTTGACCCCGCGTATGGCCACCCTAGCGGCTCGTGTGTCGGATATCTTGAAAATCTCGTGGGTCAGGGCGTGGTGGCGGGCAATCAAGCTGTCGGCTACCATGCTATCTAGGGTCCTAGAGCAACCAGCCTGCTGTGACTTACCGTCACCCTCCTTCCTTTTCACCCTCCTGCACCCTCCTGCACCCTCCTCCAACCTCTTCTCTCTTCCCCGTCGCCCCAAACCCCGCATCACCTCTCTCTTTCTCCCTTTCTCTCTCTCTTTTCTCCCTTCTATACTGCACGCGCATTCTGATTAGTGGTAAATAATACTGCCAACAATACACCTTGTCGCACCTAGCCGCACCGTTAACCCGTACGACGTACCGTTTGACTACGTGCGCAGACTTCCTCCTGCTCTCTTGGACTATCGTCGATGATGATAAACCTATGGTGAAATTCCATTGAACTACAGAGAGTGTAACTCGAATGTGATTTTTAGTATCGGTGGTTTATGAAAGTCATGTTTTTGGAATAATAGTGGTGATAGTTGTTGGATTTGAGAGATTGTTTTTGGGGTATTTTTATGGGTAAATGTATTTATTGCGCTTTGTGCGCTCTACGTGCGCGGACTTCTTTGTGTTCTTGGAGTTTCGTATAAACCTATGGTGAAATTGCATTGAATTACAGAGATTGTAACTCGATTATGATTTTTAGTATCGGTATTTTATAAAAGTCCAGTTTTCGGAGTAATAGTGGTGATAGTTATTCAATTTTAAGAGATTACTTTTATAGTAAATATAATGTATCGTGCAAAGACTGGTCACGATAGTAAAATAGATTTATGAGATAGTTTAATAATCCACAACTATTAGCAAAAACAAACTTTCTATAGCAACTGCAAGAACATCATTAAATTTTTAAAAGACACACACTTACTCAACAAAATATGATAATACTGTATATCTAACCACCGTATAAGCCTATGTATACATTCAAAATCCAAATGATGTAACCAAATAGACTCTAATACCTTAAAGGGGGATGTAACAGTAATGAACAATTAAAAAAAAAACAAGTTTCTATACAAGTAATATTAATTATATATAATTCAAGGCTCAACTTAATCACAAAAGAAATATAAATTCCTTCAAATAGAACGCGAGTTTGAAATAAACAATTGAATTGTATACTCTCGCATTTCCAAAACAGAAGGAAAATAATTACGATATCAACCAGTGCAGTTACTACTATTTCGGTGCTCGCACACCAAGCGGCAAAAATTCGACGTGCCTACTAGTACCTAGTTTAATGCATCATCTCGCCGGCAGGGCGAACCCCACGCGGCCATCCATTACCATCCACACCGTCTCACAGCCGTGGGCATTCACGCACACACATATATCAACAATCGGACGTGTGAATTAACGGACGCGCGCGCCGCACGCGTGGACGCGTGCATGCGTGCGCATCCACTTGGCGTACACTGCTGTCTACGAATAGGATGCGCGGGGACGTTCATTATCATTTAAGTGTTTGCATGGAGTATCGCAATGCCGGCGATGCATGTGCCAGTATGTGGGCGTTGCGACTCATTCGGTGAGCGACGACTTATTGTTGAGCTAGGTGTGCGGATCAACCGGGTGATTCACCGCCCGAAGAGGAATGCTGCGGGGTCGTTTTATGGGTTAAGATAAGCACTATCGCTTCAGGATCGCTGTCTCGAATAGCGATCAACGCCGGATACGCACCGTAAACTAGGAAATATAAAAGTCCCATTGTCGGAGTCGAACACATTCGAGTTTTTGTTGCTCTTGAATTTTCTGCTGTCGTAGGGGATCCCATGGACCCCTAAGATCTCTATTGCGTTTAAATTGCCCGACGATGTTTCATCTGAAATTGAGTGTCGGTCGATCGGGAATCCTGGTAGATTGATGGATAGTGTCCAAGAGTGTTCCTACACTCTTTAAATTGCGATAATATTGCTAAATCATTCTGAAGTAGATATAATTGACACAGGTCTCGTATCTTTCACTTTATTATATTACATTATATTATATTTTATTTTTGGTATAAAGCCATGAATTTAATAGGATTAATGAACAATCATGATGCAAATCTAATTACAGTTATAACAAGACATATTTCACAGCTTGAAACTTAATGATTCAATTACTCGCTTCCTCATAACCCATTCTTAGCTATTATCGACTTACATTTAAAGATCAGTAAACTAGCTTATTTATACAGCAAAGTCCCAGAGATTATTCAGGAATGATCCATCCATAGTCTAGATAGCGGCGTTGGTGGTGGCAGTTGTAGAGCACTCGAATCCAAGGATCAATCTTGCGAGTCGCAGCAGCAGCAGCAGCAGAAGCGGTAGAGTGTTTTCCCCTTATTTCGGGAAGGTCACGTTGCTCTCGGCCGGGATG
Organism: Ectemnius cavifrons; assembly: GCA_964023945.1. NCBI lineage: Eukaryota > Metazoa > Arthropoda > Insecta > Hymenoptera > Crabronidae > Ectemnius > Ectemnius cavifrons. The sequence goes on from OZ030379.1 coordinate 4,635,671, forward strand.
TATGCGTGCGTGCATAAGACCCCTTTGTAGTCAAGGTTCGTCAGGGTTGGCTTTGCACTAGGCGGCCGGAGACACGGGCCAATCAATCCCCATCTGCTTTCGGTTTCGCATCCCCTACGCTCTTACTCCCCTCGGCTACGTCTTCGGAATTTCGATGATCTTCGCCTGGAAACAGATTTATCTCGCCTACTTTCCTTCCCTCCTTACCACGAGTGCCTTTCGATCGTGCTGCCACCCCCGGATCACCCCCGGACTTCCGTCTCTCCATGTCTATATAAATGCAAGCCTCGCCTTTCTCCGCTTCGGAATATTTTCTACCCCTTTCGTTGGTTTGCTAGGCTCGCTCGACGCGCCGCTTGTTTATCAGTAAATACGCCGGATGTTTGAATATGTGAGCGAGCAGCCACCACCGCGCTATGAAAGGTAGTACTGTCTCCGAAAACTGTGTACACCTTTCCCAGGAATAGAGAATATTTGTACACAGAGACTAGATAGCTGTTCTTCCGGGATTCTACGTGAGCCTTTAATATTAAATTTGAGAATCAGCTTGGATGTGTATATGTGTGCGTCTATGTTTTGTTTGTGGATGTTGTAAATTAATTTCTGGAATATCCAATTTTGACGGGGTATCCTTCATTTATTTATTTCATTTTTATTGATTATTATTGTGTATATTGTTTAGTGATGTTGTGAAGAATTGACTTTGGCGTTCCTTTTTTATTTGACTACATGTGGATGCCTTTCATGAAATTTATTACTCTTATAATATTGCTCGTTTTTAGGTTGAATTTGTTCCCGTTGTAGTTGAGGTGGCTACATTCGGAGATGATGTGTTTAATTTGATAAATCTTCATTGCACATATTACTTTTGGGTTTATTCTTCGTTGTTATTAGGTAACACGTTATTAAGTTACTGTGGCAAATTATTAGTCGTGCGGTTTTCACTTGGTCATATCTGCTTAATATGTTAAAATTCGATTTATAGCCTCTTGTTTTCCAAAAACGTATAAAAATACCCGATTTTGTCAGGTAATAAAAGAAAAGATTGTATTAAAATCTTCTCGACAAGAAAAAGAATAGTTAACACAAACAAAACAATCAAAAACAAACAAACGTGATTCCTCCACAAAATCAAATTCCCAAAATGAAGCAAAATCAGCGAGCAAACCATCATCCCAACAATTACCAGCTTACCAGTAACCAGTTGCGTCATATTCGATCGAGGCAAACAGCGAAACAGGAAGATTGGACAAAATCGTTGCGCGCTGTCACCGAACTGTCATTCCGATATTGAAGAGATTCGCATCGGTGCGGTGCTGTCACTCGTAAAAGTTTAGCGGTTTAGCAATATTTGAACGAGCGGGATCGCGCGTATATCAGTTTCGCTCGGCTTTCTGAGTATTTCTCCCCCATTCTAGTTGTGTTCCGGCAGCGTAATTGTAGCGTAGCACACGTGTGCGCGCACGCGCGCCCCAGCACATACACAGAGTCGTCCCGTTTGATCGGTGGGCACATTGAGATAGCCGCTTTGATTTCCACCCGGCAGCGTCTCTCTCTCTCTCTCTCTCTCTCTCTCTCTCTCTCTCTCTCTCTCTCTCTCTCGCACGGACTGGCATTTGCCGTTGGAGCGAACGTGTCATTTATCATCGCGATAACCGCGGAGATGCCGCGACACACCAAAGAGCGCCGCTCCTCTCCGCTCCCCTCGGCGTGGCCGACGTCGAACGCAATTCCGAGCAAGTTAAAATCGCTTTTTCCTTGCCCCATCTAAACTCTGACCTTAGTAGGCGGAAGCGCCATCAGCTGATGTTACCGCTTCCTCTTATCGCTTCCTCTCTTTCTCTCTTTCTCTCTCCCTCTCTTTCTCTTGTGAGTGCTGGGAATCCGCAGGACTGAAGGAGGCTTAATCTTATACCCCATGAGATTCCAGCCTGTCTCTTCGAGGTTAAGGTTAAGGTTCTCCTCCGTGATAATCCAAGGCGAGAACCGCCTCGCTGACGGAAAATTGCCTAATTTACTCGGAAGAAAAATGTGCTCCTCGATGCCGCCTCTTATCTTATCGCGTCCTATAGATTCGCTTCTACGCTTGCAGCACATCCTCGTAAACCCTAGCGCACCTAAATGGATGCTGGAGTTACTCCGGCTTTCGAGCACGAGATTTGCGATACGCATTTAACTGGTAACTTTATGACATCGTCCTAGATCGCATTTGGAGATTCGTGACTAATGAAAACCATGACTGGAAGTTCTGCGGTAGGTTGGATTATATGTGTGTATAGAATAGTATTGCTGGACGTGCGATCAATTTGACTAGTTTAAGTTTTGAGTTAGATTTATGCTTCTGTGTTAGAAGTGGATTAAAGGTGTCAAAAATTATTTGGTTACTCGATAAATAATAAGGCTATGTTTGTAAAAATATTTGATTTAAGAAGTCAGAGATTTAAAAAGGTAGAATAATTAATTTCATAGTTTAAGTATTAACTGGCTAACATAACAATAATTTTTGTTAAGTATAAACAAAACAGAGAAAGATAGTTTTGGTCAACCATAGAGTCAATCTATACGTTTCACAATGACAAATGAATTATACAAAATATAAAGCAAATCCAATAGCTTAAAATTATAACAACAAATTCTCTTTGTACGAACAATTCACAAAAAGAAAGTTAGCCAGCCAGAGGACATTTTTCATGGTAATCGTTGAAACGTTTCAGATAAAGCAGTCAATCTATACGTTTTACAGTGATGAATAAATGATATAAAGTATAAAGCAATTAATCCAATAGGTTAAAATCATAACAACAAATTTTCTTTGGACGAACAATTCACAAAAGGAAAATTAGCCGACCACAGAGAACACTTTTCATGGTGATCGTAGAAACGTGTGAGATAAAGCAGTCAATCTATACGTTTTACAGTGATAAATAAAGTAATTGAGTGCGGTCTAGTGGTCGACGTCAAACGCAGAGCGAACCGCAATTCACTGGGAATTACGATTCCGAGAAGAACTTGTGCGATGATAATGCGAACGATCTCATTAAGCGGTATTTAATGGAAACTTTATACTCTGCGGGAATTCTGACGTGGTGCGATCGCGCTTTGTGGCTTTGAAAACACAATTTCCTCGGGCGTACACCCTGCACCCCCTTGCAAACGTACGCGGACACCACTTCGCTCGCTGGACCACCGACAGATTCACCGACACGTTCGCAGTCGCCAGAGGTGAAGAGGTGAACGAACTCGAGGTGGACGCGATGCATTTGACGAGCGGTTTCTTGAACCGAGCGAACTTCCTCGCCGGATAGGATTCATCAAGCTGTGTTTCATGATGAATTAACGCATCGTATACAAACGTTGAATGAAATATGTTATCCTATGAAAATTCGTTTTATTTTCACAATTTTTGTAGTCGTTTATTTTGGCCCGTTTTACAACAGTTCTTTTATAACAACCTTATTGAAGTGCACATAATATAGTATAAGTGTTATTATAGTTAATTAATTTTAGACTCAATTAAATTTCTTCATTATTAACGAATATTTTCACTTTGCATCTGGATCAGTATTTATTTAATTCTTTAGAGATCAATTGAGATATTATAGTGAACCGACTCACAATGATAAAATTACACTGTTGTCTCTGGTATTACGTTTGACATTGTTGGCAGAAAAGCCCGAAGAGTGAGTGATGAATATTCAGAGTCTGGGAAATGAAAATTCGAGCGAATGATGAAGCACTCTGCATACAATATGTATAAACCGTGAAAGAAAGCCGTCATCCCAGGTTGTGCTCCACAAACAAAATGCCACATTATACAATATATACTATTTATACACATCGCGCAATATTATTACCTTCCAGCAAAACGTATAAAAAAAAAGAAGAAACTAGTTATTTTTAAGCCAGGGAACAAGTTGTCCAAGCAAACTACCACATCCACCGAGTGGCTTTGCCGAAGTTATTAAGATCGTCCCATAGAATGTCGGCGAGTGGTGTTTTCACCGAGCTATAACAGAAGTCGCCCGACGGTGGAACATTTTTACGATCTCCGGAGTAGCAGAGCGCGGCGGCGCGAGATGAAGAATAGCGTGGAAGGGTAGCGGCGTAGTAGACGAACTCTTCGTTGCGCGGCGGGCGTTCCTTCAGCATTTGACTGGAGCGTGCGAAATTTAAGGGAGCGTTGACGACTCGAGTGGATACAGTTAAGACCGAGAGGCAATAAGGCGCATGCCGGTATTAAATGCAGGGAATGCCGGAAGCGAACACCCGGCGAGCGAGCGAACGAACGAACTGCCAATCGTTCAGCCAGCTACAAGTTTCGCTTTATAAAGGAGAGAGCCGAGCCAGCCGGGTGCACGTATTGCTCGGAAATCGTTATTGACACTCGATCGCAATCGCGATCGCGGCGCGCCCAGCGAACTCGATTCGCCGCGCCGGAAAAGTAAGAGCCTTACGGGAATAAAAAACTCCTGCTGGGTCCTTGAGGAGCACACGCCGGCCAACGTCATTCCCTCAGGAATCAGGTCATAATGCCTCGCGCAATCGGCTAATAGTTCCCGATACTCCTCGCCTCGATTTTAATTAGTCTCGCAAACGGCCGATTTTTAAAGGCTCGCTACCTCTCGCCGGCTTATACGATTCATTACGCCCGGACCTGAAAGTACTTCTCCCGCAACCCCTTTTTTTTCCATCTCGAAACTTTGGGTGTTCCGAGTGTACTACTCAGGCACTCGTAAACAGGAACTTGGGTTTGTGGTTCGAATGCTAACAGATGCATCGTTAATTAAATTGGTATTAATTGTTGCTTGGGTTATAAGCATTGTTCTTTAAATGTGAGAAAAGAATGAATGGAGATTACACGAGGAGAAGATAAATGTTTGTTATAATTATAATCGTTATTTTTTTATTGTAATCGCTTTACCATGCGAAGTAACACTGCCAATGTAAATGGAATTAAGGATGAAATTAATTCGTGAAATATTATATTCTTTTGCGTATATACCTGATTATCTTATTGATTAATAAATGAGTAGGTTCCGCTTAATACACATTGAATTATGAATTTAAAGCTTTCGGGAAAATATCGTAATTCTGGTGACTGCTTTCCCTCTTGCTTTATATTTGAATTAAACAACCGTGCATTATAAGACGCCGGTGAACTTCCGAAATTAATTAATCATATGTCTACTTTTCAACGTGCAATAATAATATCTCAGAGTTCATTCGATTTTCTTTTATCCTGACAAAAGTGCATATTGAATTGAATCCAATACAGAATTTATCAACGATTCACTGAAAATCCAGCAACATCAAATTCGATAGAAGACCATCAAATAATCGAATTCAATTTAAAATTGAAATTCAACAACTACGAATCATTCTTGAATAGGAATACTTATAAGAGCCACTTTCAATGAGGGCCTCTCTCTCTCGATCGATATGAGGGCGTCGGTTGGAGCACAACGGATTACACGCAGGTGAATAAATTATATTTGTCATTGATAAAGAATAACGATTCAGCCAGCCATTAAAGCGGCGGACGAAAATGTACCCGCTCGTGTACCCATTAAAAAGTCCATTAGATCCCCGGCGAACAATACAACGTCGATGCACAATGCGATACAAGTGTGTGCTGAACGAGAGAGAGAGAGAGAGAGAGAGAGTGTGTACGCTCTGAACGGCGCAGGGTGTGGTGGACAATTAAATACAAACGGCGGCGGGCAGCTGGCGGGCTATAGAAATCAATTTCGTCCTCGCGCCTCGTCAGCTAATCTCGCAGCATCGATGCCTTTTTTTTTCTCCATGATTTTCGGGATGTTGAAACACTTTTGTTCGAGTTAGATTGTTTGGTTTGTTCTGACTTCCTTTTTCTTGTTTACAAGATTTCAGTAAGAGCACCCTTTTGTTTGGTCTGACTGGACAAGTCATTTATGTTGTACAGTGAAGAAATGTTCTTAACATTAGGTTTGCATGAGCTGTTATATGTATTGACGGATTTCGGACTTCATGAGCAAAATTGGAAGAACAATTACTAGTAATTTTTTCCCCAATTTATGCTGACAATTATTGGTGTAACGAGACGAATATATATCCAAATTTATTTTCCCCTCGGTCATGTAATTTTTTTACTACGGATACCCGTCAAAATCACAGGTAAACTAGTTTCATAGTTAATCGTAATAAACGTTTTTTTCATTAAATTAAACGATTTATTACGGTTAACTATAAAACTAGTTTACCCGTCATTTTACATCATACAGAATTCTGAAATTATATGTCCGAATAAAAGTATGAACACTACAAGTCTATATAAGTTTGTGATTATTTATGCAATCCTAACAGATTTAATTAACTTATATTATGTCCGTTAAAATTATAATTGTTTTTAAATTAAATTAATCGTTTCTTTCTTCAAGAAAATACGTGGTTTCCTTTACTCGTCAATTTGAGGGGTGTCTCAAAGCTGTCAAAACTCTCCATAAACCTAGTGTTAAACAAGAATACGCTTCTTGTTAAGAAAACTATCATCTCCTCACGGAAGATAGTTTTCTGTTTTAAGAAAATTCATTCTATAAATACTGAATATACCAATATTAATATATAGACACGCGATACACAAGCGTGTGTTAAACGACAGAGAAAGGATGAGAGTATGTGTATCATCGTATAAAGCGCAGGGTGTGGTGGACAATTAAATACAAACGGCGGCGAGCAGCTGGCGGGCCATAGAAATCAATTTCGTCCTCGCGCCTCGTCAGCTAATCGAGGAGCATCGATGCCAGGATTTAATGCCCTTTGAAGTTATGTCCCGGTTACAAGCCGCGCATACAATCAACCCCATCCTCATCCTCCTCATCCTCCGCCTCCTCCCACGCTGCCCCTCCGCGAGCGCCCCTTTGCGAATAGACGATTACATCGTTAGCGGTTATTACACGGAATGTGCAAGGTGTTACACATAGGCTCCATGCCAGGAACAAGCGGTGATGCCAGGATCATTGCCACGCTAGAATGACCGCTCTAATGTATTGCACAATTCATTTGTAATGGACCACGCTTTTCGCAATTTTGTATCGGTTTGTTAAAGCTATTATCATTCCCTGTATTAATTTGAGTTACGCCGGAATCATTGCCACGCTACTATCATGCTCTAATATATTGTACAATTAATTTGTAATGGACAACGCTTTTTGTAGTTTTTGTATCGGTTTGTTAAAGTATGTTCTTTGTTGGGGAGTTTTATGAGCTAACTTTTGTTATTTCAGGTATTGATTTAGGCTACGAAAGAAACATTGCCACGCTAGAATGACGCTTTAATGTATTACACAATTAATTTGTAATGGACAACGCTTTTTGTCATTTTTTTATCGGTTCGCTAAAGTATGTACTTTGTTCGGGAGTTTTATGAGCTAACTTTTGTTATTTCATGTATTAATTTAGGCTACGAAAGGAACAATTAATCGCACAATTAATTTGTAATGGACTGCGATTGTTCCTCACAATTTGTCATGGGTTTGTTATACAATTTTATTGCACTTTGTGAGGTAGTCTTTATCGTTTGAGTATTAAATTAGATTTTAATGGACTGTAAGAGTATACTTCTCACTGGAAAGAATAAAAATTTGTTTTTATAGCAAAGTGTATTGAAATATAGCATCAAACGGTTTCATATATACATATGTATAATATGTATTATTTAAAACTGCCTTCCAGTACAATAGTCGACATATTCTACTATTTGTAATTCATAATTTGGCTAGTACGACAAATAATCGTTAGATCCACGAGACAAACTGAATAAACGAATTAAAACGGCAGTTCTGATTTATTTTAATAGAAATGGACAAACACCGATTCTTCTACACATGTTAAATTTAATCGAAACACGTATTGCTCGCCTCAAAAGATCGAATGTCACACAGGATTTCAATGCAAGTATCCTTTTTGTAGGTATTTCATTCGGATATTTCAATTCTGTTTTATTTTCCTCCCTCGCATTTTAATGATTGGCAACGCACAATAAAGTGTAGTCGCAGCCAGCGAGAGCAGGTTACACTCATTTACACCAAGCGATGGTGGAAATGCTGCTGTCATTCATATACGATACGTAAACATCGGATGACGTTCACTGGCGTTAATATGATTTTTCAGCGGCGCTTTTCCTCTGACCGCAGTCTGCTCTCAATGGGATTAATGTTGTCAATGCTTTTAATCTGTTTGTAAGCTCATATTATACGAGAAAGTCTGGGAAGCGCGCAGAAAATCTTCGCGTCATATTTGATTGGCGTTTTTCGTCATAAATTCACGTTAATATTCAGATTAAAGTCATTAATCATTAGTTCAAAATATAATTTATACCCAACTAAATCTCTCATAACATGATCGTGACAAAACTGTATTCCATGTTTAAATAAGAAGAGAACGATTCGAATGTTTATTTAAATATGTAATTAATTCTAAGTACCTTTACCAGACACTTCGTAAGGATTTGCAAGTTGTAAGAACTAATTACGTGGCGCGAAGGTTAAATGGAATTAACCTCATCGGGAAAGGGTGCGCCAGTGTAGCACGTCATTAACCTTAGCGCAGCATTACTTAAGCGCGGCCAGGAAAGGATTAGCAAATGAAGCGGAGGGCGTTTATTATGTATTGAAAGGGGAAAGAGAACGGGAGAAATGTGTGCCGGTAGTATCGAGTGGAGCTCTCCAGTTAGCAACCGTCGATTTCGAGGGCAGTTTTATTAAGATCGTGGAGAATGCCGATGGCACTCCGAATTGCTTTAATTGTTATCGAGTGGCGGAGAGTCCTTCGCTTCAGCCTCCTATTATAGAGACTGGAATATAGGACACGCGGCAGAGTGAAAACAAGAGGCACGCCGATTGGAATTTTCATTGTAAAGGAAATAGTTCCGTTCTTCCCTCCTTTCTTTATCTGCCCTAGGCCAGCCGGTTCCCTTTCCCTTGGGATTCGACGATTACTCGTTAGCTCCGCTTTCAGGTGTACTTAGGAGCCAGGAGACATGTAGCGTCCACCGGAGCTCCCTATTGTCGTCTGGGAATACACAAGAGTACCGAGTGTGTACTCCATATCGTTTATTTTAACCCTCCGTTAGCCAGACGGATTCCAACTGACCTCCGCTTACCTTACTGTCGCTCATATTTGCCGCGAATACCCTATGCAAATTGCTTTGTCATATGTGTTACACGTCACATGAATAAGTGCTACTTGAGACATTCTTTAAGTTGACTCTCGACAGAACAAGTTGGAAAGTTATACAATAATTATAAGGGGAAAGTTCAAATATTGATGCAGCGTAAATTATATCGGAGAAATGAGGAACTCTTTCTTGATATTTCGCGTTTCTTAAATGTATGTTATTTATGAAAACTGAGGTTTTTCCGAATTATAATCTACAAGACAATTGTGTTACACTTATTCTGTCGCGCGTGACTAAAATTGATTGTAACATCAATTTTAGACAATGCTGCTTTCCCTGCAACACGAAACATCCAACTGACAAATCCAAGTGACAGAATTCTACACGAGCCACAATTCCCATGTAATTTCCCATCGAAATACGTATATGTAGAAAAGCATTTTGCATTTATAAGCTGCAGATAAATCTTCAAAGTTCCACGAACTTTTACTACATGCGCACTGGCCTCATTTCTCAACTCATCACCCAATATTGAACCATCCTACAGGTACGTGCTAATTAAACCGTGAGAGAGTTATATCCATGACGGCGCGCGTCACGTCTCGTCATTCCCGTCATCCTGGAGCAATCGTGTCGCATTTCGAGCTGCTATTATTTCCAGGCAACTTGCCGCGATGCGGAAGTTGCGAGGTGCGAAGGCGCCAGGAAGAAAGTGCGAGGCCGTAAATCACGGCCAGCGGATATATAAAAGCGATTATCGAAAAGTTCACTAATGCGATTTTCCTCGAAGCGCGATTACAGCTCTACGTGCGCGCAAGCCAGTAATCCTTGCTTACTTTACAGCTATACGGATTAATTAAAGCCCAGCATTAAAAACGACGTGTCTCTTTCGTTATGTAGATTACTGTTCGAAGATGATCTTTTCGATTAAAAGCAATTGTTATCAGCGTATAGAGAATTTACAATCTAAATTGTTGAGTACTGTTTTTATTATTGGATTATTGACTTGTTAATTGTTGATATGTAATAGTGTTTTGGGTTAGAAAAATTGTAAGGCAAAAGGTTATGATATGCGATATTCTATATTATTGAAATTCTCAAGCAAGTTATTAAAAAATCTACTGTCCATTACATACATTTGAAGAAATGCTTGCCAATTAATGAGTCACTAACTTCAATCCAGTTGCATTTGTTTTTCCACTTGCAAATATTTTAATAATTTCAATTTAATTGAGATTGAACAGAAACAGAAATTCCTAATTGGTAACAGCAGTTATTCCCATAAAACAAATTACTATATCTATAAAACTAGAATACCTGTTGATAAAACACTCATAATGAGGAAGATATCGATTACGCTTTACACACCGGCGTCTTCGATTCAACTTTCTCTTTGTCTTGGCAAAGTCCATCATAGTTCAGACCATAAAAGATGACACTGGTAGCTGAGGAACAATATAGTTTCCAGACAATAGTCACAACTTTTCCTTTCTGTTTACTGCTCAATCAGGCCAGTGTTTACTGCCTAGAGCTTCCAGTTTACGTAGCGTAATGCCGGCGACTAACAGTTCTATTGGTTCGAAGTACTCGCCTAAGATTTTCACTGCAAAGCCAATAATCGATGCGGAATCAGTAAACGCTACTCTCCGAGAAGGGGCGGCACTGACATCTTCTACAAACTGCCACTTGAATATTCATTAATTGAATAAACATCAATCTTAGCATATTCATTATTACATTAATCTTTGGACTGGCAGGAAGGCCGGGGTGCCCCTCGGCTTTTTTCTACTCGCGGATTTGACAATGACTTATAACTTTATGGTAATTTAATATCGACTATATTATTTATATCGGCTAGATCGGCAAAAGATAAGTGAGTTTTGAAATCTCAATTACAGACACTATCACGTAAACAAGAGATTGAAACCTTTTTTTTTTGTCACATCTGAAGTACTGCTTAATTAATAATTAACGATGCAGTCGATGTTATATTTTGAACAATCAAATTTAAAAAGCATTGAATTTTCAAGCGCCTCTCATAAAAGTGCTTTTAGAGCGTGACAAATGGCAAGCGTTAATTTTCAATGCAAAACGCTGACTATTTGTAACAATGACTTTTTTTTTATCCGCTTTTCAACAAAAGAACACAAAAGACTAGCGTCCAATAATGCGCACAAACTTCAACATACAAATGGTTTGAAATATACTTTCCTTTATTTGATTCATTACACATCTAAATACTCACGCAAATACATAAAATACACAAAATTCATTTTCAAAGCCACTTTGTTGGGAGAGAAAAAAGCCGCCCGACACAAACTTATTATCGGTACATGGTATTTATGCTGGAAATTTTTATGCACACCACACATTGCGATTTTCAGCAAGTATACACATTTCCCAGCGAGAGAGCAAATGGCACGGCAATCGCAGTATACACGGCAACTTTGTTTACTCGACGAGATACGCGAGGTGCATTGTGCGCTCACGTGTCGCGTTATTATTTGGCGCCGGAACAAACAGGAGAGTAGCGGTCGTTATAGTGAATGACAGGTTATTATGGTAGCTCGGTGATTTAGTATACGGATGATCTGTATTAAAGTTTATACTCTCGTCGTCCTCGCCACCCCATTTCACACACAGTGTCTCTCCTTCTCTTTCTCTCTCTCACTTCCGTTAGTATGTGATTCTCTTGTATTCCCCGGTAATCGCGAGACACACACGCACACACGCGTAGAGGGTGTGAGTTGGTGAGAGGGAGGGTGAATAAAGCTCGATCCTGAAGCAACCCCGAAGTTTATTTCTCGTTTACCGGGTGTTCAGACTGGTAACAAGTTTTCGGATATCGAACACTGGGGAAGCCTGATGATAATGGGCCGCGCGACGTGCGTTATACGATAATTAATCACACGCGTCTCTTCGCGTTGATGACTGCGTTATCGTCGAGAGCACTGGCAATTCTCCGATAGTACCGCCTCGTGTCACCTTAGCACCTTCGTTCTCTTCACTTTCTCACGCAAAGTCGTAAATCTTAGTTAGAAAAAAGTTCTGCTACTCCAGTCGGACTAGCTTTCCAACTCGACTTTAGTCGCCTGACATTTTCGGGGGTAAGTTAAGAATAATGGAATTCGAAGAATAATTGTTGCTTTTGAAAATTCGAGGTTAGTTTTGGAATATATTATATGTATAAATAATAAGTATTGCAGGAGTGAAAATCGCATTAGAATCGATTCAGCTGGTTAAAGAAAGACAGGCATTATTTTTTATATTAATAAATATTGATAATTCCAATATCGAATTATAAACTGACTAATACGAAAAACAAGAAGTAAGCTTTAGTCGCTTGCTTGGCATAAAAGCTTAGTATAATATTATTCATTATAAAAAGGATTGATTACTTTCAAATAAACCGAACACGAATCCACGATAGTTTTAACCCGACAACTTTTTTAATTGTTAACAAAGTTAAAGTGATTGTTTATTGCTTGGTGTCCTTCGCTTTACGATAATACTGATGTTCCACGCGCTTAATTTAATGGCAAACTGTTGTGCGTTATTCCACGCGCTTGTATTATTTATCAGGCTCGGCCCGTGTTAAATGGCAATTAAATAGTAATGCCCAAAGTTCGTACTAATGAGGTTAATGGTTCATTCTGTGAGATCATTCGTCCCTGATAAATCGGGCACCGGTAGAATGTGATTGCAGTTGCCCCGGGATCGATCGCTACTGCACGCTTTCGACTTCTTTTATTTCTCACCGATCTCTTTTCGCATTGAGCAAGAATAAAACTTGGCAGACCAGTTTCATGAAACCAGTTGTTACATCGATGATGCTCTTCCAATGATTTTCTTCATCATTTTTTATGTTATACATATTCAGAAACGAATTTAACATTAATGTCACAAGTTCTTGATGAATCTTTAATTATCAGATAGATGTAAATATTAAAATCGTAAGTTTGAATGTAGTCTTGATAATGAACTTCTTGTTAAGTTGCGCGAACGTATAAGAATATTATAATTCGGTAGTTAGTAATTCCTAAGTAATTAACAATTAGTTTACCTATTAAATAGTTCAATGGCTAATTTACTATATTATAGTATTGTATGCAGTATGCAAATAGAATCCGAATGCCTGAAACCATGACCTGTTTTTTTTTGGAGAGAGACTCGTATATTAATATTAGCCTAGTTTTTGCTGCTTAAGTTTTGATTGGTAGTGACGGATTTTTAAAATAGTTCATCTTATTAATGGAAATATGTAGGTCGACGAGAGCATGTTTTGCATCGAGCGTCAGCTGAAGCGATATTTTTTGCGAAAGAATTATGCCTCGATGCCCGTCAGAATCCAAAAAAGTTCAGCTAAAAATGACCGAAGTATCGTAAGTGTCCCACCTGACTCTAAAATGATTTTAGTAAACAAATTAGTGTTCATTACGATGCAATTTATAGAAATTTTGCCAGGCAATCTTGACAATATCTTTTCCGTTACAGTTTTGAATTGAATTGGCGTAGTTGGCGCGAATGAATAGTAATCATAAGTCTCAATTTGTACATGTTTATTACATTTTCATACAGAGTTATTATGTATAAAAAAAACAATATAATATACTGGATGGGTCATCCAAAATGTTATAAACTTTCTGTTAAACTGTTACAGTTAAAATTTAAGTTGTGTTAAATTGAAATTTTAGGGATACCTTATAAATTTTCAAGAAAAGTACTTCTAATTTCAGGATCTATTAACTAACAGTTTTATGAATATATAAATTATATGGAATACCGTCCAAGGAAATTGATGAATTCTGTTACATGAAACTGACAGGCCGAGACAGCGTCGAATCGTCGTGTGTAATTCATGAATGGATCTGTAACGAGCGCCCTATTAAATCTCAAGCGCGCGTGCGCGCGCTCAGGAAATCGAAATCCGAGTGACTGCTTGTTGACGTTTAATCAACGATCATTCGCTTGATTTGTGATATTGGTGCGCGGGGCCAGTTTTTCTGTCGGACTCGAGCCGATATCTTTTCGCGGCCTGGAATCGCCCGGCAGCGAAGGAACGAGCGCGCAGATCACATCGACGCCTGTCAATCAGACTCGCACCCGGATAAAAATGCGATTGTCCCGATTCTGCCCGCGTAATTTCACTCGCGCGCTTCTCGTTTGCTGCGCGTCTCTCTTTGCCGAGAATTCAATTATCAGAGCCCGCCGAGTGCAAAGAAATCATTATCGTGAAAGCCGCTCACTGACGCGCGATGTTTCCCTGAAACCTTGGCGCTGACAGTTCGGTGTACTTTTTAGGAGTGACAAATGAATCGTGGCAGACTTTAATTGGCAGACAGGATCGATTGCGATTCGATGAAACTGATAATTTCTATTGTTAGTAAGTTAGTAGTGGATTCTACTTTTCTATGAATATCAAATTTTGGTTACTTTATACGGTCGGTTTTATTAACAATTCATTACCTTCTGATAATCTAATTAACAAAACAGAGAATCTTAATATTCCAAAGTTAAAACAACACAATAATATAACATTTAATTTTTAATATTAAGCTTTGAATCATTTATATAACTGTTTACGCTATGCTAGTTTATTATACTACAGGATTGTTATATTAATTAATCGAATGCCCTCAAAAATGTTTGAAATACGTTCACTAAATTACAACAGAAGACATGAATTCTTCCTGTTTATTAAATATGTATCACATTGAACATATGTGAACATACACGTATGTTTGTAATTCTCCCTATACGTGAGACTTTCTTCCCCTACGTAAGTGTACGTCGAATAAAGAGATGAAAGGGACATTGGCCTTATTGCGCATAAATATTCATATGACTCAGCACTAACTTTAAAAGGGCGGGAACATCAGTCACTGAATAATACATGATGTTTTCAGGCAGAAAAATTATTGCTCCCCCATCTCATACGTGAAACTTTGAACTTAGAAACCGCAGGCACTACGGCCAACTGTGTGCTTAGGAAATTGTTAATTCGATAGAAAACCATTGCGTGCTCAGAAGCGGTTAATTGATTTTATTTGATCTACCAACCGCTTCTGTTGACACTAACGAGGACGATTTGGCAAGTGCTGATTGCAACACTCACGCCAGCTATCCTTCTTCAACTTTCTCTGTTAGGTTGCTAGAAACGTTTAGGCTAACTGTTGATACACCTGCTCCTCTACGAATTTACGAAACTAGAGTCGATCTTGTTTGCTCGATCTTGTGTTTAGTAAAGAGAGCGCTTCATTTGTAGAATTGATCGTCGTGATGAATCTTGTAAAGCGTTCTTTTATTTGGTCACTTGTATTTAGTGACGAGTTTCATAACCGATTGATTTCCGAGAAGAAATTGTATAAGTCGAATTTATGCTCATCGAGTTATTTCGAAGTCCTCGTTAAAGAAGTCGACCTCAACAAGTTAAATTACAGACTTGACTATCTTGTAATTTGATGATAGTCCTTTCTTATGAAAGGATTGCGGTTCGCTGATTTCGTCTACTTTTACATTTTAATGGACGACTTATGTAAGATTGCAAAATAATGTACAAGTTTGTATGCCAACTGTATATTCGTGTGTACTACGTACTTTTGGACATACAGAATTAATGAATCTTTTCACATACGTCACACAATTATTTCGCTATTTCATTTGCAAAATTTCGATTATTTCATTGAATGTCGAAATGAAATTTGCTGGACATCAACTCGAAGTTACCTACTTTAATAAAAGAATGATAAATTCCCACAAAAATTACGTTATCATACTCTGTTATTGTGAATTTCGAAATAAAATCTACAAGATCTTTAATAAGTGAACAATGAATACTCATAAAAACGTTGTTATCGTACTGTATTTATTATTGGAAATACCAAAATGAAACCTACAAGATATTTAATTAAAATCACGTACTTTGATACATGTAACAGGAAAACTCCATCCTTTTTTACAGTTTCGCAACTACGAAATACCTTAAGGGACTTGAACGGAAAGTCTATTTGTCGCGTTGTGCCAATCCCCTCTAGGAATATAAAAGGGAAGAGCCGTAGATGTTCAGCTGGCTCGCGTGGCAAGCAGCGAGGACAAAAGTCAATTCGACACTGTCCACTGATTTCTATGGTGCGCGCGCGCGTGCCCGTGCGCTGATTGGGACGTCCCGCGGCGGCGGCGGCGGCGGCGGAGAATGGGTGCGTAAAGCTGATCGCGCCGTGCGCTGTCAATCAAGAGGGCCGGATATAAAAGCGATTACCGAAACATCACTAATGTGATTTTCCCGGCGAGCGGCCCGCACTTCACGCTGCGTCGACAACAGCCCGCTGCCGCGCACGCTCCCGTGCTTCTTCTACTCTCTGGAGAACTCGCTCCGAGCGTCCCGACGCTGATATTCGATCACGCTGCTCGATATACCAAGGCGCCACCAGTCTTCCCCGCCAAATATACACTCGGAAATAAAAGTATTCGAACAGTTAAAAGGTAAAATAATCGAAAAAGCGGTCAACTGCGCGTTGTCTGAGCATTATTTCTTTTGTAGTTTGGTAGGCACGAAACTGTAATTTGTATTCATATTGTATTGAAAATATGATAGGTAGAATCTTGTTAATTTCAAAACAGTTTTTTTCAATTTTCTCCAAAAGTAATTATTTTACAGTGATTTATAATTTTTTAACAAAAGGATTAGAATGTTATTTCACTCATGAATAGCGTTATAAATAGTATACAAAATTTAACTTAAATTATTTGTTGTTTGTAAGTTTAGATTTATTTTAGTAGAATATTTTTGTAAAGTTCTACGCTGTGCATGCTTTGAACACGCATTGCAATGTTGCTAACGTGAGTTTGCATTTGCAACTGCGCATCGTCCGTCAAATATAATGAAGTGGATTAGCAATGTGTAACACATTCCGAAAATAATAAAGTGATCGTAACAAAGCAAGCAGCAGTAATGAAAGAAGAAGATAACAGAGCCATAAAATTTGTAACCATGTAACGTGTAATTGGCTGCACACGGTGTATATGTAAAAGTTGCCAGCTTTAACAGGCTTGTGAGTAGTAATAAAATCGGAATTTAGTAAAATCATAAAGCTGATAATAAAAGCGTGGAGATTAAAAAGTACGAACAGCGTGGTTTATTAGGTTCGATGCTAGTAAATCCAGAAGATTGATGAAATAATAAAGATAATGCAGTTTAAAAATAATAAAACGATAATTGATATAAAAAGTCATACATAAAACGCGCCGATTGCAATATCTAATTGCATTTATTATGCTTCAATTATGATTTCATTTTTAAGTCACGTGTATGATTGAATTAATTTTCATCGTGAATTAAGTTTCTTTTAGCGAAGTAAATTTTACGTTGTATCAACAGATGTTCAAAGTACCAAGTATATCAAATTGTATGTTAAATGAATTTTGTTCATCTTCTCATTATTCAGAATTAAGCATTCAAAATATTTGTGTATCTCGCGTTTTTATTTTAATAATAATTCGATGCACTTACAATCACTTTCCCCATAAAGGGGTGGATCTTGGTAGCAATTATGTTTTACTGACGTACAATTGCAACGACTTTAACCATAATTAAAAAAAATCCATTAACGCTTTCATTTACTTGGCATTATTCAGTGTTGAGTATTCAAAATATTCATGGATCTCGCGTTATTATTCAGTCGATGGAAGTTTCATCGCAAAGCTCCGGTAATTCGATGCACTTACATAGCCACTTTCCCCATGAAGGGGTAGATCTTGATAACAATTATGTTACCAATTATGTTTTATGACGTTCAATCGCAACGAATTCAATGTAGGCATAATTAAAAAAGATCTATTAACGCTTTCATTTACTTAGCAATATTGTGTTGAGTATTCAAAATATTCATGGATCTCGCGTTATTATTCAGTCGATGAAAGTTTCACCGCAAAGCTCCGGTAATTCGATGCACTTACATAGCCACTTTCCCCATGAAGGGGTAGATCTTGATAACAATTATGTTACCAATTATGTTTTATGACGTTCAATCGCAACGAATTCAATGTAAGCATAATTAAAAAAGATTTATTAACGCTTTCATTTACTTAGCAATATTCAGTGTTGAGTATTCAAAATATTCATGGATCTCGCGTTATTATTCAGTCGATGAAAGTTTCATCGCAAAGCTCCGGTAATTCGATGCACTTACATAGCCACTTTCCCCATGAAGGGGTAGATCTTGATAACAATTATGTTACCAATTATGTTTTATGACGTTCAATCGCAACAAATTCAATGTAAGCACAATTAAAAAAGATCTATTAACGCTTTCATTTACTTAGCAATATTCAGTGTTGAGTATTCAAAATATTCATGGATCTCGCGTTATTATTCAGACGATGAAAGTTTCATCGCAAAGCTCCGGTAATTCGATGCACTTACATAGCCACTTTCCCCATGAGAAGGGTCGATCTTGGGTGGAAGGCCGATGGCCGGGCTTCCGGTTAACGCGGCAAGTTGCCCTATGACGCGACACGTCCCACAGATTAAAGTTATTGATCTCGTAGAATTAGAAATGAAGCGTTCTCGCGCCATCGACGGTGAAAGTAAGCGGGCAAACTCTCCGGGCGACGACGGCCGCTCCCTTGCATGTGAATGCGCCTTGTAAGGTCGAAGTTTCGTTCGATTGCCGGTCGCCCAACTTGGCCCGGCTATGCTATATTTATGAAACAACACTATTTAGCTTCACTCGCGGCAAAGTTCGAGCCGGAGTCCAAGTTAACCGGCGGTATCGCCAATGCAATAATATGAATCAATGCGCAAACACAATCGCACGTTCGCGTAGTTAACCCGAGGCGCTTTATACGAGAATTTCTACTACACTGCTGCGACACGAATTGGCGGACTTTCCGTATCATGTTTGTTTCCGTGGTTTTTATCATTTTTATTGTTGCCTACGTAAAAACCTGTCGAAAATAGTGAGGAAAATAGCGCCCTATTTAGAAGGGTGTTTTCCTACAACATTTCCTTCATTTGGATTAGAAGTGTACAATATTTTCTAACTGTATTATTCGATATTAAATGAAAGTATACTTAATTCGATACTATCTAAATGATACAATGCAATTCTACTGAAATTCATGTTTGAGTAATTTAGAACTCTTCAAAGACAAATATCAATCAAACTACATCGCAATCCGATGTCTGCGCGCTGGCGCAGTTCATTGAATCTTTTCGTACGGCAGAGCGTTGCAGAAAAAGGCAGTGCGCGCACCTGCCCTCGCAATAATTAAAACCACTCCGGCTTAATTAACATAATTATTTGATGGAAGGTACGGCCGAGCGGGAATTAATTACGGAATAACGATCAAGTTGCACGCGGGCAGTGCCAAACGCGTAATCACAAACAGCCCCTCGACACCTGTGTCCGCCCAGTTGAAGGAAGGTGTGTCCCTGCGTGAAGCCCAATTACTTAATTCTCATCAGCAATCACATTTTCCGGAGTCATCGCGATAACACGCGTCCTTTTTGTGACTATGCCTGCCAAAGAAACACGTTGTCTCGAGTTAATATGATAATGAGACTGCTCCGGGTGTATTGTCGCTCTTACCTGAGAGCTACT
Organism: Ectemnius cavifrons; assembly: GCA_964023945.1. Classification (NCBI taxonomy): domain Eukaryota; kingdom Metazoa; phylum Arthropoda; class Insecta; order Hymenoptera; family Crabronidae; genus Ectemnius; species Ectemnius cavifrons. Next base: position 4,655,426 of record OZ030379.1, read on the forward strand.
GACCTATTTCCAAATCGGGGTCGTTCATTACTTAGTCATATATTAGATGTTAGATTGTCAAGAGGTTGACGCCGCCCATAATCAACATTCACACTGACAAAGAGTGACAGTAGTTTCACTGTAACCTAGTTATAATCACGAAATATTGCGTGATGACCCTTTGAACTTGGATTAGTTCCCGTTCAGTTCGTCAATGAGTTGTATTTTTTTCTCCCAACTGTATTGCATTAACGTTAATTATAAACTCTCTGGGGATAATTAACTTTGACTAGCTGTACCCATGTAAATGCTGCACTGGACCAATGGAAGTCGAAAATAATACTAATGATATTGAGTATATGTGTCGTAAATTATTAGATTTTATTATTGCGTTGAATTTAATTTATACACGTATAATCATTCCGAAACCCTAAATTAATGAATTAATTGGCATGCGATGATCACCGGTTCGATATTTCATTTATTTCCAAAGATTTCTTCCTATGTGGAGCAATTCAAACTTACTTTGAATCATATCTTGCATACTGTAATGTATGCAAATACCCTTATTTTTTCGAAACAGTTTATAACAACCCATTATTTTTTATATTCAACTTCGACTCATCAACGAATCCCAATTAAATCCACTCCTGTTAACATACTAAAAATCGATCTTCCTTTATCCAAACCTGCACTGAACCAATCTGTGTACAAATTGTCAGATCTAAATTACCACTATTTTTCCGGTGGTCATAAAAAAATGTCAGAACATTTTTCGAACGAATTTATAACAACCTATTATTTTTTATATCTAACTTCGGCTCATCTACGAATCCTAATGAAATTTACTGCTGCTGACATACTAAAAATCAATCTTTATTTATCGTAATCACAAATGAACCAATCTGTGTACAAATTGTCAGATCTAAACCACCACTATTTTTCCAGTTGTCATAAAAAGATTCCAGTTCATTTTATAACAACCCTTTATTTTTTATATCTAACTTTGATTTATCTACGAATCCTAATTAACACTAGAACGACCACACCAGTCGAAATTACTGGTTTTATAATTTCATTTTAAAACTCCTACTTCATGTTACATTTTTTTCCTGCAATGATGTGATGTGCAAAGATGGAATATAATGAATTTTATTTTCGTTTTATTCATTCCATTTTAGTTTTTTTTTTATTCATTTTGTTTTATAGTATCCTATAATCTGTTTGCCGAACTCGAAATCGTTTATTAAATATTTAGGCAGATTTATCGATATTTTCTTATGAAATTTTATCGCACACGACATAAACATAACCATAACTACGATGTAACTGTTGCAAAAAGTGAACAAGTGAACTTTACAATTATTATAGTCGTCATTGTTAGTAATTATAATTCCATAACGTGGAATTTCTTTTGTAAGATACGAATAAATCAATAAACACAAAAATATTCTATTATTACGTACTATTTAAAGTCCAGTAATTTCGACTATTTTCACTAGAAATATCTTCCTCTTAACTGTTAATAGTTCCACTATTAAATTCCCTACTCTTAACATACTAAAACTCGTTCCACCTTAACACAGACCTGCAACAAGAAACTTCTCACCCCGTCGTGTCTGGCATGCGTCTGTCGCGCGTAACCCTGCGATATCGCAGTGCGCAAACAGGCTTTCAATGCCTGCTACGTTCAAACGTAATTATCCGGAAGCTTTTTACGCCGGTGGTGTGTGCCCGTCGAGCTTGGGCGTAGCCGTGCGAGTCGGGGATGTCGCGTGGTCTCGGTAATGAATCGTAATCGTAATGAACGGGAGGGCGTCCTCGTCTCACTGGTTGACGGACGAGGACGCCGGCCGCGCCGCGTCGTGCCGCTCGCTCGGAGAGCTCTCCGCATCGCATTATTAAACCGGGACGCGCCTCGATCGGCGAGCTCGTGCGCGCCCGTTTGCCAGGGCCAGTGTCACTGTCAGTGCGTGCCACCGGCTAATTCAGCGGCGTTGATAACGCAACAAGGGGAGAGCGTCGTGGTCGGAGCGAGTTGAGTGCCTGAAGGGTGAAAGGGGGAGATGGTTGCCGGTTGCGCAGAGGGCGCTGCTTTCCTAGTCAGGCTGGTTTGGAGGGAGTCAGCCGTGCATTAGCCGCTAGATTTTATTGTCCAGCCTCGAGTGAACCCTCCGGCTGATAATCATCGTGATATGTACAGTACATACTCTGGCCGAGCCTGCCTGACACTACTCACCCTCTTCTCCTCGCCTTGTGCACGAAACGCGTGCGACCGCGTGACGGAAATGTAGTCTGGCAATCGCTGTACACCTGCGCGACAACCTGCCACCCTATGTTCAAGAGTTAACCAACCTCTCTTTCCGAATTAATGCGGCTAGGAATATGTTAAATCGTGGCTGACTATCCCCGAGATATTGTCACTCGAATCTACCGACACTTTGAGATATTAGCCTCAGCTGACTTTCTTCTTGTAAGTCCTGGCTAAAAGGAAATATAAAGTTTGAATTCGCTTTTATAGATGAGTGGAGGTAATTTCAGAATTAAGTACTGATTTAATTATTTTTGTATGAATTTTTTATGAATTTTTGGGTGAAACTAATATATGCATACTAATAGTATACTCTCAATTTATAATACACTCATTGTGGTGGTACACTGGAAGCTTGTAACGAGTTAATTAGGTGCCAGATTAATTATTTTCTTAAAATTTGGAACACCATTGTAATAATCGTTATCAATAGTCTAGTGTCAATGATAATTAATTCAAGTTAATCAATTTACGAACGTAAATTCCAGTCAGATAGCCCAACTAGTGCAGGAGGCGAGAAACGAGAGAATTAATAAAGTGGAGCCGCCAGAACAGGACAACAGGATCGCTTCGCTCAGCAGTGACAGTCTAAAACTATGAAAGGATTGTTTATCAATTACACGTTAACGAGGACGGTGTTTTATTCCTATGGTTCCGTGCAGTGTCGCCGAGTCGAATGTTGTAACGTTAACATAGCGCTTATTGTTATTTTAACGAGCGTGCGCATTGTGCGCTCGGGCCATTATAAGCGAATCCATTAGCATGCCTGGATTCACCGGGCATTATTACCAAGCCAATTCAGAGAGCGGGCCGAAAGTACACCCACTGAATTTCATATCAGGTCATATCTTAGCGCTGAATCAAATATTTCCGGCACAGTAGATCAGTTTAATTTAGGCGCCGCCTTTCCCCGGCAATTAGGCCATCCGAGCGCCAAACGAACAGCTCGTTATCGAATGAATTTCCCGTTATTGCCACTGCAATTCGAGCCCGCGGAAGAAAGTGAATCAGCCGAAAACAGGGTTAATAGTAATCGAAAATGAATGACGGCTTCGGCTTGTCACGCTTGACGAATTGATGCTCGAATTGGGATTCTCTCCTCTGGTACCAATTAAAAGCGACATTTTTTATGCTCTTTGACCTATAGTTTCATCACGGATCACTTTGCAAATGGGCAAGGTTTCGACAGAAATGCTAAGGATTAACAGGAAAATATGACTTACGAACAGAATCATCATATCACCATAATTAATATGATTCATATTAAATAAAACCGTTAATTTTTAATTCTTCATTATTAACCTTTTATCCAATCACATTCCACCGATTCAGAATCATTATCAACAATCAAATTCACAGAAAACCTTCGATTAACCAATTGCAAAAGGTTTCTCCACCATTCAGTACATCTTCCACCCAAAAGATTTGTTACTAGATTCTGTTGAAAAGGCAAGATTGGAATTGATTCATGGTAGAGCCACTTTCCATTTGAATGACAGTGGCTGATGCGTTGCGTCGAATAGTGTTCTCCTCTTGGTGGGTGATGGTGCCAGGAGGGTAAGGTGTACGCGTGCTGAGGCTTATCTCGTCACCTTCTGGCTATTAATCATGGTCGCGGAGAGTCGATCATTAGCTCCACAGGAGCGAGGGTTATCGTGTATTTGTAATTATAGCCTCCTAATATCTTCCTCATCAGGCTGGTAATCAGGGCTTGCCGAATGTTCCCCGGTTGACCGAGATTCTCCCCAATTTCGATGTATTCCCATCTGTGCATTAGAGAGGCCAGCAAGAGAGAGAGACAGAGAGAGAGTGTGTGAGAGAGAGTCTCTTGGCGACCGCGCGAGCGGCCAAATGAACGACCACACGCGCCAGCCGAAAAATAGTCGCGTGACAGCGCAACCAATTTATGGAAACCCGGCTGGGCTTTCCAGGGAGAGAGCGACACCCTACTCTTCGCTGCTCTACGCCATTTCCACTCCCCTCCGGATATAAAGCCGATTTTGAGTCGACCCTTTTTAAGCTGTTACCGGCTTTCCTCACGTCCGCGGCTTAAATCGCCCGTGCTACGCCTATCTATCGCGCAAGCTGTACAGCCGACACTTTTTTTTCTTCTCCTCCTCCTCTATGGAAAAAGGACCTCATTCAAATCTGCACCTGTATTCATTTATCCGAGTTCGCACTCGCACTTCTCTGCCTGGAGAAAGATAAATTGTATACTTCGTCTTCCACCCGCCGCCGCCTACACTACAATTTCACCACCCGTTCGGCTTGAACTTGATTTAAAGCTCTTCTTCGTCTTACCATTTTGAGAGGGTGTATATCAGTTTGTACTGTTTTTACCTCCCCCTCGTTTTTTACGTGTGTGACCTGGAAAGTAGGTGAGAGGATTGCAGTTGAGATTTTTTTTTATTAGGAAGTGTTTTAGATGTAATCGTCGAAGTATGAAGTATTCTTGTTTTTTTAGGTTAAGTAATGTTGAAAATTCCACTGGCTCGGAAAAGAAGTAAACATAATGCATTGTGTGCAAAGTATCTCGGGTGTGATAAAGTTTAACCAAAAAGATATCATGCAGATTATATCAACAGGAGTAATCTACTCGTCATACTTTTCCTTTGTAAACAGGAACAAAGGATGTTAATCACAGTGTATTAACAATCGCTATTATTCGAGTAAATAAACATATCCCGCTCGCACCAACATCGACGAACAATCCACTAACAATGACCAACTTAATTTCTGCCCCATACAAATTTTTCACCCCTGGCAGAGTTAATTGGTGAGGTAAATGAAGCCGATAAAGAGTTCGCACACGGAATAACAATAGGAAGCAATTATGCTTGAGCGAGTGGAAGGCGGCGGCGTTTCGGCGGAGTGGCGGGGAATGTGAAAGTGCAGTCCGAAATATAAATTTATTCATTAGAGAGGGAAAAGTGTGCAGGCATTCCCTTGTCTGGGTTGGTTCTCCTCTAAAATTCATCGAGCGAGATCGATCCTGGAGTGAGGCGCGTCTCTCCTTTTCCTCCGGCCAAGTCGATTTTCCGCTGAAAGGACGCGTTTAAGAATCAATTTATTCGCGGTGTCTGGACAAAAGAGCGGACCGCTTTTTCTTTTCCTAGCGCTTGGGCCGACCCCTCTCGGAATCTCACTGCAAATACACCTGGGGCCGAAGAGGCCCGTCGCTTCCTGGTAAACACGCCTCTTCGAAGTATCCAACGCTTTAAGAGAAAAGGAGCTAGCCAGCCGCCTTTAAACTAATGCACAAACTTGTCCGAACAACTATCCGGATTAAACTTATTGATTTCCTTGAGATCTTCCAGCGGATTTCCGATTAACCCAAGCTTAGTTTCCATCTGAATACACGAAGTCAAACTCGTTCTCGTGAATACGTATTAGCATGCACTTTTTTTTGTATGTTGGATTATATGATAAAGTTAGATTTGCATTTCGGGGTTAGCTAACTTTTAGTTTTAATAGGAGCTTGGCGGACTGTACTGGAAAATCATAGTTAGTAAGCATTAACAATCCACTTCAAAAACAATCCACTAACAAATGTTAAAGTAATCTATAAATGTACATACGTATAGCAAGCGCATTCACACGAGACTGCATACTTTGTTTTATGGGGTTCTTTATGATAGGTTCAGCTTGTTTGTAATGTTGTTTCTATGTTTGCAAGTTGCTTTGGTGTTTCACTCTTCTACAGACCCTCAAACGATAAAGGTCAATAAAGTTTGTGTTTCCTAAAAGTATTACACTAATTTCTACGCGGATAAGGAATCAACCTTCAACAACAAAAAGATGTGCTGACTACATCCGTCTTCAGTGATTATAACATAAATTACAATAATCGAATAACTCGGAACTCGTCCAACGTTCTCAAAGTCGAATTTTATTCACTCCCTATAAAACAACATCCTCCTTCACTTTCATCAATCTCACTGATATATTGTTTATCCACGCGACTAAATCGATTCAGCGACTTCAGTATTTAGACTTCAAAGATGCCGGTCGTCCCATTTCCCGAATATCTTCGTCAATTTAGCGGGAAGCGGCATTTATGCGACGACAATGGGAGAGCGGGCTTACGAAATCTGTTGTTAAGAAAGCAATCAGGGTAACTCGGCCATGTTATTGAAGCCGGGTGGGACAAAGGGGACATACCGGAAGGTTTTTCCTGCGTGCGTCGATTGATCCTGGCTGGAAATCCGAGTGTAAATAGATCGGAGGGAGAGACCGAGGAAGCAGGCAGAGGGCCGTGGACGGTTAAGCAAAGGCATCACGGAACAGAGAGCGGAACACAACGGAGAGCCACTTCTCCCCGCGAGAGATGGTGCGTGTCCTAGCTAATGTTGTGTGTGTGCGTGGTGGCCCTATACATGTTCGTGTCGCTCCTTCTGCCTCTTTCACAGCAGCTCTGATCCCTGACATCACTTCCGGCGCCTGCGGTACTCGGCTCTCTCGCTCTCTTTCCCTCTCTTTCTCCGGCCTTTCTCTCCCGTCGTCAGATCTGACATAGATTGGGGTGCCACTGGAACGAGCTGTTCGTGCATGGAGTTTTACGGGTCGCCTTTGTTTGCCGTTCTTACGACCGCAAACGACCAGGGAGCCGCAAACGCACAAAAGCGAGAGAGAGAGAGGGAAGAGAGAGAGGCGTTCGTTGAAAATTTAACGCGCCCCAGTCTCCCCTTTACTCTCTTCGCGTCTTCGTGCACTACGACAAGTCTCTCGAGGGTAAAGCAGTTTCGTCTTAAAAAATAGAATGTTTCGTCCGGCTGTTTGCATGAAATTCTCGTAAATGCTTGTCTCACACAATTCTACGCTTTTGGCAAGAGAAGTGAATTGTAAATTAAGGAAGTGAAATGGAGTTTCTTGTAATAAGAAAATCACAGTATGAATAAAGTAAACAAACAATTAGAAATTGAAATGAAAAATTCAACGATTAATCATAAAGGGAAATTTGATAGTGTTTGAAACCTACTGGAAACACGATAATTACAAATACGAACTTGCGATCTACATCAATGTTACCAGATTATGACCTGCATTTCCCTGCGGAGAGTTTGGCTTGGTAGAAGGACAATTGCACAGCGCGCAATGTTAGACCTGTGCAATAGCATATCTCTGAAGTCACATTGCCAGGGTGATAGTTCCGGCGGCAAGAGAGGCATAGGTGACCGCAAGATAATTTGCGGCCGACGCAGCTTGCGAAGCTTCACATTGCTCGCGCGGGGAGGGCCATAATTTCTTGGCACGTTCGTCCGTTACGCCAGGAGGCTTTTATCTGGCCTCAATATGCGAATACTACTGGCAACCTGGCTCTTCCAAGCGCGCGGAACGGACGACGACGACGACGACGACGACTCACCGCTTCGAACACGTAGCTAACACTGCTACGTGAAATGGCAACAAAAGAACACGATAAAACGTATGGCGTATCGCGAATGCTAGGGGGGAGAATTCTAGGGGAATGCAACGCTTTTACGCCCGTGTCCAACGCCCCGCGGGGAACGGCGCAAGCATGCTGTTAAGGAACTAACCTAACCTGAGCTCTCGGTTGCTCTCTAAAACGCCTCGGACTTCCCGCTGCTACACTCCTCTACAGGGTGATGCCTTTACCTTCGGATCAGCAACTATTCTCACCCGAGTTTACCTAGTGGAACAGTTTGCTTAACATTTATTACTACCTATTGTTTGGGCTATCGTTTACAGGGACGTACTAGATAACCGCTGATAGCCCGCATCCCTTGTTCATACTGGATAGTATACGATGAGAACAGAAACAAGTGCAGGCATTTTCTAGAATTTTGGTTGAAATTTGTTTTTTCTTTGTGATTCATTAGTTTTTTGAATATTTTTTCCTTGTATATAATAATATTAATTAAGAAACAAATAGTACATATTTAAATACTGAAAATTCGCTAGTTATAAATAGGAATATTATTGCAGAGTATTAATCAAACCTAGTCTTAGCCTCATTAGCAGAGAAAACATTGCATGGGAATACGGCTTTTTTGGGGTAAATTTTTAGTAAAACATTTGATTTATGAAGGTAGGATATTTCTGTTGACATGCTCGTTACTGTATGTAATATGTTATGGTCCAACCAGATGTTTGGTACTATCGACATTGCTGATTACCAGGCAAACGCATCACCCTGTACACTCGGCATGGCTCGTCGGGCCGCAGCAAAACACACACTACGCTACCAAGCATCCCCCGGCCAGCCTCGTTCCAAGCTTTCAAGAAATGTAGCGTCATTTGCATATATCGTTTACATGTTAACGCTCTCGCCAGTAGTCTGCTCTACATCCATGTCACGCTTAATGTGTTACGGAGAGAGCGAAAGTAGTGTGAAAAGTGTTGTAATGCTACGGAATCTGCATAAACTGCGATTTGAATGTGTTCTGTTGTGAAATACTTCGCTCAGTGGGAAAGATTTGTGTCACAGTTGTGGAAAACTTGGGGAAAGCGAAAGGGAAAATGTTAGATGGATTTTTAGTGATTTGGAGATTAATCTTTATTAGCTAATAGAATTGAACTGAATTTGAATCTTATCTGATTGCTATTTGTGACTAATTTTAAGTCAGGATTTTGTCGTATTGGGCTTTATACAAAAATTGGAATTCCTGCCTTATTATAACAAGGTATGAAAAATACATAGCATCCTATTTCCAGCTCTAAAAACTCTTATTAATTATATACATAAATAAAAATATTCCTCACAACATATTATTGCTTACTAAAACTTTTTACGAGCCATAAAACAGCAGACAAGAACTATTATCGCATACAAACCATTCAAACAATAACCACTTGAATACAATATCAATACTATCTCGACAAACAAAAGAGCGCGAAAGATCGCGGTGCTTACATATAAGAAGACATATCACTTACAATTAGAAACGAGATCCAAAACTTCTCTCGACACACGGAGAAGAACGAAAGTGCGAGAGAAGTGGTAGAACGGTGCTAGAAAAAAAGCGGTGTCCAAATGGGGGTAGTTTACCTCGATAATTCCAGCGAAATTGCGGACAAAGTGTCAGGCACACACACATGCACACTCACACGTGGGTTCCACATGTTTTCCCTTAAGTATGTAGTCGTTTTCCAGGGGCCATAATAGTTTCGTTTTCCGCTGGCGCTCGTTTAGTGCGTGCCACGTTGTACTAAATATTTTACGGGCCTCACCGACTCACCGGGAAGGATTGTACGAGCGCCCATAATGGCGATTCTTATTCTTGTGGAATACTCGGCAGTCTAGCGATGCTATCTCATGCATCGCAAGCGGAATCTAATTCCACCTGGATGTATGCACCTACCCTGGAACTCCGGATTATCCGGATATTGATTATTCGCCAGTCGCTTATCCGCCCTTTCGATTATATGGAAATTGATTCCCTAATTATTCATTGTACCGCGGACCAAGTATGAGAGAAGATACTTGGTTATTGAGATGTTAATTTTAGAATGATTTCGTTACTCGAGCGAGAGATGGATATTATTTGAGTTGATGGTTGAGTGGAAATAAGAAAAATATTGGGGATAGTAAATAATAATAAAGATTGGTTAATTTTGTTTTTATTATTTTGTAATATAAAAGTCTATGCATCCCTGAATCTCTTCGAGGAAAGTAATGGAAATTTGAATGGAATGACCTATATTCATGTACCAACGTGAAGTAATGTACGATTTTTAAAAGTAAAGGATCAGTGGTTGTTTTGTGTTAAAACACAATCCTCTTGCAACAGTACGATGTTCATACTTTAATTTCCGCGAGGAAACGAAAGAAAAGTTCCCGTCGTTAAACATTATAGTATGCACTACATTATTGTCCAAGCTCATTTCGCTTCTCATATCCGTATTAATTCAGTAAAAATGGAATTTTTCACTGGCAAACAAGCGAACAGCACGTTGCCATTAACGCGAATTACGATATTCGCGCTATGGCAGGAAAAGAAGAGTACAGAATAAACTAGTAATTGAAGCATCGCTGACACTAAATGGACAAGCGTAAGCAGATCTTAAAAGTGTGACAAGTAAGAGTTGTTAAAACGGGATTATCACCGTGCAGCTTCCTTAGCAAGGATTTCGTCGGTGCTTTTGGAAGCTGATCTTCCGTAGTAAGCAGAGTAGCGGGCATTATTCAGCCCCGAAAAAGAGCTTGCTCGATCGACCCAATTTCTCTACGTCCGTGTAAAGCTACCGCAGCTTTTATGCCACTACTCCTTTATCCACTGGTTAGAGGGTTCCTGCTTCTAGATTAGTATTGTTTATTCGCGAAATCCCTCTACGAGGCGGTATTCTTCTGGCGTAACAGCGCCACTCTCCTCCCAGTAAAGGTCCAGACGACTTTTTCAACGTCTCGCATCTCCCCCGATTCGTGCTTTCATCGAATCGAGTAAATATTCTTAACCATGACGCACGAGGTTTATTTATTCCATTGAATTCCATGCGATTCATCTTCGCCCTTTTATCCTATAAATGCGTATTTCACTTCTTCAGGTGTACTCGACAGTCTTCTTCCCTTTGTTCGATCGTACAGTATTTATGCATGTATAAGATCTTTCATCCAATGTTATCGTTTTAAATATATCACTTGCTTTTGATGAAAGTGAGAATTGTGAGTGGTAATACATTATTTTGTTTGAAAGGAATGAATATCATGATTAGCAAATGTTAGTTATGTGTTGGAATATTCGAGCAGAAGCCTTCGAGTAGTCCAGAAAATTAATCTGAAATTAGTTTTTCAATTCATTAGGCATTCTTTTAATACCCATTAAGTGCTATTTAAATGATTCGATTCAAACAAGTTATAAACAAGTGATATTTCTTTCAAAATATGAATCGGCACTTCTCAATTTACAAATATCAGACAAAACATTGCAAGAGTATATTCTTCGACCTGACTTACTTTTATTGTTAACAGTTTAATTTTGCACGAGTTATAAAGTAATGCTATTTAAATGATTTGATGCAAACAAGTTATAAACAAGTGATATTTCTTTCAAAATATGAATCGGCACTTCTCAATTTACAAATATCAGACAAAACATTGCAAGAGTATATTCTTCGACCTGACTTACTTTTATTGTTAACAGTCTAATTGTGCACGAGTTATAAAGTAATGCTATTTAAATGATTTGATGCAAACAAGTTATAAACAACTAATATTTCTTTAAAAATATTAATCGACGCTTCTCAATTTACAAATATCAGACAAAAAATTGCAAGAATACATTCTTTGATCTGACTTACTTTTATTGTTAACAGTTTAATTCTGCACGAGTTATAAAGTAATGCTATTTAAATGATTCGATCCAAACAAGTTATAAACAACTAATATTTCTTTAAAAATATTAATCGACGCTTCTCAATTTACAAATATCAGACAAAAAATTGCAAGAATACATTCTTTGATCTGACTTACTTTTATTGTTAACAGTCTAACTTTGCACGAGTTATAAAGAAAGACTATCTCGATTTATTTCCGCGCCACTGTATGTACTCGATACTGGAGCAGGAAGTCTTGATAGTACAGTCGGGTCAGTATAACCGATCTGATTTTTCACTTGCCAATAGTGCCACGGGCGAATTTCTTGCAACGGTATGCAATACCGATCACTGCAATCGTTTTCGCAAACAAGCCCCGGCGAGGATGCCACGTACACGCGATTTCGTTGAGTGGAGCACGGACGCCCCTTATCGGATACAATTTATCTGCCGATTCAGTGGTCGCGTAGAACCGGCATAATTTAGCTCCCTCTCATTTTATTATTAGTTAGATATCGAATAGCACCGACTTTCTCTTGCCCCCGAACAAATAACTGTTCATGTACTCTTCGTGTACTCTTTGCTTTGTTTAGCGTAAGTCTTCTGTCCAATTGTTTTAAATCATTCTTTATTTGTTTAATATTAAATATAACGATTATTTAGATGAAGTCCAGTCAGATTTAAAAGAAATCTTTTATTTATGATTAAAATAGAAAGAAAATAATTATTTTCAATGTGTTTATTAATAATCTGTATATTTTATTCGGATAGGAAACAGCTTTAAGATATTACATGTATTATAAATGCGATGGGAAAATCGTTCAAAGAGAGTAATATGAACTCATACCAGCGAAAGTAAAGGAATATTGGTTGCTGTAATGATGAAGGTGATCGGAAACTTTTCAAATCGTTCTTAGAAATGGTTCTTACACAGAGGAAAAACGGTCGATCCATTAGATGTTCATGCGTATCCTCTCTGGAGGAAATCCAACGAATCAAGTGAATATGTTCGAGGATCGCCCGAAGATTCGAATCAGCAATTTCGGCTCTGACATATAAGCGGCATTAGTTACGCCAGCTACATCTTGTGTGCGTCAGAATGAGTTGTGCAATCCTTACCAAGTCTTTGACCTCCAACCTTTCTGGACCTCTCCGCGTTTCTTTGTGGTAGCTGTACATTGGGATGACATGATTTTGGCCGATGAAGAATGTGGGTTAGCGTGACGAATATCACTTGAACCCTATCAAGACGAGAAAACTGGCGCATCGAATCGCTGAAAATCATCGGTACGTTCACTTGACCCCGCCAGTTCTATTCGTGGATATGTAAAAGTTCATACGAGCGTCGTCTTTCACTGGGGGGAATTATGCGCATCAAATGTTCAGCTGTTCAAAGTACAGGGATACGTGTCAGTGCGTGCGGTGAAAGTTGTGGAAAGTTGGTGCTGTCATTGTCTTAAAGGGAACAGTGATTATATTACCTTTATTATGTCGTATTATGGAAGAGAAGAGAGCTTTGATTGTAGGTCATGCCTGCGGTCAAGAGCCCGAAGTTAATTTATTCGTGGGTAAAGAATGATAAGCTCTACATACATAATTAAATGATATAATCACCAATGTTAATTTAAAAGGTTCTTTGCTTCTTAAGTCACAGTAATTAGCAAGAACACTCGTGTAAGATCCAGATTTTGTAATATTGTAAAAGAGAACCTTTAAAGAAACAAAATTACTTATTTTAAGTCGAACTCATTGTCATTAATAAATTCCATATAACTTTTCAATCATATCACTATCAAATATATGTACCAGAACCTTTTGCAGTAATTCAATCGCGAATAAAATATTTGCACAGTTTTCTTGAATGCAGGGTGGCGCCGGGTTCGACGAACCGCGAGGCGCAAAAGTGTCACAGAAAGGGAAATAATATAAAGCAGGAAATTTCAATTTGACCGTCGGCTTGGGCTTTTTTCATTATCGGCTAATATCAAGTGAGACTAACGGACCACAAGGAGACTGCGAACTCCTCTGGAGTGGACGTTGGTCTGAAAAGTTTGAGAGCCAGTCGCTTTAACCAGCCAGTTTCTCTGTCATTCTTCCTTATGCATTCGTCGGCCGTCGACCGTCTGCCTCGCTTTTCTCTCGCCTTTCCTTTTCTCTTTTTCTCTTACTTTCCACCACCCTCTCTCTTTTTCTCCATAGCACCTTTCATCGTTTCCGTCCCCTCGCCTCGTAGCGCGCCAGTCTCTCGCATTCTCTTTCAACGTCTGCAACTCCCTCGACTATCCCTCCTCCTGTTTATTCCTTTCGCTCCAAGTATCTTACTCCCCTTTTCCCTTCTCTCCACTCGCGTCTTTTCTACTTTTACTCGGCGTATCCTCTGCCTCCTCCCTATCAGCTCGATTCCGCACTGGCCATCCTCTTCTCAGTCCTCGGTCATCCTCTCCCCGGCTAATTCTCTCGCTCGCAGTTAGTTCCTCCGGCAATGGCATTCTTCCTTGCCGTCGTAGCCGTCGTTCCCGTCGGTCAGCAGCTATTCTTCCACGCTGATAATGCCGTCGCGGAAATGAGATACTAAACTCTCCCTGGCATAATGCGATCCCCCTTCGACTCCTGGGGGATGCACGTGTGTTCCTCACCTAAGGCGGCGTCCACGCTGTCTCTCTTCTGCAATCTGTAGTATGCCAGCGCGTACAATGGATCTTGCCTCGACGAGGCTGCTGGGGAAATCGACAATAATGAATGTAACGAGGCAAAGAATGAGCTACTTGTCGAGCAGCGAAGAGTGGAGGAGAGTTGTCTGTTAGCAATATTGCACTTTTGTCAATGTACAAGTTGGCATTAACCCTTTCTTTTTTACGCAGCAGCAATATAGTTGCATATTGTAGTACCCGTTCTGTTATGAATTCTTCGTTTTCGAATATGGTCTGCGTTTCATTTCGTTTGGTGACTCTTTTTTGTTTTCTGTCTGGCTCTGTCATATATAGTTTCACTGTTTTGTTAATAAATGTACGTACAAATTAAAAAGGGCTGTCGTTTTTCTCGGTTGTAATATGACTGTCAATTTATTGCAAAGTTCGGACTGCCCGCCAATTTTTACGTGACCTTACTTCTTTGTAAGGTCATACGCACGTATGTTTTGCATTACGTGTTACACAGTGGATTCTTACGCGTTTATATTCAAATCGCTTGTACGAATTATATGTCAATATTAGTTCTAACATTTCGTTAATGGATGTGTGGTTCACCAGAAAACAATCTTTCAAACGATTCTGCCTAACCCACGTATGTTTTGCATTATGTATTACTAGTTGATTACTTACGCAATTATGTACAAATCGATTGTACGAATTATATGTCAATATTAGTTATAACTTAAAATACTTGCATTCATCTCTCAAGTTAACCCTGTCAATATTAGTTCTAACGTTTCATTGATGATGTGTGGTTCACCAGAAAACAATCTTTTAAACGATTCGGACTAACCCACGTATGTTTTGTATTATGTATTACTAGTCGAATACTTACGTATTTATATAAAAAATTTATATACAAATTGTGCGTATAATATATCAATATTAATTATAACCTGAAATACTTGCTTTCATCCCTGAAGTTAACGTATCAATATTGCTTGTAACGTTTCGTTGATGCATGTGTGGTTCACCACAAAACAATGGTTCAAACAATTCGGACTAATCCACGTATGTTTTGCATTATGTATTACTCGTCGAATACTTACGCATTTATATACAAATCGATTGTCAACATTTTTGCGACACCCAGTATATCAATATTAGTTATAACTTAAAATACTCGCTATCATCTCTGAAGTTACCCTGTCAATATTACTTCTAACGTTTCCTTAATGGATGTGTGGTTCACCAGAAAACAATGGTTCAAACAACGACTTCCACTAACCCAGGTATTCTTCTTTGATGTTCCAGGTAAGGGATTACGCTGGGATGCAGAGTCACAGGGGGGATTTAATCGATGGTGGCGGGGTAGGTGTAGGAGCGGATACCCTCCAGGCAACGATTAGCGAGATAAGAGGTAACGGGAGTTTAAAATAGTTTCGCGATACGGCGAACCTACTTCTATCTTTTTACCCTGGTACGTGCTCGTTTGTTCGCTTGTCCCTTCGAGCACTACTGCTGCTTATAGATGTCGATGGAACTATCGGAATCCGCCTTGCGTGCTTCCACTACCGCGGTGGCGGTGGTGGCCAGCCAATGTGAAGAAGCACTTTTATCTATCCGAGCCTTCCTCCAGATTTCATCTCAATCCCGTTCTTATTCGAGCCCTCTTTCCAAATTGAGATAGCAAACTTTCGCGGTGTAATGGGCTATTTGAGTTTTATTGACCGTTTGGATTTTAACATGTCGTTAGCGTCCTTTGAATCCTGGCGTTTATGAAACTTTTTTATTGAAGGCATTCTCATCGATTTGAATGCAAACGTATTATTGTTTTGCGGTATGTTGTGGTCAGTTTTAAAGTATACTGCAGGAAGTGGTTGAATCGATTGAAAAACAAAGAGAATTGATAAATTCCTCTGAATTGTTTTAACTTCTCGAAATAATATTCTTGGTTTTAAAAATCAGCTTTTTCTCTTTTCCCTACAAATCAAATTTGACGCATCAGTTGTACTCTTTTCGTAGCGAGTTACTAATGTCTGCTGGAAAACTACGTGCAAGAATCAATTAGCAAATGCGCAGTTCTATGGTCAGAAAGTTCACCATATGTGTGTGCCTGTAACGTAATGGAAATGAGCATCGGTTCAATCCAATACCGGCGAGTCCCATCAACATCTAATGTCCTGTATCGTGGCGGGGAAGGATTTTGCAATCAGCATTTATGGAAACCATGAATCCTTCCCATCAGTTTTGCGGGATGCGGCGGCGAATCACCGTTCCCGTATTCACATGCGAACGCAAATACGCCGACGGACTGATTGTGCGTGGATTTAGCGGTGTGCGGAAGAACCTAGTCCGCCGGGTGTAAAGGCTCGTTTACACATGCTGACACTGGTTCTGTTTACTCACAGAAATATTCCGACATTCTCATATTTGACAAATATTTAACATTTTTCCTTATTAAATAGATTTATTTATTAAGTAATTTCTTTCTGTAGAATTATTTGCATGTCTAATTTTCGTAAATCTGTGTCGACATTTGCAATCTTATCACTGAAACTCATTATGATTTCTATGTGTGTATATTGTGAAACAGATTATGCATTTGTATTTTGTTTCGTGACGAGTTGACACCGTGAAGATTAGTTTCCTGTGTAGAATGGATTTTATAATGGGAGCGAAAGGTAAAAGCTGTGTCCTATATTTCTTTATACTCTTCCTTCCATTCTCTCAGAGTACTTGTTAAACACAGCTCATCTCCGATTATTTCTCTAACATCAGAATCACATTCAACCTACAAACATTACAAATATTTCAGAATCATTTATACTTCCCAAACAAACCATCACAACGAACTACAATACTCCAATATCCAAATACATCACAAAACATCATCACAATAAAAAAAAACTAATCTCAGTACCATTAATAATCCCACAGTCAAATCAAACGATACAACAAAAATCCAGTACGAAAATGTGTGATGGAAGCTTAATGCGTATAAACGGGGGGGTTGGTAGGGATGCGTTTGTGTTTGGCGAGAGTGAGATAGTGGCGGGACGAATCGAATGAATCCATAACGGATATGACAGAAGGGTTACCGTTTTTCCCATTACTCCGCCCCGTGTATCACGATCCGGAAATTACCTGCCGTCGTATTATCATACGAGGGTCAAATCGAGAGACCTCTCTACCCACCTACATCTGTCTCTCTCTCTCTCCCTCTCTCTCCCCCTCCTCTCAGCACTGCTCTCTCGTAGCCCTTGCAGCCTTTGTGCACCCCCTTGTTCGCGCGATTATACACCCTCGTCTGGGTACACACGCAGCCGAAACGACGGGCCGCACTGCCAGCCGTCTTCAATCAATAGCCTCTGTGGCACGCGCGCTGCGAAATTTCGTTGTGCCACGCAGATGAATGGGATCCGATAGCCCTCTGTCTTGTGGCGCTAAGCCCTTTGACGGCGCTGCGCTCTGCTTGCTTTAGCCCTTATTAAGTCTGCGGCTTCAATTACACCCGATGCCTCTCGTGCTTGCTATGCGCGCTATCGATGATTCCGTCGACGTAGTGCACTACGGGATCAAGGGATTTGAAGGTAAACATTGGGATTTTAGAGATTAGTGATTATTTATTAGTGATCGTTTTTATTTCTATGGTATTTGGTGTTTGCATGTTGGAGTGAATCATGTTGCTGAAGTCTTTAAATCTTTTTCAGTGTATAAATTAGTTAGGACTTTATTAATGGGACAAGTGGAATAAAGTTTATTTGGTGACTTTACCGATTAATGCTCAAATGTCACAGATTGAAGTCAATTATGAAGAGAATGTATACGAAATCGATAGCTAAATCGTGTGATTGATACACATATGAAATATAGTTTATGTATATCCAATAGTTGTTGGTTGAGGCGGGGGTTGATTACTTTGGAATATGAAACAGGTATTAAAAATTAGAGAAATATAGATTTTCTATTAATCGATATTTTATTTCACTCGAATATCCACTGTTTATTAGAATGACTCAATTATTAGTGAACAAAATTTTGTTAATGAATTTGTTTGTATTTTGTACACCCTTCAAATATCATCAATCAATCGAGTAAGATTATAACAACATTAAAATAATTATCAATTTTCCTTTCATCCTTATTTATAGTCAAAATTTTATTATAGTTGAACTTCACAGAGTAAACAATTTCATCTGTACGAATACTAATCTTTGAAAAACTGTATTATACAAGCTCTATAAAGATTACACAGTCGGAATTTACATAGTTTGAACATAGAAAGAACTATTTTTACCCCTGCAGCTATTTCTCCTCGGTGCTCTCACGTTATAAATCTCAGAACTCTACAAGAAGTGTGTATCTTCGATGCAGCATGAAAAATTAGAGCAATTTCTTGAGCGCTGAACGAGCGGGATGATCACAGCCTGGGTCGTATCGTTGCCTGCATCGTTGCACGGTTATGGGCAAACATGCAAAACGATGATACTGGCATCGTGACTGCACTATAAAAGTGCACTTAGGCAGATACACTGCACTTCGTATTTTCCTTAGCATTTTCCTTTCTTCCAGAAGGGAAGGCCGCTTAAGACCGTACGTTAGTAACTTGGAGTTTTCTCTCGGTGTTACTCTAAAACATTAATAGTCGAAATCTGCACCCAGATCCATGTTACTCTGCTTCGTTTCATATAGGAATCTCAAGTATTAGAAGTAATAATTAAATTGCAATTAACTCAATACACGTGTTTCATAAACAAAATAGTACAAACAAACATATTTATCAATATATAAAACATTATTAGATATCATTGACTGCGAAAGTCAAATTTCTCTAGAAACATTCGAAATCCAAATAAACACCAGTCCAATAAAAAAAAGGCTGTTAATCTTGACGAACAATCGTTAATACAGAACTCGATAGAATTCCACTTTATTTCGCAGTTGCCGATACTTTGGATTCTACGCATTAAATAAATTTCAGTTAAACTCGGCTTTCCCAGGATTGTATAACGAATAGCATTCGATTCTCAAAGAGCAAGCATAAAATCGCTCGCTCCCGAGCGTCGGCATTGAAGAGAATAAATTATTATTGCCAGGCCTGGCTCGTTCGAGAAGGGGGCTTTCTAGGGTGGTGATGGTGGGGGCAGCGATGATGGAGAAGTAAAGGGGCGATAAAAAAGGCAACAACGAATTTAAGAAAGAGGATCGGCCCGGTCTTGAACTCAATATTCCTTGGTGCGTGCTATGCGGCGCGCACGTATCTCCAGCGTTATCGGCGGATAAAACTCCTCTCGAGAAAACGTATCCGTCGCTCGGTTAAAATATCTGCACGTCTCGTCGATGCGGGTGAAGAGGAAGAGAAGAGCGTGGCCTGTCGAGTGATGGAGAGAGAGAGTCGAAGACGAGGAAAGTATCCTTACTGACGGCCGGGAGTCCGTGTGTTTGCCCCCCATCCACGGATACAACCCGATATATACGCGTCATATCCGCTCTACGGAAGATCCGTCGGCGAGGAAAACTCGCCTTCGGAGCCGGAACTTGTCCTCGCGAACTCTTCCTGCAGTTCCGCCACTCGATCCACTTCTCTCGAACACCCTCACCCTCACTGCAAATGAAGACGCCAACCATCTCACGGTGAATGGACCATTTGGATTGTTTACTGGCACCTCCTCTTCTGCCAGCTTTGATACATATTCTTGCTTGCTACAGCATCCTCTTGTAACCTGTAACGATCTTTCTGTCTCTCAAAGATGTATTTGAAGTGTTTGTAGTCTCGTGAGTGGAAACTTACAGAATTGCTCTCAGAAAATAAGTATAGCTTTCCTAAAGTCGAGTAAAATTAAGTACTGTGTAAAATATGTCTGTGATTGTAATTGATAATTAATGTTATAAAGTTAATCGTAAAACAATACCCTCTTTCGAGTCATTAATATTGCTTGCAAATTCATTTACAGTCTATCATATTTCTTAATAAATAAGAGAATACGCAGCATTTGGCATGAACAAAGTATCAAACGTGTATCATCACGTAACATGTATGAATTTCTGACTTGGTATTCGTCTTTCACAGCTTCCTGTTGCATACGCCGGGCAGTCGAAAAATTGCTACGACTGACCCTCTTTTCACGTAATGTAGAGTTTGCTACCACTATTTTTACGATCCGATGGAAGAAGAGCTATTTGTAAATACATGTATAGATATACCTGTCAGCGTTTGTCTTCCAGCTGGGTTGTTTGGCTGTTTTACAGCTTGGTTGGGAATTCTCTTGACAATGTGGATACGAGGATAAACTATTGGTTAGAAATTGCGGAGACGTCTTCCTCAGTTTCAATCAATTTGATTGTTTTATGTTAATAACAAGATTTCAGCGCTCATCTAAGTTTCTCTCATGTGTGACAGAAAGACTTGCAATTCTTTGTATATCATTAAACAAAATCATTGTTTGTGATCGACTGTTTGTATTTTATAAATTAGATTCATAAAATTGATTCCAGTTTGAAGGCATCGATGAATAAATAGTTAAAGACTTTTTTTGAACAGTATTTCAAACATGAACCAATATTTAATATTAAAACCAAAACACACTTTCAAAATGCAGTTTACACGTGGATGCTAAATATGGTTATCCAGAAACATTTGATGACTTGTCTAGGTCTGCACGGTGAAGAGCATCTTTTCAAACGGCAAAGTCCAAAACATATGCACAGATAGTGGAGCAACTCAAAAGAATGACTGAGTCTTCGTACAAGTCCCGACGCTTTCAACCCAGAATCTCCAATTTTTGAGAGAAGTCGTTGGCGGACGCGGATCCCACTCGAAACGCGTTGAAAAGTCCTGTTCTCATGAAGAGACAAGAGAAATGCGAGTCTTTTGCAAGAGAGGCACAAGTACGTGTTTCACAAAAGGAATGCAAGTATTTGCAAGAAAAATAAGACTGCTTTCAGCAGAGATGTCTGCTCCACCGCTTGGCTACGGCAGAGCCTTTGTGCGATGAAACCGTCGAGAGGAATCAAAGTTACACTGCAGACGCGCAAGAAGCTCTTAGTCAGACCGTTTTTATTCCTATTGTATTTGTTCTTTCCAAGTTGCATGTTCAAACAACGTTTCTCGTGGACGCGGCGCTGTTGATTACGTTGGTATGTAAACCAGGTATTAGAAATTAGAAAGATAGTTTTTCTATTAATTGATCTTTCATTTCATTCGAATGTCTAATGTTATTAGAATTATTAGTCAAAAGAGAGTTTATACAAAATGTCTAGGTTCAATATCTTTGCCGCGAACACAAAAAAGGAAAAATGTTTGATATCTATAAAGGACATCATCAAAGAATCGAACGCATTAATAACTACCTAACTAATTAATGAAGTACGAAATCCACTTTACAGTACATTCCACAGTACATCATTGACACTCTATCTATATCTATTACATCATAAATCCACCAAAACCTCAAAACCTCCCCAACAACCATAAAATCAAACAAAATCGAAAGTATCTCTTCCGGAAAGGGAGTTTCCCGTGTTCGGTAGCGCAAATAAATAGCTAGCGGAAGCGTTGGTACAACAACGACGAGTCAATGTTTCCAGGAGTGTGCGGCGGGAAATCCACTCAAGAGCCGCGAGTATTCCGTGCAGTGGCACAAAGTGACCGCAGCTGGGTGGAGCGGGTGATTAAAAAATCGTAAACGTAGCCGTGTAGCTAAGCCGGAGAGCGTTAAGCACATTCGAACGTACTAAAGGGAATTTCCGGGCGGGGGCGGCACGGCCCGAAGGCAAAGGCCCTAGGAGGGAAGAGGAGGGGAGGGATCGGAGAAGGGCAGTGTTGCACTTCTCAAGCGGCGAATAGCCGCACGTTGAAGCAAAGGGCGATTAAAAGCCCGAAGGCCACACCGGGAGACCACTCCGCAAGAGCTGCTGGCATTCTCCATCCCCGATAATACTCTGTCTCCCTTTCATTCCCTTCGCCGACCGTCATCTGCCTTTCTCCCTCTCCCTTTCGAGTCTTTTATCACCCGTCTCACTCGATCGCCCGGCATCCCCCTAATTTCCCCTCTCTCACTCGCCAACCGCCACCCTCTTCCTTCCTTTTGCCTTCTCCTGCTTCATCCTGTGCCTTGCCTCGCTCGCCTCACTTTCCAAGCATCTACCTTCGCCTCTATGTTCGTGGCGAACACTCCGTTATTTCTATCGGTCGCGCTCGATCCTCCGGATAGGCCGCTCGCCGATCTCCTCTCTGCCTCTTAAGCTCCCACTTACTCGTCAACGAATAAGTGAATTTGGCCTGGTGTGTGTGTGTCTGTGTGTGTGTACTACTCGAACAGTACGATCTTGTCAACACGTCGAGTCTGTGTGATTTGAATGTCGTGAAGTGTACTACCTCGAGTACAGGATGTCGTGAGTAATAGTCTTCCGGCTAGGCTTCTTTCCGTTGGATACTTCTTTTTTTTTTGGTTTCCTTGTTTAGTCAGATTGTTTCATTGAATCGGAATATGTGTGATACGGTGTTGCGCGTGTGTTAAATTTCAGTTGTGAGATTGGAGCATTGTTTGTATTAAGGAAGACAATGGAGTAAGTGAAGAAGATTAGTTAGTACTTTGTAATTAGTTGATATGTTTTGATATGTTTTGATTGCAAGCTCATAGAGATTAAATAATCAATGGGATCCTTTTCGATCGAAGAGTAGTAAAATAGATGTGAAGTTCAATTTGTCATTGTTTTCATGCTATTCCTTATAATTAGTATTAACAAACATCACTTGTGGATTGTGAATGTTGGCTAATATTTCGTACAAATTGTCTGCTAACACTCACACTCTCTTAGAATATTAAAATTCATAACGCCTGAACATTTACACTTTGCATTAATTAACTACTATAATAATTTAATATCATTTCAGTTGTTTATTTCACATTGTTATGAAAAATGTACTATTTCTCACCATCGTATATCATTTTAACTCTTACGGAATGGTTTGAGAACCCTATTCTGGTCGGCCATGTGAACCGGGCTTTACGTAGTTCCTGCACGTGCAGGGCACTTCTTTCTCGAAGTTTGCGCGTTCCCTGAAATGTGTTGCAAGCTGGCCGATGTATTTACGGCGGTGACCGGCAGCGCGGCGCGGAGCGTCGTGCATCAACATTAGCCGGGTTGTGCGCGCGCGCCTACCACGCCAAGCACGATATTCTCTCTCGCAGCACTTTGCATCGCAAAACTTTGTTACATCGTGTTGCAGACGTGTCGATTCTTGAAATATACACGTGATATTCACAGAGATTCTAATACAAATACTATGTATTTTGTATATATTTCACATTCGTTTGTATGATGTTTGCAAAGGCTTTGTGTTTCAAGTAGAATAAGTCTCTAATTTCTCACGGGAATAAAGATCTAATTTTTAAACGCTGATTCTAATAAAATCAAATAAGAAATGGGAATGGATAATTCGAAATTAATACTGAAACTACTATTATGACAGTATAACATTTTTAGGTGTCGTTTGTTAATTCCAAGATGCATTATTTCAGATAAATACATATATTCTTATACTTCTATCGCGTGTAAGAAATTGTTGCGTTATGTTAATGACAAATATAATGTTGAAGTATAAGCTCCGAGCATTATCTATTTTTTCACAGTATTTACTTCCTATTAAATCTGAATATTTTCGTTTCTACTGTACTTTATACATATTCTCTCATTACTACAAAGTGTTTCGTGATTTTAATATTTCGCCGTTTCTTCTTCTTTTATTTCATTAATTGCGCTTGTAATTTTGGCTAGGCAGGCAATTGTATGATAATGTTGCAGGCCAAATGTTGCGATGCAAAATGTTGCGCTCGGTGTGCAGCCGGCCTTACGAGGGGGTTGCTCGGCCTGAAGCTGTGGCTCGAGTGAGCCTCTTATCCCCAGCAAGTGTATGCGCGCTAAAGATACTCACGCGGCAAAGCACTCCCCTTTCAGACGCGAAGTTTTTTTTGTTTCGAAAATTAAGTCCTTTATTTTTGCCCTGAGTAAATACAGACATTAATTATAGTTAAAAGAACTTAAAAGATCGAAGTATAATAGACAAATTTAATTTAAATATTAAAGAAAAAAATTTCTTACGGATAACAATGTTTGTAACATTGATTTTGAATTGAGATAAAAATTGAATTAAATATACACTCGTTGACTTAATTGCAATTATGCATACATCTGTCTTTTAATACTTTTTATTATATTTGCGATAATTTTATTGTGCCGCGCGATCCTTTTTTGATATACTCTTTATTTTCTAGTATCAGAAACGAGCCTGTAGAAATACACTTGTGTGTTTCGACTTATCAAACGTGCAATAGCGCACATTCCTTCTATGTCTGCACACATTTCTCCGATTGGTTGGCGCCGATCCATTGACGAGACTCGCCGGCAAACGGAAGCGAGGCTGCGCGCTAATCGCGATATCAAAGCGCGTCCAGCAAATACCGATCGAGAACGGAACTCTTTCTCCCTGCATTTCCGTTGCTCCCTCGGGACGGCATCCATTCCCGAAGGCGGCGGACTGCTAAGCCCGAATGATTTCAAAGATTGAGTAACGCGCGTCGCGTACTGAAGTGTATGTACTAATTGCAGAGAGCTTCGGAGAAACTTCGTACCGAGAAGGAAGTCGTACATTTGATTAGTGAAACTGCATTTCCTCCACTCTGTACTGACTGGACAAAGAGGGGTTTCAGTGCCGACCAGATAACTTCAATCAATTCCTAATCTCGAGTAAACTTTCTAATTTTATTTATAGTTTTCATGATGAATGAAATATACGAAATTCATTTTTGTTGTATATCAGTGTAAATCTACCCCAAATAGTGACAACAGCCATTTAATTTTATTATACATTTCGAATCATTATTTCCTTTGGCAGAGTTTCGCTTAAACACCTGTACTATTATCAGTAATAAATGTAAGTCTATATTTCATCACTTTGGCTATTCCACGTGTTTGATCGGTAGAGAAAAGAAAGAATCTTAACTTCACTTTCAATCAATGTAAAACCGTCCCAACTCAATTAATTCTTTCCGAGCGAAATCCGCGATTCAACTAAAAAAAAAAAAGGATCTTTCACCAAGGCAATGGGCATCGGATGTACCGTTGAAAGCTTCCAGTATGCATCACCGTATTCTATTCCGAAACCCGATGATCCGCTTAATTATCTCCGGTAACTGGGTGCACTAGGAAGAAGTGTATCGACCGGTAGGACTGGCAGAGAGTGAGAAAGAGCAAGGAGAGGAATAGAGAACGCGAGAAAGAGGGAGGAGAGTTGGACGGGATAGGACAACTTGAGACGCAGGATTGTCGCGCGAAACGCGAGAGCGTATTGTTACGGGCGATTTCACGAGGGCGGTAATGGCAGGGCGATAAATCCGTGCAATCTGCGCGTCGCCAAAAGTCGATTAGACAGCAGTTATCGCGCGGGAGCGTCCGCCGTAATATCTCTCGAGCGACTCTACTCGACTCCACTCGAACAACTTCTTATCGCGCTGAGAATCGTCGGGGAAACTTTACGCTCGGGCGCCGAACCTGCTAGGACGTCGTTGCATCCACCTTAAGAGTAAGCACGCACCGACGTATTTACATGGCAGGCTCCGAGGGAGCAGCTCGTCTCTGCCACATGCGTCGCACGGGAACGTGTTCGTATAAATGTCCGCGCACACGCTCCAGCATAAATAAGGAGTGTACACGTGTTCGAGGACCGCTCGGGCCGAGTAATGCTCGATAAAGTAATGTACAGGACTATTCACTTTTGCCTTTTAATTATCACTGTCGAGGATATTCTACTGTTTATAGGATTCTTTTAAATTATATAGTTATTTTAATTAGAAACAAGCCTCTTTTTTATTTCGATTATTATATGTAATATTGTATTGTACAAAGGGTGAATAAAACAATTATTTACACATCCAGTATTTTTTGGAATAAATTGTTTCTCCTTGAAGTTTTCTTTAAGAAAAATACTCCAAAAACACGGGTGTGTGAATACTTTTTATTATAAACCTAATGTGTATAACGTACGAAACGTAATATAGTAAAATATTTTATAGGTATAATATACTGCATAATCATACACATCAGATATGAAAGTACATAAATATAGCATACATTTGTCATAAAAAATAGTGCGCAACTGTGATGGTCTGAATGCATGTGAATTATCCTGTACGATGCTATCCGAGGATCCCCGGGCGCTAGTAAGGTGGAAGGTGAGATTTCAGAGAACTCTAGCAAGATAAACCTAGAGGAGTAGCGAACGGGAGGAGGATAGAGCAAGTTCTAGTAAAGCGGTTGGATCCGTAGATAGAGTCCACTCTAACTGTTTCTTACTAATCACTTTAGTTGTATCTTTACTTTTCGAGTAATTATACATTCTTAAAAAATACGACATTTCGAAACGATCATCAAAAACACCTTCATCATTCACAGAGAATATCAATTTCTTATACAAGATTAGAGAAGTTAATATCACACAGTATAACAGTATTATTATCTAAAAGAATGTGACTCAAAACACATTGACTTTCACCAGAAATGTTTCGATAAAGTAGCATTGCAAGTATATAAAGCTTCTTACTAAAATACCACTGAAACAGTAATCAAAAGTGAATCATGCTAAGAGTTAGTATTTAATCAAGACTTTCATCATTCACAAAGAATAACAATTTCTTATACAAGATTAGAGAATTTACTAGCACACAGTATAACAGTATTATTATCTAAAAGAATGTGACTCAAAACACATTGACTTTCACTAGAAATGTTTCGATAAAAGTAGCATTGCAACTACATAAAGCTTCTTACTAAAATACCACTGAAACAGTAATCAAAAGTGAATCATGCTAACAGTTAGTATTTAATCAACACTTTCATCATTCACAAAGAATAACAATTTCTTATACAAGATTAGAGAATTTAATAGCACACAGTATAACAGTACTATATTATCTAAAACAATGTAACTCAAAACACATTGACTTTCACCAGAAATGTTTCGATAAAAGTAGCATTGCAACTACATAAAGCTTCTTACTAAAATACCACTGAAACAGTAATCAAAAGTGAATCATGCTAAGAGTTAGTATTTAATCAAGACTTTCATCATTCACAAAGAATAACAATTTCTTATACAAGATTAGAGAATTTACTAGCACACAGTATAACAGTACTATTATCTAAAACAATGTAACTCAAAACACATTGACTTTTACCAGAAATATTTCGATAAAAGTAGCATTGCAACTACATAAAGCTTTTTACTAAAATACCACTGAAACAGTAATCAAAAGTGAATCATGCTAAGAGTTAGTATTTAATCAAGACTTTCATCATTCACAAAGAATAACAATTTCTTATACAAGATTAGAGAATTTACTAGCACACAGTATAAGAGTATTATTACCTAAAACAATGTGACTCAAAACACATTGACTTTCACCAGAAATATTTCGATAAAAGTAGCATTACAACTACATAAAGCTTTTTACTAAAATACCACTCTATTGCGTCATCCAATGCATCGTTCTGAAATTAGTCTTTATTCACTTTACCCTGGTTTTCCTCGTACACGAGCTATTCGCTAAGGTACTACAAGCGAAGGACTAAAAGCGAGGAAGGTTCACTGGCGGCACTCGGAGGATGCGTGCTTTATAAATATGGTGGCGCCAAGCCTGGAGCCTGTGTATCCGAAGAAAAGGTGTTCAGGGATGCTGGAGGCGATGCGGGATAAGGGATGGGCGAAAGTGAAGAATGAAGAGGAGGGTGCGAGGAATGTGTAGAGCCGGTCCTCACGCGGGGGACGAGTTATCGATACAATAACTCGGCAAAGTTAGATGCATCCTTGTCCTGGTTCTTCGGTCTCCTCGCTGTTGTCCTCTCCTCGCCTTTCCTTCTCCACCTTTCCTTGCTATATAATGCTCGAACCTTGCGAACTTTTTTATTTATCGGCCGCCCTGCAAGAGCCTCGGCTACCCAGCCGTTACCGGAACTCACTCTCTGTCTCTCCCTCTCTCTCTCTCTCTCTTTCTCTCTGTCTGCCGACGTGCCGGCAACCTCTGCACCTACTTCCGTTTTACACCTCTCCCTTGTTCCCGTTCCTTAAGTTTTCCCTGCTGCAAATGGCCACCCTTCTATTGCCGCGGCACGTGAAAAAAGCCGGGCGCTAAAAAGTTTCCTTGAAATTCTTGGTTTTTGTGCGCTACTGCTAATGAGTAGAGTTCGTGTGAGTGATTGTCGGGCAATGGGCCTTTCCGAAGAAGTTGGAGAGATTTTTTTCTGTTTCCAGTGGAAGTGTGTGTGTGTGTGTGTGTGTGTGTCGCGCTCGAATGTGTCGGGTGCCGCGCAAGGGTTCCTTTTTGACTGCGGTAAATGCTCTAGCGTTGGAAATTAGTGTTTATTGGTGGGAATCACGTGGCAATTTGTCCTGTGTGGTAAACAGTATTAAGTGGCGAAGAGTTATACAGCGCGGTGCTGGAAACCTCGTTATATTCTGAAAGGCTGATTCCAACTGCGACTGGATGAATGTCTAATTACTGTCACCTTGTTGCCACTCGGCCCAGACTGGAATACATTCGATAACGTTTAATTTTTGGTCAAACGAATTCGTTACTGCCACTCATAGCGAGAGCAACATGTGTTTTATGAAATGGAAGACGTGGATTTAGTTATATTGATTTATTTAGTTCCACTGCTGTAATTACGATCTTCACCGACCTTTCTATATTAGTCTCTCCAACAAAATCATAAAGTTGAACTGGTACTAACGAAGCTATTAGTCATCCGGAGATTACCAATCAAAAAAATGGGACTTATTTAAATATCAATGGCAACAACAATATTATAAAATGATCTCAAGAAATCTCTTCATGTTCAGTGTTCACCATGCACACCTAAGGAATGGTGAGCTGTAACAATGTAATACATTCGCAGCGCAAACGAATTAACCCAGTTTCTCCGATGGCGCCTCTAGCGCGCGCGAGAATCCGTTCCTTTTTTTATAGATGTTAATAACAAACTTGACAGAACGAGGCATTAAAGCACTCCAATCTATTCGTAGTAAAAAGCGAGGCGGGCGCGCGCGTCTATCGGAGGGCGACCTCTTGGGCTTCGCACTCCCTGGCTTCTGCTCTTTCACCCTTTGCCGGTGCAAACGGCAACCCTTTTTGCTCGCCAACCTCCCCCACCACCATTGCCGTCGCCCTCACCCTCTTTTCCTTTTTCTTCCCCTTGTTTTGCCGCCCTGTTTTACTGCTTTTCTTGCACGACCCTCCAGGATCGGTGCTCGCTGCGCCCTCCTCCTCATTCGCCCTTTATGCACCCGTTTCGTCAGGCTTCCCTTCTCATTCTACCGCTTCCCTCTGTTACTTTCCTCTTGCCATGCGCTCGATTCACGGATTCTCTCTCTTTCCCTCTCTTTTCCCCCTCTCTCGTTCTCGTTCTCTCTCTCTTTCTTCTTCCCACCCTGCAAGCCTTGCTAATTGTGCCTGCTTCTTCCTCTGGCGGCGCTACTGGACGCGGGTGGCCCCAGTTTGCAACCGGAAACTGGGTCCCTCTTAACTGTGTCGAGATGTATGGCTACCTCGTCTGCGATACACCTACCAACTGAATGCCAGGGAGAACAGGCTTGCTGTAATGCGCTACATACCAGAAACGCCAAAGCCTAAAGAGGCATACATGCTACGAGTGTTCCAATTCGCTCGGTTAACTTTTGTTTGCTTTTTATCAAGCATTGGCAAGAAGTTCTTTTTATGATCGTTGGTGTATTAAATGTAGATCGTTCGAGGTATGTTGAGTGTGGATATGTTTTAGGTTGATTGAGCGTTGATTGGGAATAAGTAGAGGATTTTTGTTAGGGTAATGAACGACTTGTGAGTATTTATTAAATTAGAGCACATACAAATATTTGTGTCCTTAGAATTAGGGTGATTTACATTACATTATATCTGGAAGTTTTAATTATAGTATATAAATGTTGTCCAACTCTTTCCTAAAATCTAAATATTATTCATATATTGTTACATATATATTAACAAATGGGGTTGCAACGACTCTGATTGAAATGCAAGTGGACCGCCATACACATTCAGTTGCTGAGAAGCGGGTAGACCGCCGGGGTTCCTTTAGAAATGAAAGGGAGTGAGGTAAAGTGCAAGGGCGACGGCTGAGTTTCGTCCCACGGCGAATTCACGCCGGTGGCTCCATCCGTGGCGAGGTGGCGCCCTGTCGCGAATTAATCGTCTTAATTGTTGTGTACTCTGCTCTGCCCTCCTTGCCGGTTCTTTGCGCCTAATTAGATGCATTCGACTCTCGGTGGAGAAAGAGCTAGTTAAACGGAGCTTAATGCCAAGGCAGCCGACGACGCCACCCCCCGAAACTTCAACCCGCAAGCCGGAGGGTTGGTGGGCGGGTTGCGGAGGGTGGGGATTGGTGTGGAAGCAGTGTTTGACTTTCGCCTATTGTTCGCCGTTTGATTAAAAATCGCGGACGCCGAAAATTTCGACGCCGCCGCCGCCGCCGTCGCCGCCGCCGCCTTCTACGACCCAAGTCTACACCGGCGTGCCAAAAGTTTTGTCCCACTTACAATCAGGATATTGAAATTCCCGGAATGAATGGCCAACCGTATGAATGAATGAATGAAATCCAATTGAAGCCGTACGATTGTTTTTGCGATGAATTCTCGCGATCGAATGCCGAATAACCGGCCTTTACCAAGATTAGCCTAATGGGGAACTAGAGGACTGGCATTCTTTCATCGAGTTGCGGGAAATCATTAATCGAGTGGCGAACTTTCAATGACAATGCATACATACATAGAATTTTACTTGATTAAATGCATTACTTAATCAATATTATGTGTCTATCTATAATATGATTCCATCGATATGATTATTACCGAAAATATACAACACTCGTTGTAAACAATTTTCAATTTAATCCCACAATATAACACAAACAATAAATACAATTATTACTATACTATCATTAAAATAAGTAACACCGAACCACATGTAGTCATTACTACTCCATTACCACGAAACATCCAATCCAAAGGTACTCTCTCAACCATCTTAACATCAAATATCTCCGACCAGAGTGTCGGGAACGAGGAACCCGCACATTAAAAGGCCATTATTACCAATTGTAGTCCAATTTTCAGAGGGCCGTGGTATCTCGTAATTCTCTTACGAATCTCGGAAGTGACTGTGACTGCGCGTTGGAAAGGAGTGTCAGGAAAGAACGAGGGGTGGAACGAAACGAGTGATGCCCCAGTATAATTTCGATGAAAGGGAGCTGGTCTTTTTATCGAGATATAATTTACTCGCCGAGGAAGAAGGTTAAAGCACTCGCTGGTCGAGGGTGACGCTGCTCTGGATTATTAATTCTGCGTTCTTCCAGGCGCGCTTGCTCTCGGGCATTTCCACCCCCTCTTGCACCGCTTCGCACACCCTTCCACCATCCGGAGGGGGGTGAAATTGCGGCACGGATATTATGCGCGAAATGATACAACCGTGTCTATCCTCGTAGTCCGACAAATCTCCGCCATTTCTCATCTCATAATTAAAAGTAGCCGTTATATGTATTCACCGGGCCATTCCCCTGCTGAACCTACCCTCCGCCCCTTCACCCTGTATAGAGCGCTCTATTAAAATAGTACTGGGTGTACAGGATTGCTCAAAATCTGCTACGATTGATGGGGATGTTAAATGATGAATTATCGTTTGTGTATGTGGGTTTAATAGTAGAAGTATCGATGATTAATATGTGGTTGTATTGGGGAATATTGTAAATTGTGTTTTACTATGGACAGTTATAGTGAGTGAATTGTTTATGTTGGTATTTGTGAGCATGTGCCTCAAGAAATTAACAGGTATTTTTGGATGAAACTGTTTTCAGTTCTAGAATTGATTTATTTGTGAGAAATTGTTTTTTGGTATTAGAAGACAGATAATAAATCTGTCGACTCGTGTTTGCTGAACGTATTTGCCGATATTTTGTAATACAGGGTTTTCAGGAAATGTGATTTTATACATCGAGATTATTTGCGATATCGATTATGGGGATTCATTCATCCGATCTCGAAGCGTAGAATTAGATGCGCGTTTCAGGAGATATCGTTTCGCGAGATTCGGTACAATTTTCGCATCACCCTGTACATCTGCATTGAAATAGACGTAGGAAAGAAATTGTGAGAGTTGCGCAGCCGAGAAGCGGGTGGCGTTGCTTCATTGCAATGGAAATTGCTAATTCCAGCTATTCCCGGAAATTCCGATATTCCATCACTATTTTGGGATGTCCCAATTACATAGTGAATTAAGTCCATCCATTGTGCAGTCCAGCGGACCCCACCCGTTATTATTCCGCGCCGCGCAAGGCTCTTCCGCAAAATCCCGCCCCGCGCGCTACAATTCGTTTTTCGACGCGCGCGCTTTCGACAGTGTGGTTGGTATAAATGGAACAATTACAACACACGTACATACTTGTAATATTCATTAGACGTGGAAGCCTCTCGTAATATGTCGGGACAAATTCATCGACCGCGTGTGTGACAGTTTTTATAAAATTGTCTGTTATAATTCCAGTGGATCTCGTGTTTTTCGAAAAACTGGGGAAACTCACAAAAACCGCGAATTTCCCTCTGCAACACCACTACAGGCATTCATTCACAATAATTTATAATTTCAAATCATTCGTAATATTTAAAAGATATAATTCCTGAAATATTAAGCTCAATTCTAGTGTGTCAGATGAGTTTCCCGAGAACGACACTGTCAACAATACTAAATAAATCTTTTATACAATTACTCCAAAGTCTCTCACACGATAAACCACTAACACTTTATAACACAACACTAAAAATTCTCCTTTTTTATCTCCCAATTACTCCACCTTCACAGAGTTCATTGACCCATTTTATATTCGCGTCACAACAAACCACACTGTGCCTCAGTATCACTGGGTATCTCCATTACTCCAAAGAAAAACAATATTGCCTTCTATTAATCATCCCAAGATGCTTTCCATCGTCGACTCAATTTACGGATTCAGTCAACTAACCCTGATTCCGCCGACAAACGGGGGTGGGGGTGGGGGCGGAGGGGCGGAGGGGGTAGCGGAAGTTCACGCTGAAGTAGAGGGCGGCCCTTCATCCACGAGCACTTCCACACCGACACAGATATAGAAGCGTACTACAGAATCCTCGGGAATGTTACAAGCGAGTGTTCTTCGCCCGTTGTAAACCGAGGAATTCCCGGAGATAGAATGCCAACACTGGGGAAGACACGAAGAAAGGCGGGCGAAGTGTGTGCAAACAGTGGGAGGAGGAGGAGGAGGAGGAGGAGGAGGAGGCGAGAGAGGGTGGAAGTAAGGGAGATCCGTAAGGAGGCGAGATGGTCCAGGGAGAAGAAGAAGGGGTAGGAGAAAGAGGAAGAGAGAGAACGAGGAAGTACGTGAGGAGAGTGGCTGAGAGATGCAGAGGGACTCTTCATCCGGCTATTAATTTTGTATTTCGCTTAAACATGCAACGATGGGACTGCACCAGTCGGAAATTCATTTCCAGGCTTCTCTCTTAGAGCTCGCCGAGCCGAGCAACCGCGACTCTTATTGGATTCCCGAGCCACAGACTCACTCTCTCTCTCTCTCTCTCTTTCCCTTTCTCTCTATCTCTCTCCTACCTAGTTTCTCATCCTCCCTCGGCCTCTCCACTCAGTTACAGAAGCGGTTTATCGAAAGTTTAAATTATTTCACCGCACCACGTCGACCTGGATGAGGATAGAGGGTGGAGACAGGCTTGCTCTAGATTCGCCCTGTCTCACCGGACACACCGGGGTGACGTAGCTCACGGGGAACGAGAGGGAAGAAAGCCGGCGGGATCAACGTGAGAAGATTATTAGAGCTATAACGCGAGCCGTGAAGAAGTCAGCGTCGAAATGAAAGTCGGAAAGGGATGCCGAGCAAGCGAGTGGATCTCAAAGTCCCTTCGGTTAGGGCTGGCTTTATCCGCCGACTAGAAATATCCTCTGAGATAGGAACTTACGAGAAATATATATATATATATTTTTATGTACGTACGATATATATGTAATTGTTTTTTGGAATCATTCTATTAACAAATATTCACAGAATTAGTACCAGCTAATTTAATTTTTTATTTGAATTAGAAGAATTTCGCAATGTTTTGGCTACATTTTACCTGCTATGGTTAGTGTTATAAGTAATTGAATAATTGTTTGGGACTACTATTGTCAAAGCTTATGAGAATTGTTCCACTAAATTACTTAGATAATGGTTTGCCAACTTTTCTCTCGGTTCACGCGTTTACTTCTCGGAACAAATTTCTTTTCTTGCAACGGATCGACGAAAAAGAAACTTAGTACGAACATTCTATAAATTCCGAATACTTCACGCCAATTATTCCAAGAACAAAACCCCTTTACACCCTTCTTAACTATCCAATCATTAATATCACAACGTATCACAATAACCAATCGCAAAATACAAAAAGTATTCATAAATTCCGATACTGTTATTCAAACTTGCAGCCGACAAGGGCCATTCTCGGAAGCCCCATAGAAACACAGATACCACTGAGTATATCGCGGCGCGTATATCGGAAGCACCCCTCAATTTTCGTGCTACACACGCCGTAGAACGTCAAACCTACTTGAGAGAACGATCGAACTCCGCGCGAGAGTGGCAGTAAACACAAGGACAACAGGGCAAAGTCGAGCCCAGGATCGTAGACGTTCTCTGTGTACTAGTAAGTTAAACTCACGGGACCTCGCATGATCGGGGCATTCAAAAACGGGGACACGACCGATGTGGAAGTATTATCGGAATACGAAAGGAGTCTGAACAAGCGTAGGAGTGGGAGAGAGTACGTCTCGGCGAAGGAAGAGGAGAGAGGACGCTGGCAAGACAAGCAAGAGAATGTAGCAGTTCCGTTTAACTGACGAAGGAAAGACAAAGAGGAGGATCTTACTCTCTTGAAGCGGGCGCGGTTGCTTCGTGCCTTATGTACCCAACTTCCACCCACCTCTACTTGCACCCTCTCTCTCTCCCTCTCTCTCTTTCTCTTACGCCTATCTTCCACCTCCTCTCTCTCTCTCTTTCAGCCTGGGAAAATCGATGTTCCGCGACCTGGAACGAAATTCCTGGAGGGATTCCGGACGAAAGAGCGTTTTCGTGGAAATTCTCGCGAGTTAATCGCAAATAACGGTGCAGGGGCTAGGATGATGGCCACTGAACCATTTCGTACGTGGACCACCCGAACCCTCCTACTCGCCACTGCCTCCACCCCCCTCCATGCATGCCTCCTGGCCCTCGGCTCGCCACCCTCGAGTGCACGTAAAAAAGGACAGGCTTCTGTTCAGATGAAGAGGAGAGGAGAGGGGAGGAGAGGAGAGTGCAGGGTGAAACGTGCGCCGCTATCGCGCGGCATTAAGGCTGGCCAAGAGAGTGCGCGAGGAATTCGATGGCGCGCCGATTGAATCGGAAGTTCTGTCCTGATTTTATGAGCACGCCTGAACGCCACGCGAGAGAGTCTCTCTCTTTTCTCCCTCTCTCTCCCTCTCTCTCTCTCTCTCTCTCTCTCTCTCTCTCTCTCTCTCTCTCTCTTGAGCTTTCTCTTCTTCTTGCTACTCTCCTAGCTTTGTCTCTCTTCCGTAGCTGAGTGCCAGTCAATCAATGCTGACATTGCTGGTTTATCTGCTTACTGACACCCAACTCTCATCCTCCTCCTCCTCCTTCTCCGTGGAAACGTTGATTGGTAGTTAAAGGGTAACAACCAGTTAATTACAGTGTTTGCCCCGCGCCGAGGAAAGCGGCTATTCCGCCCTCTACAACGGATACTTTTCGCTTTGTGAATTCTTAGCTGTGAGGAGAGTTCGGTAGTAATCTTTGAGGAGTACTCTGTTAGGTAGTTTAATTGGATTTGTTGCTGAGAATATAGATTTAGCGAGGAAAGTAGAATTTGATTGATAATAGAATGCGCGGTGCTTTTGTGTTTGAAGTATTGCAGCTATCATTTGGTAATGTTTTAATTGTATTTGTTCGTGTGATAATTCTATTTGACTTTTTCTGGTAAAATTCTTTTGTTTTATTTTAGTTGTGTCAGTGTTAGTTGTGGTTCATAGTTTATTTCAATAATTATCATTACGATGAAAGATGCAATCCAACTTTTTCACCAAACAATAGAACGAAAAGAAAAACCTCTCTCTAACATTTCAAATATTATACACGCAATCTTGCGAACGTACAATTTCATTCCCCAATAATTCACAACGGAGCATTCTGTCGCGCATCTACCAGTATAATTCAAAGTCATCAACCTTTCTTCGAGCATTCGACGCAGAGGCAAGCTTTTTCCATTGAGCAATCTTGCATTGTTTGAGGACGAACCAGCCGGTAATGGCGAAGATCCGCGTAACAAGCGCGCGCGCGGTAGGCGCGTGCGAGCAATGAATAGTAGGAGCGGCCAATTAAGAGAGTCGATGAAAATTATTGGCACTCGATATACCAACCAGTCCGACGCTAACATACGCTGTGTGTTGCCGCGAGTGGAGAAGAGCGACTTGCTCGCGCGGATCCGGAAATTGAATTTTCCCGTTTGACGAATTCGCCGCGACCACACACTCTCTCTCTCTCTCTCTCTCTCTCTTTCTCTCTTTCTCTCTTCCTCTTCTCTCTCTCCGGCTGGATATATGTATATTGTCGTCGGTGGAAATTCTCCCGGGAGTTTTTGTGTCGCAGAGTCACTCGGATATCAGAAGAGAGACAGAAAGAGAGAAAGAGAAAGAGAGAGATGCCGGCTCGAATGTGCCGCTGCGAAATTTAATTGATCACTTTTCCAGCGGCGAATCACGCTAGGAAATTGCTCCTCTCTTTCTTCCGCCCTTCCGGGGAATAGTTCCGTGACGGTCCGCTTGGTTCGCTTCTCTCTCTGTTTCTCTCTCTCTGATTTAGCCTGCTCTTTCACCGGTCTGCCGCGCAGCCTCGTTATTGCTCGGCCAATACTGTCGTACCCTTGGAGAAGGCACTAGTTGGATAATGCGATCTCGATTGTCTCGTTTGAATTGAATGCACCCATCCACCGAAGACAGCCATCGCCCAGCTTCCTCCTTCTCCTCCTACTCTTCTATCTTCTCTCTCTCTCCTTCTTACTACCCTCTCGTTGTGCGTCTTTGTCTCTCTCGGTATTCATAGGTTGCTCAATTGCATCTTCACAGGGAACAAATGCCCGCTGCATTGACTTCGCACAATCGGCCCCGAGCGTCGAAGAGACAGCCGGGGAATGGCTAATTATTACGAACGCACGCCGATCGCCATGCATTGCTCTTTGTTTGTTAGCGGGAAGTTCCGCTAAGAGAATTATTGCGCGGATTTCTTGTAAATGGGTTTAATGACGATTGGCTTTCAGACTGGTTGAATCGGTTGGATTTCTGTTTCTTTTGTGTGATTTGATTAGAATCGTTTTTACTTTTTTTTAAATCGGTGTGTGATTAGTTTGGTATTGGTATTGGTGAGCGTTATCTGTAAATGTGAAGAGAATTTAGAAGATTATAAAAATACTGGTATGTTTCTTTGGATACCAGATTTGAGCCGTTTATTTCACAAGTTGTCTATGTTTATTTGTCAATTTTTGTTGTTAATTGTAGTAAGGTGTACATCTTAACGCAAATTCTTTAATATCCCAATTTAAATATAAATGGACTTAGATCATTTTCAAAATAAACGGCTGATTTAATAATACAAAATCAATTATTAATTACTATAATTAATTTAGAAGCAGGTTTTCTATAACACTGACTCAGTTTCTCACAATTTTCTCCTAATGTCTCGGCGATAAATTCATTGTCGAAACTTAACATTGTTAATTAAATGAAGTATCGAGAGGATGAGTCCCCGAAAACCAACTCTGACACTGAGCGAAGCTATGTTTGCGGCATTGCAGGATTGCAAGGGAGGAGGAAGCGACGTCTCGAATTGTTGCTCGACTAGAACTAATTAACAGGCTCACGAATCCCATAGCCCGTATTTGGCTACGCTTGGCAGGCTGTTCAATCGTGGCGCGCTCGGGAACGGCTATGTATTTACACGGCCGTCGCTCAAATTCCCCAGCCGGTCGGTTCCTCGCTGCTGCTGCTGCTGCTGCTGCACGGCTGTGCGTTCGCTCGAAATTTCAATGAATAAAGTGACCACTGTCACCCTAAATATTCACACCCCATGGAGAAAGGCAGAGGTAGCCCCTGCGGTGTCCCCCTTCGTAAAATATCCCTACTAGACTTTATGGCCTTCGTTTAACCCTAACCTACATAAACGCGCGCACGCACGCACGCACGCACCCTAGCGAGGGTCCAACCAATCGGTTCCTAGCCGCTAATATTTTTAGCTTTCGACATTCTACCGTCCTCCCTCTTCGCAACCAAGAGGACTTCCCGACACTTAATTACCTCCGCGGGAGTCGGTCGTTTACTAAGGTCGACCTTGAAACACGTCTAATCTCATCTCCGATCGGGAAGATCATGGTAACACCAAGGAATCCGGGGACCCGCATCCTCCTTAATTCGATACGTCGAGAGCAACGCAGTGAAAAATATCCCCCTATCGCCTTCGAAGTTTCGGATAGCTTGCAACGCCAAGGAAAGTGAGATTTATTTCACCCGTTAAACCGGCTTTTCTTTGATACCGTCGTTGGTACGCTGTGCCACTCGCATCGACTAGGAAACGTGTTGGGGCTACAACGATTTAGAACCAATTATCTAATCCCTGTGACTGACTGGAATCTATAGTGGCTTCTGATTAACATATCTTGGAAGAAATGCCTGTTGGACTTGGGCTTTGACGGTTTTATTATCTTGGGTGTGGCTATGAAGACGCGAAGCACTGATGTCTGAAAGGTAACCCGTTTGTATGTGTATTCTACGAGTTTATAAACCAGGCATGAATGTGGAGATTACCTCTGACTGAGTATGATGAGGAGTATGATGAAGAGTAGAGCATAAAAAGTCAAATGAAAAAGCAGTGACTAATATTCAATAGAAACAATGTTTGCATTTAAAAACATTATATATATTCTCTGATACTTTTAGAATTGTTTGTGTCGAATTTGTTCTTGAAGCATCAGACAATAAACTTTTTCACACAGACATTGTTCAACAAATACAGTAATACTACGTTTTAGTAAAACTTAATCACTGTACAAATACTTTTTGCAGCCAGGGAATTTATTGTCACGTACTTTGTCACTGATAAACCATTTTGATCAAGGTGTGAGTATGGTAGATGGTTAATGCGATAGCTACTATGTAATAGATGCCTCGGAGTTGATAACTATGAGCAGCTGTATTATGACTATAAATTCGAGCATGTGTGGATTACAGTGGGCTAAGTTATAGGTATCTTGAGACTCAACTTTAGGTGTAACCTTATGCAAGTCGTAATTTATACGGGCCGATAAAAGTTGCTAAAGGGCCGTGTGAAGTTGGCTGATGTAGCATCGTGCATAAGTTTCAAGATTAAGTCGGGAACATGAGGGTAGTACGCAAATAGTTTCTCGAAAGCACCAAGTACGCAAATACGTAGAAACATTGCGTAAATGCATAGGCTATTTTTTAACTCGTTGTTCTTATTTTGAAATAGGTAGTGTTTCGAGTGGTAAGGTTTGTTGACGAATTTACAACATTTTAATTTTTAATGTACGAATTTTCAAATTAGAAATAACAAAAAGAAATTATTCTCCATCGAAGGTTTGTTTTAATCCAGATTTTTTATTATTAGATCTAGTTTATTTTTAATATTAATATCTGATATTTCAGTAGCTATCTTTGGTTTAAAATAGTTTTATTGAATATTCCGAAATAACAATAAATTAAATCTACCTGCGAAATTTTCAAGAAATCTTTCCTTTAAAGTTCTATTTTTAATTTTGCATTTCTCTGAATATTCACAAGTTTTCCATTATAAATTCAACGATCTTACAATGAAAATAATAATAACAAGAATAAAGGAGGTTTATACTACGACGGTTTATTCTACACCCGGATCGTTGGCATTTGCAATGCAGACCGCTACGCTGGTAATTTCAAGCAGTGCAAATAACACATCAAGGTTCGTTGGTGGAACTTACGTAATCCGAGATTTGACGAGCTATTGTAATTGATAGCTGGTTATGCGTGTGTGGATGATTCGTTAGCAGGCAATTGATAGCTGCGGCCGACATAATGTATAAATCACCGCCTAGTAATTGCAAACAGTCCGCACCATCGTGCATGTAAGATAGTGGCAGCACAAATACGCTTTCATTATGAATACCCTGATATCATTTTGACGAATAGCGGAAATTGTCTAACCGTTCGTGTGCTAGTTTCAAGTCGACCGACTGCCTACGAAAGCGTATAATTTCGATTAAAGACAGTAATTTTGCAGTCCTCTTTACCTGACAAGTGAAAACGGTATACTTTTAGTTTTAA
This sequence comes from Ectemnius cavifrons, assembly GCA_964023945.1. Taxonomy (NCBI): domain Eukaryota; kingdom Metazoa; phylum Arthropoda; class Insecta; order Hymenoptera; family Crabronidae; genus Ectemnius; species Ectemnius cavifrons. The sequence continues at coordinate 4,696,111 of OZ030379.1, forward strand.
CAGCAAAATGGATCTTTCAAACAAAAATCTACAAAGTTATAAAAATATCATCTAAGTTTTACAGGTTGAAAGACAGTGAATTAAAAAAGTAATCGCGAGGTTCAATTTAAATTAGAACCAGTGGAAAATGCAAGCAAAAATGTTCGATCGAAAAGTGCAATATGAATATTAAAAAAAATGTTCTAAATTATTAACCCATTTTATTAAAAAGATTTAAGAATAAACAGTTATTGCTCGACTTAACCTATATTTTATGGCCGAAAAAATATAAACTTAGCCATAAGTATCCATCACTTTGGACATTTTTTGGGAAACTTGCATCGTGCTACCTTAACGAAATAAGCGGCTATTTTCAACTTCATCCACCACTTGTTTTTTGTTTTATGTGTCTAATGATCTTTGGAGGGAAGGCATTAAGAGCGAGGAAATAGCGATTTTATTGTTTGTTCCGCGGCTGAGACGGCGGTGGTCGTTGCATTCAATTAACCAGCGCGACGGAGCCCGCATGTAACATGTACGGGGCGACCACTTAGCACATTAGACCGCCTCTTAAATGGGCGTTGATTACCGAGTTAATGCGATTCAACGTCGTCGCCTCTATTTTTTACTCGCTGCAATTTAGATCGGACATCGCATTTACTTATTTGATCCACGATTTTTAGCCTGCAAAATTTAGAAGGCTTTACTTAGACGATTTTCTGTAGTACTTGTTAAGTGTTCTTAAGTGTTGACGAAGTTAAATAATTTTCCAAAAATAGTACGCAAGCAATTTCAAGATCTGCATTTTTCGAATTCATTTGGAGCTTAGTAAAATGAATCCCTTAATCAAGCAAGTCTTAAAACATTTCGCGTCTTTATCTCTAAATTTATAATAAATAACAACAAAATAATCAATGCAATCCCTAATCACTACAGTTATATTAATAGCTCTCAATATCTTGAAGTAGAATGAGACCAATAACAATATGAAACACACGGATTAAAGAAACGCATTTCACATAACGAGTCGACTGAATTTGCTCAGTTAACAGGTCGTCGTCACTGACCTAAGACAAAGATCAGACGGCAAGCATAAAGAAAAAGAGAGTGCAGAGTAGAAAGACATTCGTCGTAGTAGCGTGAGAATAGCTGTCGCGGCCAATTAAAGCGATAGAAGTTATCCATTAGCGGGCGGCTTCCGGTGCGAGGATCGGCAAAACTGGACGGCAGAAATAATTGCAACATCAGCTGACGGCCGCTGTAAATTCGAGAGTTCGGCCGCCATCTGTCACGCAAACTTGGCGCCATACGCTCCGATGGTTTCTTACCAATCTCGAGTGGCGCTCGGCCCCGGAAAGTTTTGCTCGCCTCCATTCTCGGCTGAACCCTTTCCCTTGGATGGCTCGCTTTTCAACGCTGCGCCAGGATTTCCTGCCGTGGAAAATATTCGCGTCGCACGTATCATCAACAAATAATTACGCCACCCAGCCGCGCCGCCGTCTCCCTTTTCTCTACCGTGCGCTGTTTGCCCAGAGCCAGCCGGCAACTTTTTATCTCGTCGCGCCAACTTTTCCTGCATAAGGATCGCAGCACCGATCCCCCCCCCTCGCCACACCCCAAATTGCCTAGAGCCGCCCGTTCCTGAGAAAGTTCTCACTACGCAAATCATTTTCGTCCAAGAGAAATATATGCTGGCTCTAATATGGAGTTTCTAGTCGGGGTGCGACTTGAATGGTTTTAGATTTTAGAACGATGATAATTGGTATTTTGTCGATTATGATTGACTAATTATTGATTAAAGTTAGTACAGTAAGATTTTCTTTATTTATATTACAGATTTAGTTGTTTAAAAAGTTTAATTACCTTTAATATTTCATAGACTTTTGTTCATTCCTATTGCGCAAAGAAAGATTTTGAATTGTGGGAATGTTTTAATATAAATGGGGAGGAAAGTTCAAAAGAATAAAGTTTATTTGGGGTTAAAGCTGGTATAAAAATGGAAAGAACTTCTGAAATAATGTAATAGAAGTTTTCCGAATTCCATAGGCATTGCGTTGGCAAATATAAATGTGAACGTGGCTTGTTTCAAACGAAATTCAGTGCATTCTATATTTTTACAAGCCACACGTATACTGCGTTACTACCGCAAGCACTTCGAGAGTGTGTGACCGCGGTGACAACACACGTCCCACCGGACTCTACTATAACCGCGACAATTATTACTTCATTCTAAAAAAAATAGCAAATTCAATTACTATTTTGCATATAGCAAAAGCTGCGTCAGAATTGCAATACTGAACTTTGGAGAATATTGAGTTACAAGCTATAACAAAGTCTCTCGGGTGACCATTTAAAAATTCGGCAGGCTGAGTGTGCAGGCGACTGAAACTTGTGCTAGTTTTGCGCGAATATTCACCTAGTGGCTTTTCCATTTAGACACAGAGAGACGCTGTGTAACACTGTGTTCGAGACACAGTGTTCCATCTACGATACAATAGTGCACTGCGCGACACGGCGGGACACAAGAAAAGGTTGTGTTCGAGCGAGTCGAAACACCAAACTATTAATGTTTTAAATTTTATCCTTAATTTTGAACCGTATGGTTGATATCAGATGTTCTATTCCAAATTTCAAGTCTTTCAGATGTTCGGTTGTTCCGTAGTAACCGAGCAATGCTACAACAAATGCTTCCTTTGAACTGTAGTGTTCCATTTGACCCGAAACACAGTGCTCAGCTGTGAGCACAAAAAAAAAGAAGAGGAACGTTTATTTGATCGTTAAGTACTTTTTACTGAACTCAAAGTTAACTCTGTGGGAATTAAACAAAGTACAGATGACTGCAAAAAGAATCAAAAATGTCTCTCTTTCATTTGGAGAGGAAGGAACAAGAAACCAAAGAACCCTTTTATTAATTAAGCGAAGATATACAAAGTTTTTTCATCTAGTCTGCTTTATGCGTCTCTTGGCTTATTACGATGAATAAGATATTGATCATGAAGTTTTGAAACATTTCTATTTCCCAACTGTACTCAAGTTTTTCTCTTCAGAAGTATAAAACAACACTCATTTCCCTAAAATCAGGAATGAACGAAACGAAACTTTAAAAATATATAAGGATTGTCTTGGATTTATTTTCAACATTTATTCTTGAAAGAATATCACTGATATTACCACTAAATTGTATTCATAGATGAATCTTTCCTCATCATGGATGTAAGTATCAATCAATCTGATACATGCAATTGCGACTGGCAGATTAATGAAACGGCCTGCGCCCTATTATACCTTCCACAGTCGAATACCCTGGTGTACGCTTTATCTCGAATTTCGGGCTCGGCTTTTCGATCTTCCTCTTCATTAATCATCGAGATTATATCCTGTTTCGCGCGGTTCCTCGTTTCCATTGCGGTTCTCCATCGACGATCCGTCGATAAATGCCATTATTACCCTGTAAAGCGATTCGCCAGGGTTTTTCTTGCAATTATGATCAATCGGGTGCTCCTTTCTTCATTTCGTAAATCAGTCAACCTCCTCGCAGTCATCGCCTTCATCGATTTCATGATTATTTTATTGGTCAGCCTTGCCAATGATATTAAAAGAAATTCATGAAAAAATCAGAGAAGTTGAAAGTTAAAAAGGGACAATTTCTTTAGGACGTCTGAAATATAAATGTACTTTCCTTCAAAATTCCTTCTGCAATATTTCTTCACTCTATTTCACTCTACTTTCTCTTAAACTAAAATATCCAACATCTAATTAGTAACCCAACAAGCATCACTATTTTTTATTTGACCCCATTAAAATATTTAACACGACACATTGAAGTATCAACCTTCACATTCATCAAAATCATTCCATCGCTAAAAAAAAAAATGACGAAAAACCTTGGCCCAATACCAATTCAAACGATCCCACCATTAACGAGACTAACAAATCAGTGAATACCGACGACTCTCGAGAATCAGACGCGCTAGTCGGACTTTGCCACTGTACAAGTGTCATTTACAGAAGCGGCCGAGTTTTTCTCGCTTGGCGGAATCATTGGAGTCCAAGATGCGGAGTGAATGCAAGGCATAATGCGCGCTTTACGAGTCAGTGGGGTGTGCGGGCGAAGCGATTCGGCTGGGAGATTCATTACGCGCCGGGTTTAATATAGCTGCTCTTAGGAGAGCGCCACTTCGTTTCCACTTTCCTTCTTCTTTTGCGAACGAGGCGGGAAGAGTAGCGGAGCGGAGCAGAGCGGAGCCGAGCAGGGCTAGTGCGGCGGCGGCGGCGGCGGCGGCGACGGTCGAACGGCGTAAGTCGAGCAACGTCGTTGAGATTCGCCACGGGGCACAGAGGGCTGCCTCCGCCAGAGGGAGAAGAGCAAGTTGAAGGAGCACAGTGGGTGGAAAGGAGTTTAAAGAGAGATGGTGAGAAGCCAAAAGAGACAGAAAGAGAGAGAGAGAGGGGAGAAAGGAACGACGGAAAGTAAGCGGGACGCGCTCCATGCCAAATCGATCAGCCATTCTGATCAAAGAGAGGGCTTTCAATGTAATCCAAGTGCTCGGCCGAGATTGCCCGGGAAAAATCTAATTTGAAACTTAAATGGCAGGAATTTGTATCCCATTGCTCTTATGACGAGGGCCTTTACGCGTAGGAAATGAAAATCACGACGGCGACGCCCGCCGCGACGACGACCACGCTCTCTTCGAATTCGGTGACTGCCGAACAGTCTTCCGGCGCGATTTCGTCCCTGAGTTCTTCGACGACGCCCCTCGATTGCCGTTCTTAAAGTGACATTAGCTCGCATTAGCCGACAAATGCGTTTAAATAAATTTCCAGCCACCCTTTCTGTTCGTCTGAAATGCTTAGTGATTATGAACGAATCCTTTTGTGCCAGTAAACAAAGTAGCAAGTATTGACCTACTTTTCTAACAAATTGCTCTTTTCGTTGGGTCGTCCATTGAGGGGAGTTTTTTTTATTTTAATAACGAACTACTGTTATTAGTTTCTTCTTTGAAGTTTCGTCTTTTTCCTCTAACACTTTCGTGTTTTAATTGCAGTTTCGTTATATAACAAATGTTTTCAATGTGTCCAACGACGAATATCATTGCAAATTGTTGCGGTACAGTTGAAAAAGTGTACAATCAGTATTTTTAGAATACATTTTTGTAGAAAGTAAAAGCTGTATCCTGTAAGGATATTTATTTTTTCATGAACAGAATACTTTCTTGGTGAAGAAAATGTATTTGTATTTAGAGAGAAGAGATATCTTCTTTGAGAACAATATTCCCAAAACCACAATCACCATCACTTAGCACTTTAACTTATCGCGTAATGACTCTTTGTCTCTACTTTTTTATTGTTCATTTATAAAGTTCACATCCATATATGGTTATTAATGACCACAAGTAATCAACATCTAATCATTTGACTAATATACATGTACACCTAAACCTTTGGATTTAACACTTTGGCTACTATGACACCTTAAAAACGAATTCAAATTTCATTTATCACAGCTAAAATCTTGTCGGTTAAAATTATCATTCTCCATTAAATTTCACCGCAGTCAAATGATTAAATAATTTTCACAATTTTCCGAAAAACACTGACTGTGCGAATATTTTTTTCATCCACTGTAAATGTTAGAGCGGAAAATGAGAAGGTTGTTGACACCACTGATATCAAGGTTCGTTTTCTTGGCTAGAGTTAAGGTCTTGGCGGAAGTTAATTTCTCGCGTCACGGAAAAGGCCGACGTGAATTAATACCTTTATCCTCGGCCAGTGGTTTTCTGCCATTGGTTCAACCTCTGACAATGGATTCGCGCTTGAGCCCCGTGGATTATCATTGCCAACTCGCCAACATCCTTGGATACGCCCGATTCAGTCGTTTTACCCTCTTCCAACTCGCCGGCACACTTTCGCCTAGCCAAATAAATTGTTTGTAAATCTTGCTGCGTGTAAACATCCAGTTCGAAAGTTGAGAAATACTTGCTTCATAGCTGAATTTATTTGATACACATTAATTAAAACAAAAGAATTAATACTATTTATGGTAAAGATTGTATTAGAATTATCGTAAATGTTGAGTGAGAACTGACAATTTTTTAACTAAATTGGGAATTTGATATTTTTTGACGATGTAATTCTAATCATGGTAAATGCTTATAAGTTGCGCCGTAATTAAAAGGTTAACTTCCTTGGAGTAATATGTTTTATTACATATTAATATGTAATATGCAATAAAAATTATTTCATTACATATTAATTTACCAATAAATCGTCCTATCAGGTGCATCATACCTACACTTATTAAAATTACGACCATCCAAAATCATCGATAAACGTCCACACATTTTTATGACAGATGAAAATCAAGGAGGCTGCCACTTGAAGTGGCAAGGTGACGCGCGATCAGCACTTTAACAAGCGTTCCGTGTTAAGCTTTGCCTTCCAGAGACGTACATTATGACAGTCCCTGACTGATTGCGCATTGTCGTGCAGGCGAAACAATTGGAAACCAGCTGCCAAGAATTCTCAGCTTGAAAGCTGACGCTTTATAAACGCGCATGTACCTTACAACGTTCCGATAGAGCAGAGAGTGGGAGATTAAGCTGGTCCGCGCGCGCGCGCGTATTCTATCGTATTCGGTAGGGAAGCATGCTCTTCGGTGCTGCTCTTATTGTTATAGTCAGTGGGACGTGCCGGCAGTTGCATGTTTCGCAACATTATCTTCCGAAGTCGACACCCTCCTCGCTCGCCCCGACAAACTACTCTCTCGTCCCTGAAACTTGTTGCTTCGACCCGAGACCCAACAAATGAAACGCCCTGCATAGTACTTTGCACTTTGCCTTCTTGATTTATGTACACTTACGACACAGTCTTCCCAACACCCCCAATTTCGACGAAACTTAGGTGAAATACTGTTCTTCGAATTTGTTACTCTTTGTTAGTAAATCATTATTTATTCCGTGATAGTGGAAACTTGAGTGAAAGTTGATAAGGGTGGCTTGAAAATTTAGTGCTAAATATTTCGTATGATTTTATTTCATTCGATCTCCCATTTCGGAGCAATAATCTCTGACGTGGGGTTATTAAATATGTGAATCAGGGTTTGAAGGGTTATTTAGTTGTTCGATTTTCGTTATTTTAATATTTTGCATTTTTTTTTTATACGTATTTCGATAAGCTTTGCATAAGCTGTCGCTACTTAACCAAGTATGAAAATATGATCGTTATCAGGATTGTTTGATATGAAAACAAGCAGCAGTGTTGAATTTTAAAATTGAATCGTAAAATAGGACAGAATTAATGAATGTTTCAACTGCACATACAATGTTACAATACAATTAATCACTGCACCGCACAGCAACTTACTTGCTGACGTATACATTAAATTAACAGTTGCCGGGCGCGTCTCTAAAAAGTCATTATTACTCGATTTGATTGGATCGCTAATGGAGTCGACCTATTTTCCCAGCCGGTCGATGAGTCCTTCGTTGTCAATATGAACGATTAATTAAATGCACTTACAAAACATCTCGTAACCGCGCGCTCTGCATGTGGCTGGTGTTTCTACCGCAAATGGTATTCAATATTGGCGAACTACTTGTATTCCTAGCAACATAAATACATTACCATAAAACATATTTCCATACAACTAATTACTCGTCCAATTTAATTAAATGAAACAAAGCAATGTTGCTAAAAATCACATTACAAAGTGCAACGAATAAAAGTTGTATTTAAGTACAACAGTTTTATATTTAACAAGTGCACTTAACCAATGGTGGGAATGATAAATGTACTAATTGCTAATGCAATAGTGCTAAATGGTAGACTTACGTAAAAAAAGCCTGTTGGTGTGTAATATCAATTTATTTCCAAGAGAATCACACATATTTCGATATGGGTAGTTAAAATTGTTCTGATTTATCTTTGCTTGATTAATAAAAAAACGATATTCGATAGGGGCGATGGGTTTACATCGGAAAATATTAAAATATTACGCAAATAGTTCGCTATAGAAAATATTATTCTCTCCTGCGGATAACTATTTTATTCCGGATTCAACGGTATCGACGTTTCCGGCATATCCCATCGGGAGTGAAGCACCCGCGAACGTTGGATTGCAGAACGGGTAACAATCTCCATTCCGCATATTCTGCGTAATTTTTATTCCCAGCAATATCTATTTATTTCGACGAGTGCTTGCTTAACACTAGCTTTATTTTCTCTATTTCAGAAGAACTGAACGGCTAATTCATACGAGCATCAGCGACGAACAGTTGAATCGGTTGTCAACCTTGTAAGTACTTTTATCCCTTAATAATATTTCTTTCCATAAGCTTTACAGATAATTTATGGTCCGTGACTTGGTGCACGTGTGTGAACATTGTTATACAAACTGACTGACTGGCACAATACCTTGCCCGGAAGAGTTGCCGCTCCGGTGCGCAATGTTGACGTTCCGTATAATGTGAATCGACCTTAATGGGGGAAGCTCGCACCGCTGGCAATTCCTCTATCGCAGTGCAACCCAACGAAAATGCTTTGCACGCGAGGTCGAGCCTCGAAAAGGTCGGTGGCGCTGTGACTGGCTTTATTGAATTTTTGCGTAATGGCAGGCAGCCAATGGCCAGTGACAATAAGCGCGCGGATGAAAGCAGCCCGCCGCCTCGCTCTCGCTGCGATACATGAGAATCCCCGGCGAAAGTTAACGAGCCGGAGAGCGCGACGTCGTGTAACCTCGTTGAAACTTCCTAACGGTTGGCGAGCACCTAACATCTACCCTTCTACTACTCTGCGTCATTACAGGGCCACGTTACAGCGGTTTAATCTTAAATTGTTATCTAACACGAAACTCGTATTACTCGAAAATCACACGCACTTGGACGCGTCAGAGTGCACTTCTTTGTATGTTCCGGTTTATACTGAAACTTAAGTTTGTCGAGACTATAAAGTTCATTTTATGAATTTATTCTAGTTATTTGCTGGGTGTAAATGGAAATCACATTTTTTATACTGTGACGACTAATAATTTATTATAGTTTTTCGTTCAATTTGTTTTGTGTTGGAAATTATTTCAATCTGAAATAATGTCTTGTACATCCTTTGTATGTTCTGGTTTATAGTGAAACTTAAGTTTGTCGAGACTATAAAGTTCATTTTATGAATTTATTCTAGTTATTTGCTGGGTGTAAATGGAAATCACATTTTTTATACTGTGACAACTAATAATTTAGTATAGTTTTTCGTCTAGTTTCTTTTGTGTCGGAAATTATTTCAATTTGGAATAATTTCTTGTACATCCTTTGTATGTTCCGGTTTATACTGAAACTTAAGTTTGTCGAGACTATAAAGTTCAGTTTATGAATTTATTATAATTATTTGCTGGGTATAAATGGAAATCACATTTTTTATACTGTGACTAATAATTTAGTATAGTTTTATAACTAATAATTTAGTATAGTTTTTCGTCTAGTTTCTTTTGTGTCGGAAATTATTTCAATTTGGAATAATGCCTTGTACATTCCTGGGTCATTACAGGCTCATGTTACAATTGGTTTAATCTGAAATTGTTATCTAACACGAAACTCGCATTAGTCGAAAGGCACACGCGCATGAACGCGTCTGAATGTACTTCTTTGGACATTGCGATTCATATTACGAACTAAAGTAAGTCTGCAGAAACTATGAACTTCATATAGAAATTCCAAATTTGTATATTTTTATTGCGAACTGTACGGCAATTTGCATACTTTTTTGTCCTGTTTCTTTTAAGTCGCAAATTATTTCATTCTAGAATTCTGTCTTGAATACATTCGATAGAAGTAAATTTACACTCCAATTGTCACGAAAATTATTCTTTGGTATTACAACAATTACATTCTTATTCGAATATATTTAATCCGTGTTAATCCGACATCAGATAAATTGTAATACAATTAAAAAATGTGGGATCATTTTGTACCCACAGAACTGCATACTAACAACAAGAAACATGCTTCCACTGTATTCCTCATCTCTCCTATCAAAGAGTCAAAACCGTGACGAGTACCTGAACGCCAAAGTTAAAAACCGCGCCTTGATTAAAAGCTCCGAGCAAATAATCCAGTTTCCCATAGTTTCGCCGATAATCGGCGCACGATTTCTGATTACCGGCGACGCTTTTGAAATTAAGCAAGGCTAATCGGCTTCGAGTGTCGAGGGCGGCCTAATGGATTTTGCGTAACAAAGCTGCCGACTGATTTAATCTGCTGGTCCGAGCCCTGCGATTATCCACGAGTGTAATGCCTCGCGCGTGCTATTTCAAAGCTCGAGCTCGCTCGTGTGTCATCGAGTGTACGCGCGTGTACACGCTTTTGTTGAGGGCGCCGTTTAAAATAACTGACAACCGAAGGAACGCAAACGTGCCACTCTAAACGTTACCGCAGATCGAATTTCACGGGGACGCGCGTTTCGCTGCCGGCTGCCAGCATTCCCCTGCCCCTAATTAATTAGATCGATCACTCGATGTAATTATGTGTGCGCGACGGGGGTCACTTCTATTGGCTTCTAGTTACCCCGACTGCGCATCCCCTTCTTCCTTCTCTCTCCTCGAAGTTAAGATGTTACTGTATCCTTCTCTGCCGCTTCCCGTATTACTCGTCGCACAGCCAATATCGATATTGTCATAGACTCGCTAATTGAACTATTATCAACCCTTTTAGTCTTGGTAAAATGGTTATGCGTCATCAAATAGGGTTTACATGGAGAAAAACTCTATTTGATTACAAGCACGTGCTGAAACTAGATATTTGTGGATATTGGAAATGATAGACGTGTTCTATGCAACGTGAATGGAATTAAAATGGGAGGCTTGGAAAAGGAGTTAGGGATTGGTAGTTACACTTTCATAAGAAACAATATATTTTTATGATACGTGAGATGCATTTTAATAGAAAAAGTGTGAACGTATAAAAGGTACTTACCATTTCTACAAATGGTTAATCTATAATCTTTTGTGCATTATAAAAATTCTAGTGAATTGACAAGAAAATTAGTTCTGCTCTAAAACAGTTTCAAGAAAACTTCAACTCAAAATCCCTGCAAAATTGACCAAGTATGCAATGCAAATTTCTCTGAATAAATATTCACGAAATTGTTCTTAATCGACTTTACACATTTACTTTGTAGACTCAAATTAAATAGAAGTATTAAACGCAACAGCAGACAGTTGCTTTGTTACGTCTCATTTCTTGTCTGCTATGTACAAAAGCGTACAATTATCATAGTTTAATTATCTGCTAATCCTTCCTTTCGTAAGTTAATTAAGGTACGGCATTGACAACATCAGAACTTGCTTATCGTTCGCGAGTCATGTTTAATCGATTACTGATTGCGAAACTGTTTTGCGTGTCGCCGTTAGATTAATTGTCGCCGGCGCACCGGAGAATCAGACTGTCGATAGTTTCCGAACGTTTTGTCGCTCTGCTATCGTGAAACTCGTATTCGGTTTGACAAGAAGTGTGAGCATTCTAGGAAGAACATTTCCATTTGAATGAAAGCATTCTCGTAATTCAATTTAGCTCTTCTATGCTAAAAGCATATCATTCGCAGTGCGGCACTTTAAAGCTAAATTGACACTGCAGATTTGTTTGCAAATTCGAAATTGGAGCAAGAAAGAATTGAAGTATCCACGATTGTTGTTTTATTTTTAATTATTGTATGTGTTGATTTAAGCCGCTGTTAGCTTGCTATGTTAGCTTTCACAAGTAATAATTAATAACAAATCGAAAATGCGAGAGTTATTTGTAGAATGGGAACTTTCTAAGTTTGTTTAATAGATTGCGTTTCTCATCGCTGTGTCCAACAAGGTTGTATGAATCGCATTTCGCTCCAATCATTGAAAAGCAAATCATGTGTTACGTGGGAGGTTGTAAATAGAGTAGATATGATATTTAATCTTCAATATTTCCGCAACCATATACTATAATCATTTATCAATAGTATAATCCACAATATGAATGTCACTTAATCTTTAATTAGCTCATTTGTATCGGAAATATATACGAGCGTTGATAAACTGGCACTCAAATATAATGAAGAAAATTAAAGGGATAATGTTTAACAAAACCAAATATGTATGTTAGTACAAAGTTAACAAAAATTCATATACGTTTGCAATCTTATCTTGTATAATTGTTTCTTGCCATTTTAAAGTATATCGACATTTTATCCAGATTAATAATAATCGTATTGCAATGTATAAAATTGTGTACTCCTAAATTGTAAAACGAAACATCAGTGTGGCGGAAGTATGCCGTAGTTCTGTGACACGCGGTCGAACCGGATACTTGTGTGACCACTTGCAAGTTAGAGCAAAGCATCCTGAAAGTTCGAGGAGCACCTGAAACCTTAGTATTTTGTAACGAGTGGATGAAAACATCGGTTTAATAAATAAACGATTAAACCGCGAAAAATTCTTATTTAAACACATACTTATTTTTGTTATTTCGTTAACTTTAAATAGAATCATCATTCGTTTCAATGTAGACAATGACAGATTAACAAAGTTAAAAAATTATTACTCTATTTCATGTCATCACTCCTTTTTCATTTGTTTCTTTATACCGAATGAACATATTTTTGAACTTTTATAAAAATGAAAGGATTGAAACGATTAACACGAGTATTAAAGTCTCGGATTTCTCGAGAAAATAGACTTTTCACTGAAGGATGAACACTGGTTCTTCGAGAAGCGAGCTTGTCTAGAAAAACGGGTGTTACATTATAGTTTTAATTCCGGCTTTTATCCCTGCAATTTTCTCTCTCCCATTTTTACTCGTTACTTTCTACTGAATAAACCTAATTTTCTAAAATTTAGAAAAATACCAGGATTAAAAAGTTTACCATAAATATTAAAATTTCGATTTTCTCGAGAGAACAGATTTCTTCACAAAGTTAAACACTGTGCATCTTGGAAAAACAGGGCCGCCGGCAAAAACGGGTGTTGTAACATTATATTTTTAATTTCGGCTTTTACCAGGATGCAATTTTCTGTCTCCACGGCAGTCTGATGTAAAGGCCTTTACTGCCAAGCAAATTTAACTCCGCTCGCCGACGAGGAATCACGGCGCTACGTGGCTTGGATAATCCCGTCGAGCGGAACATGTTTCCCCGCCGGATAATAATTAAATATGTCCTTTGCCATACAACCGAGCAGAAATCCGATTACGCACTGCGTTTCCCTGTTCGGTCTGGCACACACGCATTATTTCCTATTCCGCCTGATAATTCTCACCAGCTATGAAACGAGAGAGATGCACCTACTTTCATTATAGATTCATTGATTCTATCTCCTAGAGTACACCTAATGTCACATGTATCGGCTGATCAATTAACCAGTTGGAGCTTTGGCAATCTTATTGAATTATTTCATCACTGACAGTTCGAATGCCGAAATTTTGGATGAAAATGATTAAACTGACAAACATTGTTAGACTTTCTTTTTTATTGTAAACTTTAACATTCTGAGAATGAAAACGTTATTCATAATCTTATTATCTAAACAATAATTTTCAGCGAAGTAATATTATTGTAATTTTAGTATTTATTTCGTTTAACAATTGTACTATACTGATTATGAACATAAACTTTCTACACAACTAACTATTACTGAAAACAGTCACAAAATTGAATAGATTTTCGATTTGACCAAAGTTTTAAAAGTCTTTCTTTTATTGCCACTAAAACTTTCTCGATCTCCTTTCCCTCAAATGGAAGGATCAAAAACCATTAGCAGAGCAGAACACGCGGTAGGAATTGCGGTACAATCTTTAATGAAAGCGACTTTTCTGCTGGTAGCACGATCTCCTCCAATAATTCAGCTATCAGGTGACTCTTTGAAAGGGCAATTCCGGAGGTTCAGAGGTGCTCGTATGATTCCGGAATTCAGTCGGCGAGATGATATTCTTCGTGAAGGGGGGCGCGCGGTGGAACGTGAAGCGGTGGTATCCTTGTATTAAATCGGGATATCCGTTCGATCGGGAATTTAGTTTCATCGGTCTCACAATCTCACGAGACCCTTTGGTTGCGTTACCAGCAGTAGCAGCAGCAGCAGCAGTAGCAGGAGCCCAGTCGCGATGACGGCACGATTCGTTAAATGGCGCATACATATTTCATGCCGAGAGAGGCGAACGGCCCCCGCTGATTGGCCCTCCCTTTAGCCGCGAGAATTCCGGCATCCGATCTACGAAATAATTAATTAAACGCTTCGTTAGGTCTTAAGTGTTCCCCTCGATTTCTTTCTCCCTCGTAACCATTGTGCCCTGGGGAATTACTTCTCTCTTCCTCTCACTCTCTCTCTCTCTCTCTCTTTCTCTTGCTCATTCTCGAGTCTCTTTTTTTTTAAAAAATCGCTGGTGTGTACGTGTAGCGGTGCGCGGCGGCTCGCCCAACCACCCGGCGAGTTAAGTGGCTCGAACTTTAATTAAACAATCAACGCGCTGTAACTTCCGTGTAAGTGGATAGTTGCGAAAGCACGTATTGCGTTTAATCCGCTACATATTACATAGTTAGCTCGTAAATTCGCTAACGAGTTTGAGAAGCTCTGGTACAATGATAGCCCGGCCCTCGAACTCCGGCTTTCGGGCTGGAGCAACGGCTAATTTTGATTTTGGCAATTTTGATAGAGGCAGTCCGCGATCCTACCGGCAACTAATTAAATTTCCACTAGGTGTTTCATTGCTTTCATCGAGACGAATGTGCGAGGAAGAAATTTGAGTTGTTACAATTTATTTCGGGCTTTCAAAGTTTGAATTTGGCTTTTTGCGAGTCCCTCTTGCAGTCATAATTTTGCGGGTAGTTGATCATTGAAAGGGTGAATCAGTCGTCGAGTGAATTTGGATGAATTTATTTAAACTCATACTTTTAGCATAGAAATAATTAGCCAAAAAAACTCTAATCATTCTCGTCATCAGAAAAAGCACTGTGGAAAAGTATACTATGATAAACATAGCTGTCGAAGTAAAGTCAGCATATTAATTCGATATTCACTAGTAAGAGATGTTTCTTTAATTTTAATTACTAGACCTGTAAATCTTTTGAATTTGAACAATGGTTGATAAAGAAAATATCATAACATAAAGTAATATGCTGCGTAAATCTAACATATGAGTTTCTCTTGGGCATTTTTCCGCTTTAATGGTCAAAACTATTTGTATAATCAATCGTGAGCTCTAAAACTATTATAACTAAAGCCAGAACTCTTAATTACTTATGATATTCCAATGAAATGATATGCTAGTTTCACAAACATGACAAGGACTCTTTTCAAGAGTTCTCATAGTAGAATTGAAGAGCCAGTGATCAGTCGTTCCAAGTACCATTACTTGACAGTGACGCACCTGCATCAATGATCTGTACTAGGATGTATTCATTTGAAGGATCCACTCGTTGGTCCTCTAAACGTTATTTGGTTTATATGCAGCCTCAGCACAGCATCGCAGCCCGCAAACAGGCTTTCGTCATTGACGTTTACATAGCAATAGAAATTTATTGCTCTGTCAGTGCGAGTGGCATCGATTTTAAAGGCGGCCAGCGAGCTCACAGTTCTTCCTTCCAGTGACGCACTGGATGACCTTTGTTGATTTACTGTTCATCGTTCGACCTCTTTCAGCACCAACGCCCATCGAAAAATACTAACTCTGGCAGCAAATATCAAAATTGTTAGCGACTCTAATGACGCGTTTACTTTCTTCGAAACTACGGAACTATTAGCCTTGGTGGATCGGCGTTCGCCAGTGTTCATCCGGGGACAGTTGAACTTTCGTTTTGCGAACTCGTAAATTTTAAGTGGATAGAGTGTATATATCCCGTGGAGAAACTTGGAACGCGCCGAAAAGGATGACGGGGGAGAGAGTCGAGCGGGGAAGTCGAATGGTGCATTCGGAAATGCATGCTCTCGCAAGTCGAGCGGGAGAGTACGCAAATATCGTCTCGTGCCGTTCGAGTTTGAGAGGCTTTCCTAAGCTTTATTGCTCGGCCCGATCGCGGAAAACTGTTAGCCTCAGCGAATTTATGGATGCCAAGAGCTCGCGCTTCCAAGCTTAGAGGTGGGTTTCGCTCGCTCGCGCGCGGCGCCACCGTCAATTTTCATTATACCCACCGCTGGAAAGTATTAACTTTCAAGGGAATGTATAAAAATTGGAGAAGCGTGGACGAGCCCCGATTATTTATGCATTCTGGCTGATGCTTCGGTTAAGCCGACGTTTCTTTCCTCGTCAATTTGACGTTGTGCCGAAAAGACAAGCAAATAGTCGCGAATGGCTTTACTCGTCTTTCGTTTGCAAATTCCCTGTGCAAATTTTTGGTTTTTCGTATATGTATGAAAGAGGTTAGTTCGTTTCTAGAAACATATTTGAAACAGGTTAACTGTTACGTAATAGTGATTATACTAGGAAATCTTGAAACAATAGTGCTACTCAAAGAATTCAATTGTTGTTACAAGTGAAAATTCTCACATGTAAAAATTTCAGTATTACTATCTTCGAACTAGACAAAACAATCTTTTAATAAAAAAAAAAGCACTAATCAAAAGCACAAAATTCGTCAGAAATTCGTTTGAAAGAAATATTTCAGACGAATTCCTTCATGGAGGTTTGTAGTGAGAGTGGACGCGGATTGTTGATCACACTTAGCGGAACAATCGCACAAAGTAAATGCTGTCGGAGAAGGCAGCTGGCGAGAGAGGTGGTGCGCGCAATCTGGGGCATTACTCCTTTCGCTTTGTGCCTTCACGTACACGTACAACCAGCCGTGAACGTAGTTGCGGGCATACATGCATGCATAAGTGCATCCGGAAACACGCGTCTGCATTTCCCTCCGTCCCCTTCGGCTCGGGTGACACTGCCGGGTGTAATGTTTCATACTTGACATTACAGCTAGAAACGTAATCCCCGGGTGCCCGCCACTGAAGAAACCAGTTCTTACACGCCTGCTACTCCCGACAGTCCTCGGATAAGTAGAATCTTAAACGGATCAGAGAAGTATGAATTAATTCGGGAATTATGGAAATTCGAGAATTATGAAAGTAAGAGATTAAGGCGTCATTCAAGGAAGACAGTTATTAAGTATGCCATTTGAATGCTGTATGTGTGTGACACAGACTGGTTTCAATGGATATTTCGATCGATCACTCAAATTGCAAAGATTTTTGATATCGGATGATAAATACTACTCAACTCTAAATTTTGTTTTAAATTGATGTAGAAAATGAAATTATGATTTAAAACGAATCGTGTAATTTCGAGATTTTGAAGAGCGACGTATACAGTTAGACATTTGGAAGTATCAAATTTCCGTTAACTAATTGAATGTACGTTGACATACTCATACATACAGTTTATTTACGTGCATTAGAAATGTATACAATACCGAGGGAAAATATATTTCGATCACTCAGTTTATCACAAATATTAAAACCTTCTTAAGCTAATTAGATCCCGTAAAATGAACTCTGAATTTTGTTTTAAATTCACATAGAAAATGAAATTAAAATGTAATGGCTGCTTTTCACTTTGTCCAATAAAACAAATCCAGTAATTTCGACATTTTGAAGAGCGGAATATGCAGTTAGACACTTTGGAGTATCAAATTCCCGTTAACTAATTAAATGTACATTGACATATTCATACATACAATTTATTTACGTGCATTAGAAATGTATACAATACCAAGGGAAAAGGTATTTCTAGGAAAGACGAGTCAACGAACAACCATTAATCAAAACTGTCCTGCTATCATTGGGTATCACTGAAATCGGAACAAACGGATCCGCCGTCCCACATGCTCGCCTTCCCATATTAAACATGAATGTGTCACGGGCACAGTCACCGCACTCGATTCCCTACGCTTTTAACCATCGGTTGCTCTCGACGTACATCGATCTCTCGCTGCGTGCCTTCGGCACCGTAACTCCCCGTGTTTTCCACTCGTACGTAAATCCGGGTTAGCGTAAGCGCGTAAGGTGATAGCTGTCGAAGGGAGTTCCGGTGACACAGGTGAGAGAGGTCGAGATTCCAGCGCGCAAATGCCTCTGATGACAGAGGCATCGACGACACTCGATCGACACCTGCTGAACGCATCTTGAGCGCATCAAAGAGCCTTTCAATTGGTTTAGAAGTTGTGGACATTCAGAATAGTGAGAGTTACTTGATCAGTCTTCTAAATAGTTAAAATATATCGAGTTTCCTTATCATTGCGAGTTAGTGCAATTTTACACGTATAATGATTTCTGTTTGAGTAAATTTAATTTGATTAAGTACTTTTGTCGGTATTATTTAACACTATTTTTACGATGATTTTGTGTATAGATATTTCGACCAA
Organism: Ectemnius cavifrons; assembly: GCA_964023945.1. Classification (NCBI taxonomy): domain Eukaryota; kingdom Metazoa; phylum Arthropoda; class Insecta; order Hymenoptera; family Crabronidae; genus Ectemnius; species Ectemnius cavifrons. The sequence continues at coordinate 4,714,444 of OZ030379.1, forward strand.
AAGGTGTTAAAAGACACCTTTGTGTTTGTATGCAAATAATTGACAAAACTGTCGGGATTCTCTAATCTGATTATAATTGATATGATGCTATAAAATGGTGTTGATATTTATATGTAAAACGGTTTACTTCATGGTAGAAATAGGTGTACCACATGCATATTTTTAGATCCAGAATGAGCTGGAGGAAAATGATTGAAAGTTGAAATTAGAAAAGTCTCTTTTGACACCTCTTGGTAGAAATAATGTTAAACATTCGACATTATTTTCTGGTACATTTATATCCATTTTTTTTTGGTATGCTTTCGATGTTATTCAGCTAATTTATAAATTATATTATCCAATGAGACAGCTTAAACGGCAGGTTGAAAAGGCTTTCGTGGTACTGATGGCGTGCAATAGAATGGATTCAGAATGAAGGCCCAGGATATTTCCCAAGAAAGAGTTAACAGGTATACGCGCGAGTGGCGGCAGAACTCGCGGCGTCGAATTAAACTGTGCTTTAAATGCAAAGCTTCCACCGTCAGAGTTGGCGACAGTCGCTCGCGATTGGGAGCCGACGGGATTAGTTCAGCAACGCCAAAATGATGTTTTTATTGCTCCGGCTAGAAAGCAGTTGCAATTGGTATTGAAGTGAGTACGCTCGCTCGCTCGCTCGCTCGCTCGTGGCCGACTTACTTACTCGACTATGAATTCCACAGTTGAGAGACTCGTAGAAGCGGTTGCTGGCGAAAAGCGTCGCCGACATTCTCTCTTCGCTGCTCTCCTCCTCCTTTTTACCTTCCTTCCTTCGTCCTGCTCAGAACCTACTCAGCTGTCCTCTTTGTTTCTGACCGACCTTGGATTCTTCCATGTCCTCCTGATGCCACACTGCTACGGACCACCGCCACTGACAATTACCTTCGGTGTAAAATTGAATTCAATCTAATTCTATGAGTAGATTTTACTATGCACTGTGATATACTCGCTGATTCTGTCTTCGAGTTTCTATTATTCGAAGCACCCTCTTGAATGTAGGATAATTATACAGTTTCGAGTTATTTTAATTATATACGAATGTTGCTCTGTTCTTTTCTTACGTTTTATATCATTTTTATATCATTAATAGCTGTCCTTTCCGGTGTTGTCCGTGTAGCATTTTGTGTGCCTGCGGTGGGCTTTTGGGGTGGTTGAGGGGTTGGAAATATCATATCATTTTGTCTAAGATATCGAAGAATACTCATGCCGAATTTTGTGCGGATATGTTGAACGGTGTAGGAGCTTTTCCAGAACATACAGCATATTTTGACTTTTAGATATTAAGATAATTCGTATTTTGATAGTTTATTGTGCTTTCAAGAGCTTTCATTATTTTCGTGAAATTTTTACGCCACTAACAATTTTCTTTCGTGTAAAATAATGTTGCTTAATACTTTCCTTATATTTTATATTATTTTTATATCATTATAATGCGTCCTTCAATAGTTTATTGTGCGTTCAGGAGCTGCAATTTTTTTTATGGAAATTTGCGGAATTGGCAATTATCTTGGGTGTACAATTGGGTTCCATCTAATTGTACGAGCGAATTTTACTATGCAAAGTGATATATTACCCGATTCTACCTTGGAGTTTGCATAATCCAAATAGCAACTATCTAGTCATTTTAATCATACATACTATATATACTTATGTATGTTATTTAAATCTTTCCTTACAATTCATATATTTTTTACAGACGTATAATCTTTCGATAGTATATCGCGCTTCCGATAGATTTGCTTTCTTCGCGAAGCTTCTATCTGAAAAATCTGACATGGTAAGGATATTCGCATAACTTCGCCGCGTATTAAATTGCTTATCGTTCGCGGCAAAATCGCTCCGCAGACTTTTACCAATGAATATCTGCAAAACGCGTGGAGGAGAGCCTCTGATATTCTGAGATTCAATGCAACAATAAAAGAAATACAGTTCTCGGGGTTGGTGCAATTTAGGAGTACTTCGCACCACTCTCCGTGGTATTTGAAAATTGATGGCGGTACCCAGCGTGACATCAGCTGGCCGGAAGCAAGGGGGAATCGGAATACAGGTGGGGGTTGGCCGGAGTAAAAGGAGGAAACAGATAACGATGGGAAAAAATATGTCGGCAAATGTCTGGCGCGGTTTCGCTCGGGCGAAATGAAGCCGGCGATCTGAGGAATTCGATAAGATTCCGTCGCCGTGTCAGTAAAAGAATTTCATATTTCCTGATAATTCGGGATCGTGCGCACACCGAGCACAACAGATACATAAATATGCAAGCACGCTCGAGGAATGCTTGCCGGATGTTTCGATACCTTCGGGAAAGCAGTGAGAAATTGTCAGCATTACCGGATTACTTCCGCTATCAGAAAGTAATCGGGATTACAACCAACACTAGAAAAGTGATTTTTCCATGTTCTACTACTATTTAAATGGTGGAAGTATCAACTTTAGATGGAGGAAAGTCAATATACTGAAAATATACATTGACGTAAGATGTTTCATATACTTAAATATTATTTTCAATGTGGAACGTTTGCAATCACAATTTATAAGAAATATGTGGAAAGCTCATTTATAATTTTATTCAAAATCGATGTTTCTTACAGTTGTATTTTCCAGGAATGTTTGCATTTTGTAATTAATAAACAGAGGTATTTAATATTTAGTTAGTTGACACTATTTTTTGTAACTCAATGTAACATTTTGAACTCGGTTTTTTGCTATATTTTTTAATAATATTAGCCATCAGGACTAATTATGAATACAAAATATCATTCTCAAAAACACTGTGGAGACAAGGATTCATTTGATTTATTTCATTTATTTTACAAAGACAAATTTATTATTATAGACATTCTATTGGCTTTGAATTTCGAAGAGAGTATTTCTGGGAAGTGCCAGTGCGACGTGATTATCGAATAACGGTGAACTGTTCAGTCGGCGAGATAATTCTTCTGGTGACTGGCTGCCGGAGATGAAACTAAGAGGTGGCTGAGGTACAAATTCAGCGTCCGGCGAGTTTGCGACAAAAGATAAATCGGTGAGGTCGAAGGCTGCCGACTCGCCCAGCATTCGGCCCGGAAACAGTACGGAAGTAATGCGGCGGAGAGCGAGGCACCAGGGATTTCAGCCACTAAACCGGACCTCTTTATAGGTCGTTCTACTCCAAGACAAATGGAAATGTCTTTCCTTTCTTGTCCTTCGTAGAAGTCAGCCCGGTAATTTTATGAACACCTTCACGGCTTGAATCTATATTTTTCAGCTGTCCCGTTAACGTCATTGAAATGCTGGCTGACAATAAATGCTTCCTGCTTTAATCACCACTACAAGTTTCGTCCAACCAATTTGTTTAATTCTCTGGGTATTTGCGGTGTATGCTAAATTGGTGAATGAGACTTTTGAAATACTCTAATATCGTTTGATTTATTTAGCTTTAATCCTTGATTGTCTATTTTCTATTACAAAAAGTGATTTAGTCATTTTGGAAAGTACTATCCATTTGTTTCTTTAGAGACAATTCGACCATTATCCGATATTTTTAAAAGTTCGTATTTTAACAATTTACAGCGTCCTAAAAACAAAACGGCGCTGTTATAAATTTGAAAAGGTCCACACTGGTTCGCAGGGATTCAGTTGCAATAAAAACAGGAAGCATTCCAGAGTTATTACTTATTTATTGTAACTGACAGAGTTAGCCAATCGGATCGTAAAAAATCTTTAGAGTGTTCGACATCGTTCGTCAGCATTATATTTGAAAAAAGTGCGCGTGAAACTTCTTTTTTCACGCGTCAATGTCATCTCTCCGAGGTGTAAATGAAGTGCTGGATCGAGACAGGGTTCCTTCGTAAAATATTCTCTAAGCTGAAAGTTTCATCAGTGTTCTCTGCGCGCCAGTGATATTAATCGAATTACGTGCATCCTAATGTAACGCTATGCTCGCGCCGAGGCTTTCAAGAGTTGATCGATCGGGCTGCATCATAAATCCACTTATTTCAAAACCAACCGGCTAGCAGCCGCTCCCACGGGAAATGTACATACTTCAGCCTCGATGACGCCTTCCTCTGCTACGTGCGCTTTCATTTCGAAGAGCTATCCTCGACCAAAGCCTCTCACCGGTAACAATAAAGATTTATTTAGGATCGAATACACAAATCAGATCATTGCAATCATGATTTCGATTTTGTAAGATGAAAAATCCATGCAGAAATTATAACACAGTAACGAACATTAGATATTTGTTAAGTTTTTGCAATGATTTGAAAGTCACATACCAAAATCTATATTTATAAGACTTCCAACCAGCTAAAATCTCCAATGCATAAAACAAACAAACAATCAAATTATTTTCATAACCATTTTCCCCTCCATCTCTAAATTACCTGCTCAAACACAAAGAGAACAATAGTTCGAAACAAATACTTGCATTCAACCATAAAAACTACCCCCGAACCTCGCACCAGTGGATCATGCAAATAACTCGACACCAACGACAGAAGTCGCCAATCATTAATCCGGCAACAGCCAATATTGAAGTACCAACGTAAACTCGCACTTCCAGTTGAACCTAGCAGCGAACTACGTTAGACAAACTGTTTCATTTACACACGAGGGTGAGCGTACGGGGCCTCCCATTTGCGGGTTTACCGGGCGAGTATCTTGTAATTGAAGGCTTCGGCGTTCGGCAAATAATGCCTAAGTGTATCATTGTCGAGCGCGTTCGTGCGAAGGGAGTGATCCCGGCAAATGCATCCTGGCAGCGTGTGCTCTTGGTGCTCGGATGACAGCCAGTAGGTTCTCTCTCTCTCTCTCTCTCTCATCGCTGAGATTGGTGGATGAGGAGAGAAGGTATAAATGCTGGGGCGAACAAGCGTGCATTACCGATACCACGCATCCGTAGAGAGGGCGCTTCTCGGCAGCAGCGCCTTTATTCCGAAGTTCCGCCTGGGGTTCTATGGTGTTCTCGGTGCACACTCTCCTCCCAGAGCTTCTAGTTGTATTCCTCCTCGCTCTCTCGTGTTGTTTGTTGTTGCGGCGTCGCCGGCGCGTTGCTCGTGATTCTGGTTTCCTCGTGGTGCAGTGGACATTAATGCTCGGCACTCGAGGAGGCGCTCGCGTTCTGCTGCCGGCTACGTGAAATATAGGGTTGGTTGTGCCACGTTTCTCTTTATACCTCGATAGATACGAATGGCTGGGCAAAAGGATGAAAGCCCCAAGCTCACCGCCACCACCGCCCCCTTCTTCTTCGCTAACACTAGCACCCTGTCCCAGTGCAGCCCTTGCTCCGCTCTGAGTGCCGGCCCTTTCCGCACCCTCGTCTCCATCCTGCTCTCACCCCTCTCGTTAGCTGTGCCGCTCACAACACTAGCAAGAAAAGGGAACCAATGGTAGAACGTCTCCGATGACAACCGGGGCTGCCAGTGTTTGGTGAATTTTTCTCGATATGATGCCACGCTTCTAATAACAGTCGCGTGCCTCGGAAATGTTATTCAAAGGTCGGTTGTTGTGTTTGATAGTTGTTGTTGTAACGTCTAGTTGGTGGTTATTGATAGTCGAGTAGCTAAACTGGTATTTATTGTGGATAGTAAATATTGGTGTTGGGTGTGGACGATATGGGAAAGCGTTATAAATATTGGGTTCGTTGAAAGAAATTAATCCTTTGGTACTGGCAGATTTAAGTATCAAACACATAACAATTCAAAAACACTGTTAATTTAATCCTGCATCCTAATATACAAAGATAATTTCGGAAACTTATCTTTTCATCCCTTAAAATTCGCGATACACGAACTCAAAAAGCGCACATTTGTTCCTCAACACGCGGATTTTTCATTTGAAACTTTGACACTGGCACATTTAAGTATCAAACGTATAACAATTAAAAACACTGTTAATTCAATCCTGCTTTTATTCAACAAAATTCCCAATATAAAAACATAATCTCGCAAACCTATCTTTTCATCCCTTAAAATTCGCGATACACCCACTCAAGAAGAGCATCCTTGTTCCTCAACACGCGGATTTTTCATTTGAAACTTTGACACTGGCACATTTAAGTATCAAACGTATAACAATTAAAAACACTGTTAATTTAATCCTGCATTTATTCAACAAAATTCCCAATATAAAAACATAATCTCGCAAACCTATCTTTTCACCCCTTAAAATTCGCGATACATCCACTCAAGAAGACCATACACTTGTTCCTCAACACGCGGATTTTTCATCTCGGAAAGCACCTTCGTACTCGAAGGATCTAACATCGGATGGAAGGGGGTGGATTTTTTTCGTGGCGCTTGAGTACTCGCGAGGCATTCGAACATTCAATTATCCAAGTCGGCCGAAGCCAACTGGAGGGGCGCGCTTTTTCGTGCGCTGCTCCAGCGGCGGTGCATCGTAGTGGTGAAGAGGGTGGCGGCTCCAGCTGAATCGAGAGGGAGGCTGTGAGTGTCGAGGAGAAGCTGAGTGGGTGTTTGCGTGTGCGTGCGGGTGCGAGGAGGATCGAAGGGATAATGCGGGAGAAGCAAGAAAAAGGATAGGAGGAAGGGTGGAGGAGAGGATGTGGAATGAGAGTTGGCGGGAGTGAGACGTAAAGGAGAGCATCCTGGCGTGCAGGAAAAAGCAGTGAGAGCTTCGGCTGCTCTGGAGTAGCGAAGGGATGAGTGCACATAGGGACACCGGGGCGTCGAGAGAGACGGAGAGATAGACGCACTCTCTTGGGGTGTCTGGAGAAGCAGGCTTCCCCTCTTCCATATTGAGACTCATCGTGCATGCGTCCTGCCCTTGGAAGCATTCGCTTATTTTCACGAGGCTTTAAACGCCCGCTGATAAGAGTCGCGAAACTCCGACTTAACTCTCATCTCAACCACTGCCGCCGCTGTCTACGGCTATCAACTCTTCTTCAGGGCTTCTCTTCTACTCGCTGATGCTTCTTATTCCCGTTGTAAGAGCTTGAAGAAAGGGAATGATTTTATTTGGATGTTGCTGACTCGAAAGGTATAGGAAATTAGATATCTATATTATTATTAGGTTATTTGATTTGTAAAAGATTCTGATATGATTTCTTAACATGTGCGTTAACATAGCACTTTCAAACCATATTGGTAATTTTACCCTAGTAATTTTATAACTGCGCCATATGCGTGGCGCAGTTTTACCCTACCAGCTGTCAATGGATTGAAAATAGGCATTAAATATAATATCAAAAATCATACAATACATAAAATCCTTTCAACCAGTACCATATCATTAGATGATGAAAGGATGCATTCTTTGGACACGAACAATCATACAAACAAATACCATAAAATCGTACCGTGCACATTTGACAGAATGGTACAAACTAATCTACTTACGATCGTATATGTATTAACAATAAGAGCCACAAATTGGTTATTAAATTCATCAATTACAATCAGAATGAATATCATCCAATAAGCATAAAACTCGTATACGTGAAATGATTCCAAAATCGAGGAACAACTGAAGGCGTCATGAGTTGAGTGCATCAAGAGTTCGAGTAGTCGATAGAAAGTATTTCAAGACTCGTCGGCATTCCTGAGAAAGGAAGAGGCGGCGATTCTCAAGTCGGAAATCCTACTCGGAGCATCAGAGTGGATAGCGAGAAGAAATGATTAAAGAGAGCCGGCGGGCAGAGTGCACGGTGGCATCACGTAGCGTTGGCGCGTGGCAGGGTGAAGACCGCGCTTTAACTAAACTCATTTATTTTCTAATTAACCTGCCCTTGCGCGCACTTGTGATGCACGCGAGGTCTCGAGAAAGAGCGGGCCGGGCCTCCCATTCCTAGGAGTCTTCGTTTCCAGGGTAACGGAAGTAGAGTAGGGTAGCTCGGAGACGTGAAGCTGGGAGCGCTCGGGTTAGGGTACAGGAGAAGCCACGAGTGGGAAAGGGCTGTTTGAAACGAGAGGAAAGGTAGATGAAGAGAAGAAGAAGAAGAAGGAGAAGAAGGCTGAGGGAGAAAGAGAGGGAAAAACGAGGAAGGCATCATGCGGAATAGGCATGAGTGGGCGCTCGGCAGGGCCTCGCCAGAAGGGAAATAGATCAAGGGTGGTTTTTCTACTCCTCGGCTTCTCCGACTGACCTAAGCCGTATGTATCCCGAGGTGTAATTGCGCGTACGCAGCCCGAGAAGAAAATAAGATCACTCGCCCTCTGAACAGGAAGACGCACCTGCAACCAGCGAGACTTCTTGCGAGGCCAAGCCAACCAGCCTTTCTTGTCTTCCCGGAACGGATTGAAGGATCCGATGCTGGAATTACCAGAGGGCTCCTCGCTCCTCTCATTCAGCCCGATCCTTCTTCCCGATGCGGATGCGCCAACACCTTAATTGGATTCAATTCCAGTCGAGCATGGAATCTTATACCGATGCCGATTTCGCGGGATTATTAGCGAAGATTAATATCACCGGTGCGAAACAATCCTCCCTTCGATACTGCTCAGCTATACTCGGCCGTTCCATTGTCCGACACAAATAGAGCTCGCTACGAGGGGATCACTCGCTTCCTTACGCTAGAATGCTAATGCAATCTAGCAATCTGCTTCATTTCGACTTTGATCGAGTATTCTTCATTAACCCCAGTCTGCCCAGCTCTATTCCTATTGTTTCTTTATAATGGACTGGAATTATTAGTGCACTGTGCTAGATTTGGAGATAGAAGCATTCAATTTCATTTTATGGAAGCAATTCGTCTTGTTACTTAAGTTTCTAGAAACATGAGAATATCTAGTTCTTTTCTTTGTTAACCTGAATTCACTCTCTTTATATAATTCCGCGTAATAATTAACACTACAACTATTACTGATTAATATATTTTAGTCTCTAACCCTTATAGATATTTTTACTCGTTCGATAATTCTAGCGTTAATAGGCGTCCCAATTTATTGGAGTGCAATCTTTTCGATTTGTTTAAAAAAGGCGTGTTAAAGCGTACAGATTCTATTAATAGGAGTACTCTCCTGGCAGTTTCCATTAAATCCGTTTTTTGTACAACCGTGTTTGTCAACGTCGGGTAAAAAGCTTCGGATCGAGTGCTTCGCCATATTGCGCCGTGCTCGCTCGTCAATAAAACAAACGATAATGCAGCGAACATTATCGGCATTAATTTGAAATTAACTTATCGCCAGGAAGCAGCACGTGCAGCGGACCCGAACTGCAAGAACACTCATTCGCTCGTCAATAAATTATAGCATATGACGTCACATGTGAAGTTCACATGACTTTATCGTATGTGTAACAAGCAAAATATTTACTTCAACACTTATTCCCCTCTTTGTGGTTCTCGAATGTCTCCAAAAGTATTTTTATCTTTCTTTCTAAACGATTTTCGAATCGAATTTTGACCGGTGTATTATTAATATATAATTGCTTTGTCAGCTGTCTAATATCATCTGTACTGTGTCGCTGCAAAGTAAATCGTGAGAAATATCGACAGTCTATTGATTAATTGACTAATGTAAAATCTGGAAGAAATGTTACTTATGCGCTCCGACGAAACTGTTTTACTTTTAACACTGAATTACATGATAATTATATTAAATCTCTGTTAACATAATCACAGAAACACTCAATTACGTAATTTTGATAATTATTTACAAATACATACTCACAACCGATTTCAATGATTTTAATATATAGGTAATTGCATGTGATGAATTTAGTGGCTGTGGGGATTCGACTTTGCCTCTGGCATTTTGCATTTTGGGCTTCCGTTTTTGGGTTATAGCAAGTTGAAAATCCAGTAGAAGAGGCGTCTGGAGAGAACCTTTTACTACAACTCAAAAACGAAAGCCCAAAATGTAAAATGCCAGAGGCAAAGTCGAATCCTCACCGCCTCTAGATTCATTGCATGCAACATCAGACAGATATACAGTTTCACTCTGTAAGTATATGAAAATGATCAGCTTCAATCGCTCTATAATATATATCAAAATCATTGAAATCAGTTGTGAGTACATCTTTCTAATAAATACCATAATTTTTGATAATACCAATAATTCGCTAGTAAAAGCTCATTCCAAATGATGTACAGGGTGAGTCACTTGCCTTTTAATCATCCCTTTCACACTCGACTTCCAATTATTTCCATTACTGCTACAATTTGATATTATAAATAAATGTCAGTGTATGGAAAAAATTGGGTAAATACTCCTTTATATTAAAATTACTCAACACCATATAATTATACCATTACAACGGCCTATATCCATCATAGGCGATTCAAAAGCATGTGAATCACCCTGTACATCATCCTGTACAATTTATGCCGTAATAATTCTTATTAGTCCGCTATTAGTTAGTTAACCGATAGACCGGTTGGGGCGCGCGTGCACGTCGCCGGCAATCTTAGGTAAAACAAGGGAAGTGGGGAGGGGCGGGGAGAGGGCGCCCCGCAAGTCCCGGTGATTTTTCACCGTCAGGATCCAGATGAAAAGCCATCAAGAAGGATCGCCGCTCTCGCTGGCGAGCGTAGCACATTCGTTAACGTGTAGAATGCTGCGCTCTAGTCGGAGCGTGCGCTGCGCACTGCTCTCTCTAGTGGTGCCTATTGATCCATGATTCTTTTCGATCCCCTCTGCGCTCTCGCTGACTCTACAGAAATGGGACTGCTTGTATGATGCTTTGTCCTACAGCCATTTACAAAGGGTGTGTGATCTTCTCGTGGACTATTTTTCTTCCTGCGCAGTGTGAATAATGAGGCTTTCGTTTGGATGTTTATTAATCAGCGAGGAATGTGGAGAGTCGGATGAAGTTGTTTTCAGTCTTTTTTCTTCTTCTGAGGATTGTTTGGATTTAATGAATCATCCGTCAGTTTGGAAAGTCGGGCTTTTAATTTCTCGAGTGTTTAAGTACTCTCTTTTAACTATTTTACTGCAAGCATCGTTCTTTCTCGTCTAATTGTATGTAAAAAGTATGAAGAAATCTTTTATGAAACTATGCACTTTTCGGTGAAACCTGACAAAACCTTTCGTTTCATTTTCATAACTAATGATTAAACTACTCGTGAAATTCCAAGATTTTAATTTCGCATATTACATTACTCGACATATTTCTCTCTCTTACCAATAATTGAGCAACTCGCATTAAAAAAGCTTTTATTAAAGTATGCTTAAACGTAATTTAACATTACTTAAGGTCTCCAATAATGCTTGGCAAATAAAACAGAAATAACGAGAAGTATTAAATCGATCATGATTTGATCCAAGAGGAGAATCGAGTCGAAAGATGTCAGCTGAGGTGTTCATCGCAATTCGAGTACCAAGGGCTCATCTTCGAAAATTCGTTAGAGCGATATTACGAGTCTCTGTCTAGACGCGTTAATTACCTTCTCGGAGCGAGGTCGTCTTCGTCGGCGAGGTGATCGTCAACCTATCAAAGTGATTAATAGCGTTCCCTAGCCTAGGACAATGAGGATTACAGGAGAGCCGCGTGGACGCCCTGGAATTTTAATCGGTCGACACAGCCCTGTCACGTTAAGATACTTCGCTTGACGCCCATCCAACCGACTACTCACCACCAGATCCGCCCTTTGACGCTTTAACCCTTTCCAACCGAGACCTCCTTCCATGCCATACTGCCTTCTCAAATAACTCTGACCTCTAAAAGCCTGAATGGCCAGTGCATTTTCTCTTAAACCTTCCATCACACTGTTAAGCTTATCTTACGAAATATCTAAAAGTCAGATATAACAAATAGTTATCTTTCCTATGCATTCTCATCCAACCTTTTAGTTAGCTTTGTATATTTAAGACCTTGTTAAATAGAAATATTTTACAGAATGATACAAACAAATCTATTTATGATCGTATATGTATTAGCAGTAACAGCTGCAAATTGTTATCACATCATTAGATGATAACACGCACAATCATACAAACAAATACCATAATGCCATACTGCTTTCTCAAATAACTCTGACCTCTAAAAGCCTGAATTTTCTCTTAAACCTTCCATCACACTGTTAAGCTTATCTTACGAAATATCTAAAAGTCAGATACAACAAATGGTTATCTTTCCTATGCATTCTCATCCAACCTTTTAGTTAGCTTTGTATATTTAAGACCTTGTTAAATAGAAATATTTTACAGAATGGTACAAACAAATCTATTTATGATCGTATATGTATTAGCAGTAACAGGTGCAAATTGTTATCACATCATTAGATGATGACACGCACAATCATACAAACAAATACCATAATGCCATACTGCTTTCTCAAATAACTCTGACCTCTAAAAGCCTGAATGGCCAGTGCATTTTCTCTTAAACCTTCCATCACACTGTTAAGCTTATCTTATGAAATATCTAAAAGTCAGATATAACAAATGGTTATCTTTCCTATGTATTCTCATCCAACCTTTTAGTTAGCTTTGAATATTTAAGAGCTTGTTAAATAAAAATATTTTACAGAATGGTACAAACAAATCTGTTTATGATCGTATATGTATTAGCAGTAACAGGTGCAAATTGTTATCACATCATTAGATGATGACACGCACAATCATACAAACAAATACCATAATGCCATACTGCTTTCTCAAATAACTCTGACCTCTAAAAGCCTGAATGGCCAGTGCATTTTCTCTTAAACTTTCCATCGCATTGTTAAGCTTATCTTATGAAATATCTAAAAGTCAGATATAACAAATGGTTATTTTTCCTATGCATTCTCATCGAACCTTTTAACTAGATTTGTATATTTAAGACTTTGTTAAATAAAAATATTACATGTATATGAATACACTGGTAGAATAACAATTTCAGATTGATTCGAAAATAATACTCTTTCGTTTGTATTTGTTTAACAAAACCGTCAATAATTCAAAATATATTCTTTTATATTAAAGTGTTATTTACATTTACGAAGTAATTTCTCAGCACTTGCAGAGAAGAGGTTAATCTGAAAGGGTAATTAATAATTAGAAAGCTATTAAACAATTCATAAGAAAAGTAGTTTTGCACGACAATTACCTTAAAAGCCATCCGCAGTTACCGAATAATTACGACAACAGCAGTGAAATGAAACGAATGTTCTTAACTGATACGTTGCAGTGTGCATAAAAATGCAATGAAAGTTACAAGAATGACCAACACTAACCTTTTCCTTGGGTATACGTTAACCTGTCAGGGCTGCTCAATCGACTGGAATGATTCTTGGCGGGAGGAGAAAACATTTATCGAGCAGCCTGTCGACATCTAAACTGATGGGAATTAAATGATCAACTTGAGCAGTAATTCACTTGATTATTGTTCTTTGCAAAGAAATACTCTTACGAATGAAGAGTCTCCTTAGCTAATCTGGTTTACGATTGGAAAACTAGTCATTTGTAAGCCTTGGAATTGGTTGAAGCATCTTAAACAAAATTTACTAGCCAATTCACTCTAACATCACATTCTCTTTATGCGTACTGTCAGAGAGAGAGTTTGCTTTGACGTTTGCTTCAGGAGAGTTTGCTTGCATCGTCTCTTTGTCTTTATCTGGTAGTCAACTGGATTCTCGCGATAGCAGTCTAAGATTGCGTTAAGTATACAGTTGGTTGCAGACGTGTATCTGAGCCACTCGAGAAAATAGAGCAATAATTAACTAGATTTATTCGTCACTTCTATTTCGCATTGATCTACTTCAGTCGTCTTTCTTCCACGAATTAATAAATATTCAATGTGCAGCTTTTTAATTTCATGATTACGCACGTTGCAAAATGATTATTGCGGATAACAATTTCAAAAAATAACACAATAAATCTGTAGGATCATTTAATTAGATTGTTAGGAAATGAAACGGGTCAAAGTGAAAGGTTAACTTTTATAATAATTGAATTGACCGACTGCTTGCGAGATCAAACCATATGCATACGATATTATTCATTGCAATTACGGTAATAATGAAGGATTCGTTAATTGAATGAGAAATGCAGGTCGATCGATCCTTAAAATCGCTAAAAACGACTGATAAATGGATGCAGTATGAAACAATTTGTTTTCCGAGATAATGTTTCGCCAGCCTCTTTCGATAACTGAATAACAGTTATAACAAGTGTAGCATATCACTCACACGCGTTCCGATCAATTGTCCGATGCATTGTATCCGAGCCGGGAAATGCGAGATTTATAGGGAAAGAGTGAGTTATCAGAAGCGGGCGCTTCACCGTTTGGAATTAGTTGTTGTCCCGTGTCGTTCCGATTGAAATCCTGATTGACAAGAAGCGAGGGAACAAATCATCCCCGGTAATCAAATATCCGTTTATACCGGCAGATCGTCAGCTTCATTAAATCTGATTAATATTTATTTTATCGGCCTCTCCGCATCAGGGATCCTTATGCTGATACTCCCGATAATTCGATGAGAGTCGTACGGCTTCCAACATCGTTTCATTAGCCGCGCTCCTCCAATGAATATCTCGGAGCGATCTCGTTCAACTGTTGCCTCCTTGCGCGTTGTACAATTTTAATCGAGAGGGCATTACTTCTTTATTATCGATCGCACGAACCGAACGGTATACCACATGGAAACTAAATTTTCACAGATAAGAAAAAGAACAGGTTTCTTACGAAACTTCGTATGTAATACAACAAGTGTGTAATAGAATTTAAAACTGTTTATTGCTAATGATAACCTGAAAATCAGAAATAAAAACAAATGTTTATCATGGAATTTAATTTTCAATACAATTAACATTTTCATCTGCATTCGTGCAATTTCATTCAACAGGCATACTTCTCTTGATCACTTCACTTTTAATTAAATGTAATACTTTAATGTATACACTTCCCTATTCAATCTGTCGCGGAGATAAATCCATATAGTCAGCTTCATACATAGATGAAGCTATTTAAGCAGTGGCTTGAATTAGCAAAGCGGCCTTTGCCCATGAATTATATCATCTCTATTGTTACGAGCTTCTACTTGAGTCGAAGCGGAGCGGAGGAAGGAATCGGGCCTCAGGCTGAAACTGGTCGTAACCAGGACAATGCCAGGCCCGATTGACAAGAACAAACTCTTCTCGCGTGCATATAAATGGTCGACGGTGTGCGGAGAACTTTTATCAGGGCGGTTATTTCGTTAGGAATTCAACGAGTACGGCTGATCGCGAAGTCTAGTACACAATTATCTAATTAGCGCGGCAATTACGTAGCCGGAATTTCATTGGGCGCATTAAACGGCCAGGTAAGGGACTAGCAAGCATATACACAAGGACACACGTACACATTCACAGACGAAGGTAGTAGAGTCAGTGCCGGATGCCGACGGTGGCACACAATCGTCCGGTAGGTGCAGTTCGATCGGAGCCGGCAGGTAACTCGATTTTAATCGGACATAGCGGGCTTAGCCCGAGGATGAAAGGCAGTTAGGACCGCAGTGAAAGAGAAGGGAAAGAGGGATGGAAAGGGCCGGAGTAATGATAAAACGGGACGAGACCAAACTCCGATAGAGATGCCAGGAAGAAGGGAGAAGCAAATGTCCTTATTGCCGGACATATAAAATTGTGAGAATTTAATAACGGGTAATTAGTAATGAAAGGAGTCGGCTATTCATCCATGGTGAAGCTGTCTTAGGCGTGGCTCCTTATCATCAAAGAATCCATGCAGTGTAAAGAGGCATGAATTATGAATTTACAAGGGGGGAAGAAAATATTGAGGATTGAATAAATCGAATTAATGACGGCTAATGAGCTAACGAGGAAGAACTCCGTCCGATATGATTAAATCACTATAGAAATGAAGTTTCCTAGAAAAAGTTATTCAAAATGTAAAAATATACTTTCCTGTTTTTCGAAATTTTATTTCGACATCACAAAAATTACAATGAAATAATTTAAAAAATATACACCTAATATAATAATAAATCGAATTTCAAGTCTAAATATACGCACGTATACACACATGCTATAATTAATATATAGTAAGTACATAAGTGAGTAAGTAAGTGGTTGGAAAAAGGTAGTGCTTTCCCGGTCGAGCAAAAGCAATTTGTTACGCAGGGAATCTCGAGGATGAAGGGTCGGCGCGTGCCGTTGTTGCTCCAGTTTAATTTATTGACTCGCGATCGCATAACCGATAACAGCCGCTTACGGTGTATGACACCATTGTGCGTGGCGCTGGTGTTCAGCGCGGCGCAAGCGTCCTCGCGCGGTTCCCAGAGGAAGCTGCCTGGTAGAATTCGGCGCGAGAGATGGATCGGTTTTGCGAGATCGCAGCTTAAGATTACTCGGCAGGAATATCGGCACGGTGGTACGCGGTCGCTTTATGATCCCACTGATCATATTTATTGGATTACATCGGGATCGATCGACCACCAACGAGATAACAAAGGACGCACGCCCGAGGAAATGTAAAGTCGTAAAGGATCGTACGGTTTCACTTTATGGCCTCTCGTTTCTTTATCTTTTTCAATTCAATTCCGTCGCCGAAAACATACAAGAGTCTGTAGTGTACTGCCGGCGATTTTTCGTCGTTCCAATGTTTAGTGGATGATGAAAACTGAGAGGTTGAAGGATGCTGACACTTATCGACTGTTCTCGCAAATCGACGGGATCGTTTTCAAGAGTGGAAACACACTCGAGCTGATGGTACTTGATACGAATAAATGATCTAAAAACATAAATGCTAAATGAAGATAAAGCATTCTGTTATTTACAACTATACAGTTAATGTGAGAATACATTTAGTTATTAATTTTAATATCCAAGCATGCTTTACCGCACTTTTATTATTCAGTATAATAATAATATTTCTCAATAATACAAATACCAATATTTCTGTCAACAATGATGTTTGCCAGTTGGGTGGACCGTTTTCGCTTCGTTGCGGTGTCAGTGGAGAATCAAGAAGAGCGGTTATGAATTGCAGTCTTTACGACACAAGGAAACTGCAGGAGCGTGCTCCGCGCGTCCCGGTCGAAAGCTGAGTTATGGTGGTTGCCTGGTGGAAGCTCTGTCACTTGAAAAATTGAGACACTCGCCGGTTGCCCTGCTCCGGCGGCCACGCCTCGCTTCCAGTGACGCGAGCACGTCCGAAGGAATTGAAAAATTATTTATGTACAAAGGAATGCTGTTAAGCCAAGCAGCCTCGTATTTTGCTGTCCGATCTTTCCCGCCCGCAATTGATTACCTGCCGAAGCTGCAGCGCGCGCACTTCTCGAATTATGCACTATCCATCCCTGAATTTCGGCAGAGATGGAAGTTCCAATCGAAGCTTCAACTACAATGCAGGCGACCAATAAGATACTTCTCTTTTATTGTAAAAGATTTAGATATGAAGAGAATCCTCTCCTGTATTGAAGAAAAGTTGAAAATACTTTTAATTATAAATGATAATTTAGTCGATAATTAATTATAAATGCTAGATTAAAGAAATTATAAGGCAGACAATGGGAATAAAGATCGAAAATGGAATATTTAGAGTTTCGATCGTCTCTCGCAGTTTTAAAGATTCTCACAACAATCCTTTATTCCGAGTTGAAAGTTTACTTGATCGGAAATTCGTAGTTTCCAACATGTATTAGTTTTGTCAATTTTGAGTACGACAGGTCATTAGTACCGTTCATGGTTCTTCTTAAGAGTTTGCGTACAACGCCGAAGGAAAATGGAAAAAAGGAAAATTGATTTTCGTTTACTCACTCGTTCTATGTAATATTCTGTTAAAGTAAAATGTAGTCGGGTCCACCTATCCATATGAAATTCAGGTGTTAACGTTAACTGAAGGGTAACTGCGACGTCTCTGTTAAAGGAACATAAAACATGCCGCCCTTTTAAAGCACATCGCCGACAGACACGCCGGAGCTTTTAAAGCCCATGCATACTTTATAGGTTTTACTATATTATTAATATCCATCGATAATCGCCGACACGTGAAATCGCCTTTTTAAGCGGCGCGCGATTCCTCCTCGCGCGAAATTTTTCCTTCCCCTTGATTTAACGCGCGCGCGCGGTTAAGTGTCAATCGATTTCTCGTAGCTCTCTTATACGGAGAGCAGCTTTCGACATGGAATTTACGATGGCTTTTGATCCATTTTTGGTTGGTGTTCATGCAAGCTCGTCGTGCGTTTTTCGTGGACAATTAAACAGTCATTTTGTTGGGATTTATAGCTCGAACTTGACAAATTTGCTATGAAACAATGATTACCATTATTAAAAATCGAATGTTCTCCCATTTATATAGCGTTGTGCTTCGAAGATTCGATTTATGTTGCATTCCACCGATTTTTCTTTCATTCAGAATAAATACATTTTCCTGTGTATGAATCAGTTCACATTCACTGTATCATACACACGAAAAAGTATGAATTATAAAATTCCATAGCAAGATGGAAACAATTAACTATTTTTTTCTATCTCCCATTATAATCCAATTTCTAATACTAATTTCCACAAAACAAGGACATAATATATTCTCCAAATTCCCTCACAATAAACTCTGATTCGGAAACTTAAAGATATCGTTCGTTACACCGGTGAATCTCGACGGCTAGTGTGCTTGCAAGTATGCGCCGGCATTAATCGTGCTTGTGCCGAAATTAATCGCGATTTCCCGTAAAGTGCAATCTCACGCTCCCGAGGAGATTAGCTTGGTGTAAAGTTATGCAGCGAGGTGGCTTTCACGCTCTGGCGAGCTAAAATCCATCAGAATTCGAGGAGGAGTGTAGTCTCTGGCAGATGCGTGGGCAGGCTTGACACGCAGAGGGCAGCACGGAAAATACACGAGCCTCCCCGTAAAACGAAGCGTGACAGGATTCCGAGGTGGGAGCGGGTACGTAATAATGGTCGCCCGTGACGGATATGCCGGCTTAATCCGATTGATCGAGCGCTAAAGCGCGTTATTATCGCCTTACACTTTCCATGCACTGCTGTCTCTCTAACCCCCAGACTACTCCACACTCATCTCTCTTTCAGTGTGTGTGAGATTCTATTGCGTGTCTCGTGTTTCTCGTGTCGCACGCATTCGTCGCGTATCACCCTACTCACACATACGTCTTTCCCTTTACACGTCTGATAATAAATCGGTATGTAGTAATAAATTAATTTCGTCTCAATCTGATGAAACATATTTTTAGTATTGCCATTTAGCATTTTTTTAATGGTAAAATTGTTTTATCAATCTTCGTTACTAATAAATTGTTATACAAACTTAGAAAATCAAGGCTCCGACGTTATTAGATTGAAGCTTAACTAGTATTTAATAATAAATTTATTTCGTTTGAACCCGTTGAAATATATTCTTATTATGACCATTTACCATTTTTGAATGCTAAAATCGTCGCCTGAATTTTCATCCCTAATAAAATGTTATCCAAACTTAGAAAATCAAGACTCCGACGTTATTAGATTGAAGCTTAACTAATATTGAATAATAAATTAATTTTTCTATTAATTAAACAACCATAATACAATTTTTAAATACTAAACTCGTATTTACAGCACACTTACAGCAAGAAATATTAATTTTTGAACTACTTTCCACTCACCGATGTCTCTCTAACTCCCAAACTGTTCCAGACTCGTCTCTTTGAAGAGTGCGTGAGCTTCTATTGCGTGTTTCTCGTGTCCTGTCGTGTGGCACGCATTCGTCGCGCACCACCCTACCCACACACATACGCGTGTTCCCCTTTACAAGAGCCTACTAGGGCCACGCGAGACTACAGGCTTGAATAATTCAAAGCTCGAATATCTTATAAGCTCTGAAGCGTCATGAATATTCTTTGAATGTCATACGTTCCCGAATACGTAAGTGTTTCTCGATTGAGTTCGACCTGGTTAATACTGAAGCCTGTGCTCGGTACATTTAATGCTCTTATGAGTTCCAGTCTCCTTGGTGATACGGTGTGACATAACCTCGTATAATGTGTCGGCGGTTAGGAAAGTGATATAATTATGTCATACAATGTATTTCTCGTTTCGTGACATTTATTAGATTCTGTCGTTTAAGAATTGGATCATTTCATTTCCGTGTATCCCTTGCCATTGTTAATTTCAATCGCAATTCAACTGACAGGTGTGGAAAGATATTATTAATTATATTACTAAAGATATGTCAAACATTCAGTTTAAAAACAAGTATGCATTAAGTGAATTCTTCGATGACAACAGACAATTAGATTCGTCAATTTCTATCTATTTCAATAATAATAAATCAAATGTCGCTTATCGTTTCCACTAATTATTAAGTTTTCCCATTGGTATCAGAATTTAATAAAAACACTATTAATATCTAATCTTTTTAAAATCACAGAATCATGATTCAACTAAAATATGTAGACACATATCCTAATAAATTTGATGACGATTAAGAATGATTATTACGGAAATGCCAAACATTCAAGTTCGTATAAAACATACTGAAAAAGCAATGTCAAGACGCTGAATGTAAAATTATATACATTTTTCAACGACAGCACCTACGCAGCCCGTTCCAACGCATTATCAATTAGGAAGCATCATTCGCGATTTGTCATTTCTACGAGCGGCTGTCATGCCGGTATCATTTATACTTGATGTGATTATGTCAGCACTTGATATGATGACAGGCGCACCGCGATTGCTAGTCGATTGGACACGTAAGGCCTACCACTTTTTCCCTGCAAATCAGTGCTTGATTGATCGCGCGGGAATCCAGCCGATAAGCCTGCGGCTTTCCAGTAAATGTTGCTGGACTGTCATCCGTAGCGGGCAATCTGCGCCTGTCGAGATATTGCCCGTGTAATTGATGACGCTGTGTATCCTTTGACGGAATACTGCGTCATCCGTCAATATGTTAACTGTGGCCGCTTGTTACGCCACAGTTTAATGATGCGCGCATATTCCGCCTATTTACCTGGCAAATACGTATTTGCTTATCCATCGCGCACTCCTCGCTAAGATACACGCCTTTTTTGTGTCTTGATGATTCCATCGTTATACAACTTGCTTGCCAATCGTGGTTTAATAATAGTCACATCGTGTTCTTTAAGGAACAGCATTTATGGATGGTTTCGGTATTTTTATTATTATTAAGCTTATAAAAGGAATTATATGTGATGAAACATTACGATTATTTAGGTAAAAAAATCGTAAATTTTTATCTAACAAGTACACTCACACGGAACTTAGAAATTCTTCTCTTTTGTTGCTACAATGTTTTTTATCGTGGCAATACACATCTACTTTTTTTATTCCCATATTTTTTCTTCTGGCAACAGGAAATCGCCCGATAAAAAAAAAGATTTTGTGAATTTGAAAAAACTGAATTTCTATAGAATTCTTTACTTAGTCAGTGCTAAAAATTTGATTTAAATAGAAGGAAGCGTTGAGTGAGTTTGCCTGTGGTATCGTGGTGAAGCAGAACAATGTGTGGACGAGACCTTAGGCGTACACGACAGGACGCAACACGACACGGCAGAGCGGACCGAAGCTACAACCTACGTTGGTTTGCCGCCTCCTCTGTTTGGCATTCGGTGTGTTCGCGTGCAATCTCGTGGACATTGTTCCCCCGTACAGGCGTGAAGTGGCCGAGCATCGACTTTGGCCGTCCCGTATTGAACCTCAAATCATTGTCCTTTACAGGCATCGTACCTACCGTCACACTTGACCTCATGCTCGACCTCAAGCACACACTCTTACAACTCTGTAAATATTAAACAGTGTTACCTCCGTTGATGGTAAAATTCAATATTAGCTAACGAAACTAATCTATTGTTTTAAAAGTGGTACTTTAAAAGTGTTGTTTTATTATTTAACACTAAATGTACCGGTACTTTACACATACTTATTCTTACTATAAGGGATCATTTGACACCTTGTGGAATAAACGTTGATTTGTAGAAAAAAATTCTTAATTTAACTCAAAGAAAATGTTGAAAGAGGTCATTTGACTCCGCTTTGTACGTTTAGTGTTGAAGTTGTAAATTGCAGTACAACTACAATGTAATGAATAATCCTGTAGGAAGTGTCATAAATTCAGCAATATCAGCGAATCATATTTTCACATAATCCGATGTGTCGCGCATGAGTTCTTTTCATCAATCGTACCATCTCTCTTGTCACAAATGTGTCGCCATCGATGGGCATCACTAGGCATAACTATCTCTCTTTCTGCCAGTCAAATTTTTTCCGTGTCAGAATCATTCGAGCTCAATGCCTCCACGCTCGTATTGACTGGCCCGACTTTTTGCTTATTCCTTTTTGAACAAGCCGCGGAAAAATGCACCGCGCATAACTGTTCGGGAAAATTAGTTTCATAATCCACATCAAACATATTATTATTTTTCTTTTAATTAATCCGATACTCAAAAACATTACAATCCACGGTGAAATCATTAGAAATGATCTCAAAAGTAAAACTAGATTAAATAAGTAATTCCTTTTTACTAATTTTTTTTATATAAAACATAAATAACCACATGACCAATATAAACTCACTTTAAAATTATTACTTCAACAAACACCCGTCTTTCTTTCCCCAACAAATAGAACTAGAATTCGCTATATATACATTACAGAAGAAAATTCGTGGAAATTCGTCGGAATTGTTTTCACAAAATCCGGCGAACTTTTCCCATACGGGTGGGATATCAAAATCGAGTGGTAGATTTTTGAGAGAGCTTGTAGAAGAGGAAGAGGAAGAGGAGGCAGCAGCTGGCAGTATGTCAGCCCGATGCGTTCTACCGGTGGACGTCAATGTCGCAGGGTCCCAGCTCAATCTGTTCGCGATGTACCACCGCTAGTACATAGCAGATACATACACATCTATATATGTATATACGCGTAGATATATCGCATAGTGCACGCACACACACTCTGAGTTTGCGCGCGCTGTTAATTATAACATACACACGGATCGAGTGTCTGTGCGCTGGACCGGCGATAACTGTTTGCTTTCAGTGGATTTTACGCAGGGTGTTTCGTGTCAATTTTTTTCAGTCACCCTTTGCCTTCCTTTCGTTCATCCAAAGTGTGCGCGTTTCGATCATCGTGTGATCTATGGATTGGAATGTCGAAACAGTAGTCCGTCATTGTGATGTACTTTGCGACGGTGTGAAATAAAAACTTCGCCTTGTATCATTGTATAAGATAAACCAGTTGTACGGTGTTTGTAATAACAATGCTCGCAAGCCTTGGCTGTGTAAAGTATTGAATAAATTAAATGACCTGAATCGATTGTTAGAAATGTGGCGGTGAGTAAATATGTATAAATAAATTCCTGATACGTCTGTCATACTTTTCATTTATTCTATAATTAAAATCAATGATAAGTAAGCTTTAATTTTCAAAACAAATATTTCGATTCAATAATAAATAACTTATAAGAAAAAAAGGAATTTATATGATAAGAATTCAAAGTATTTACAAGAAGGGAATTAACACGAATTATTAATGCTCATTAATCTCTTATACATATTAATACCAGAACGATACTATGCTTAACAAAAATGTTACAAAAATAATTGTGAATTTACCGAGTGACACATTTAAACAGAATCCATTTTAACCTCATTTCAAATACAATAACACCGTTCATCGCGCCACCTGCACTTCTTGTGCGAGAGAATCTGTCTGCTCTGCTACATACACACACACAATGAAATACGTACGCGAGCCGTTACAATGCATTGTCACAGTGTCTCGTTACTTTTATTGCACATTGGAACGCATAGGATCGTTCTCGTCGGCTTTCCCGGCATCGTTCGATTATTGCTTCCGCTATTATTAATTGCGACAGGCGGCAAACAGTGCGCCAGCCGATTATACGTAAGATAAATGCGACGCACACAAACCGCGCACGCGCGCTCTTCATGCTTGGCAGTTAACTACGATGTAATTAACTAGGCAAACGCGCAAGGTAAACGTTATTAATTTATTTGATAGCAAGTGGTAATCTCCGGCGTTAATTGAAGTTACTGCCACGAGCGGTTACAGTGCGGCGCAGCGGCGAATTGTTGTTGCGTCTGGTTTCGAGCGTAGTACGCTGGAATTTCTGCTTTTCGATTACTCCTCTTCAGTTTTCAAATCGAGTGGCACTGGTCATTAATAATCATTTCGTCCAATTTTTCGCTTTCCCTCGACTTACATCGCTGAGAGTAGCACTTCCGGAAAATCCTGGTGGAAAATGAATCTTTTAATCTAGTTGGCAATGTAGTTTGACGGAAATTAAGGTGAGGCAAACTCCTGGAAAGTAAATTAAACTTGGTGATTAAGAGACTGTCGAGGTTTGAGCAAATACAAAATTTTCGTAGTGTTGTTTTATGCTTCAGTATGAAAATCAGGGGTGGCATTTAATATTTCGTGTTAATTCCCTATGTGTCAGTAATTTGAATTTCGTATGCAAAACTGTTGTTATAGATTCAAAATGTGTTGTTTTTTTTACTAGCTTCTTTGATTTGTACACTTACTTTGCCTATCTTATCTGCCAATTTATGATGACTATTTTGCATTCATTAAAGAGTACCCATTAACGTATCTCCGGATTTTGTCAAATCTAATTAAACGACGGGCAAGTAATTATTTTTATTAAGCAAGACTCGCGACAACTGAGAATCGGAGACGCGGAAATGTGGATTAACGAAAAAGCGAATATCCGGTCGTTACCATGACCAATTCCAGGCGCGTGGTACTTTAATTGGTACACTTAAATGATGATTTTTATTAGACGACGCTAATGCAACTGGTAACAAGGATTTGCTCGCGCGAGCGAATACGGCGAAGCGCTGATTCGTTAGACCGAAATCGTTGCCCGTAAATCTGCAATATAATTGCGTGAGCGCAGGCTTGTCCAACAAAAAAAGGTGACCCCCTTTCACGGAGCGGCTGTTGTAACAGCATAAAATACCGAGAGCCATAATAAATCGAAGTATTTACGTGTTACGCGCTCCCCCATTAATCTTGATTTTCTTCTCAGGAACTTCCGCTCTCTCGGTTCAAAGCGCTAATCGATTGCTGCTGCCGCTTCAAGCGCCGTACACTGGAAGCTCCATTATGCTTGGAGTAACGGCGAGACAAAAGTGTTCGGATAAGTGAATTCTTGGATAAGAGTAACGCGAGCATATATCAACCAGTTTTCTAAGTCTAAGATCGACTTCTGTAACACTAAACTCCAATAAGAATGCAGCTGCTCAATTTTCCAGAAAGATGTTTGAATAGAAAATTAAGAGTGGATTTTGAAATTTTAATACGTTTAATATTTAAGATAGTTGATTTTATAATTTCAGATTTAGTTTACGTATAATTTGTCAGAAAAGTATTCACTTTCGCGAGTTGCCGAAGTATTTACTTTCGCCACTTTTACTTCCCATCAATCTTCTTCGACATGATTGACCTTTAGACCTTCGCCTTTCTACACTCGTAATGTTTTATTTCCCTTGTATTGATGAACGTACGCCTTACACTTTTCTATTATCGTAAACGTGTTTGTTAGACGTCAGTATAGTTTACCGTGACGTGGAACAGCTTTGAAAAATAACATTGTAAATGTGCAGGATATAGCGAGTGTCAGTTGGTGAAGGGTCAGTTGTTATCGTAATAGTTGGGGCGGCCAGAAACTTTTGAGACCAACCGTATATATTCCCTAGAAGATCATACATCATTCAGATAATACAAGTGTATTATTCCCGAAGCTCTTATTAAAATAACAAATCGCTAACCAATGCAAATCCGACACACTATATCTTTGATAATTCGTTTTGCGAATAGTTAGTTAAATAGTTCAAACTTGATGCAATTAAGGTAGTTAATTGTTAATTTTATAAAATTCGGATTACATATATTTATAAGTCAAATCTACAATCTTGTGCAATCTAAAGAAAATTCTTTATTTCAAAATTGAAATAATCGCTGTCGAATTTTGTACTTTTTGTATTTATCGTTTATACTAGGCATCTGCTACTGACGTATATTAAATTATAGTCTTTTATCTACTGGTAAGATCCGAATGAAAAACTGTCCGCTAGCGGAAGGACATGATATAAACATTAATAAAAAAAATCAAAAATGTTCTCTATTTGATTTAAAAAATACAAGTATTCATAGCAGGAAATTTAAACTGGTTTTGCTAGATTTTCCTACTAGTACACCACTAAAAGTCTACCGTCATTTGATTCATATTATTTGAGCATACACTGTATCATAAACTTTTTTATGCTACCGTCGCGCGACAACCACATTACCGGAGTACTATGGTTTTATAAAACATTTCTTACGTTCAACTGTAAATTGGTACACGTTTCTTTTGTTAGATTTTTCTTTTCTTAAACATCGAAACCGTGCTTACTGTTAGATACATTCCTAATACAGGGTGTTCCAAAACTGTCTATAACGGTGATAGCCATCATGTGGGGCGTGACCTCGTGAAGACGATAGCACCTTCCAAAATTTGAAGTTATACCCAACTTTGGGAGTTATTAACCAAAACAATTGACCAATCAGCGGGTGAGGTTGGCCGGGGTCGCTGTGACGCGCCGGGGTGCGGTGGGATGGCTCGAGCCGCCCAAGATTCTCGCCGCTCACCCGATCGCCTCAGCTGCGATCGTCGGACGCGACCGGCACACTACACGCGAGTAAGTATTGGTGCGGCGCAGGGCGCAGTAAGTAGCTTCGCGATGAGGCGGCTATCCGAGGTGCCCCTCGCAGCAAAGATCAGCGGGCGTACTTCGAGGTTGCGCCTCGCTAGTGATGGTGATTAATACTCATACGGTTAACACTTACAGAGTATTGTCGCCCTCGTCCAGCCTCTCTTTCCCGACTTTTATTCCAGAAAGCGCCATTCCAAAAATGTCTCAACATTTTTTCCAAAATTTTTAAGACAAATTGTAATTAATCTCTAACTACTCGATCTTGTCGCGGGCACTCGCTCGCAAGACATCTCGTGCTCTTGGCGAGTCACGGACGGCTATCGCTTGCTCCTAGACATGCGAGGTGACAAAAAACATCTTGACAATCGGCCTGTTAGAATTCCAATGGAGGACCAACTGGTGCTTATTCGTTCGGTTTTCCCAAAACGAAAGAATCGCTGTCTCGGTGCGCTCGCACCAACGGTCCAGCCGGCGGCCCGCTGCATGTGTCGTTCTCGACACCCGAACAAGCCACAGCATCGTCCGACGGACGCTTCTTTGCCTTTCCTC